>JALMGF010000263.1:480000-985000 GCA_023333645.1 Sceloporus occidentalis
CTAAGAGACAAAGTATGTGACATACAACAAAAAATGAGACCTAAATAAATACACATGGGTATACATGGAAGCTCAACAACTCACAGGCAATTTACTCTTCAGTGCAACATATCTCAGACATGATTCATTACCCTGCCAAATACCAAATAAACAGAACAGAACAGAACAGAAAATAGATCAACTATTATATTTGTACCCCTTAATCCTTTCAGTGGTGGTAAAATTTTGACAGGAGGATGTCAGGCCAATGTTCGTAGTCAGACAGAGTAAAACCTTATAAAGACATTACAATCTCTGATTTGTGCATTGGGGGGGTCATGTTTTTTGTTTGTTTTTTTAACCAGCATACTAGCAAGCGTTTCTCTTTTTTTCACACTTGTTAACATGGACTCATGCAAGCTGCCTGTTCCATGGGCCAATCACTGCAGATTTAATGCATTTTTATAGATGGAGAAACTATCACTCTTTCTGCGACATATCAGTAGCATTTTATATTCTTCTATAAAAGGAAGCCTGTGTATTTAACTGTTAAACAAGATTTGAAAAAGCATGCCATTTGCCACAATGGTTCTACATACCTTTTCGTGCCACGCTGACTCCATAAGAAACACTAACTCTTGAAGTTGATTTCCTAGTTCTGTTGTACAACTAATTAATGTGTCAATATCTATGGAGCAAATGTTGGCATTATGATAAAGAACACTGGGAAAAAAATGATTCTTGTTCTTTTGGTCAGAAAGCATCTGCTCATCTGCACAATCAGACTCCAAGACGCTCTCCTATTAAATTATAAAATGAAATCAGATGCAAAATTTATGCCAAAAGACTTAATGGGTGTATTTCAATGTCTGGTTATTATATATTATATATACACAAACACACATTATATACACAATTACCTATATACACACGCACATACATACATATGCACGCATCGATCAAAGATGTCATTCAAGCTTTCCTTCTGGAGCAGGGATCTCCAACATTTCAATTAATGACAGCTACATCAAAGAATGATTTCAAAACTTAAAGTAAAACGTACTGGGAAAATGTCAACTAAGGATATATTTAAAATCAATTATTTATCATAATTTATATAGCACCAAACATTTATACATTCTCTATTACAGATCATAAATTCAGAGTATGAAAAAACTAGACCTGAAACACTGTTATATAAGGTAAAGAGAGCCATGCTTATACGCTCTAGAGCAGGGGTGGGCAATTAATTTTCCCATGGGGCCACATGAGAAATTGGAATGGTTTTAGAGGGCCAGACCTCTACAAACTACAAACTCCGAAGCCTTGTCCATTTTGTTAACTTATGTGCTGTTTAATAAAGTTATTCAAGCCTACGTCATTGGTAGAGGTGCTTGAATAAGTAAGGCCTGAATAACTATTAGCACAGCACAGAAGTGAACAAAATGAACAAGGCTTCGGAGTGCATACCGTATTTTTCGCTCTATAAGACGCACCTGCTGATAAGACGCACCTAGATTTTAGAGGAGAAAAAAAAGGAAAAAATATTTTGAGCTAAAAAATGGGCTAAAATATTTATTACAATAACTGAATAAGCTATGAACACAGTAAGACACACGCAGTAAGACACACACAGACACAGTAAGACACACACAGACACAGTAAGACACACACAGACACAGTGAGACACACACAGACACAGTGAGACACACACAGACACAGTAAGACACACACAGACACAGTAAGACACACACAGACACAGTGAGACACACACAGACACAGTAAGACACACACAGACACAGTGAGACACACACAGACACAGTAAGACACACACAGACACAGTGAGACACACACAGACACAGTAAGACACACACAGACACAGTAAGACACACACAGACACAGTAAGACACACACAGACACAGTAAGACACACACAGACACAGTGAGACACACACAGACACAGTAAGACACACACAGACACAGTAAGACACACACAGACACAGTAAGACACACAGACACAGTGAGACACACACAGACACAGTAAGACACACACAGACACACACACACACAGTAAGATACACACACACAAACACAGTAAGACACACACACACAGTAAGACCTCCCTCCCTAACCCCCCTTCTCAGTATCTCCCCTCTAACTCCCTAACCCCCCCTTCTCAGGATCTCCCCCCCCCGCCCCGGTCACTTACCTTAAACTCCTGTGTTGGAAGCGTGAGGCGTTTGTCTCGGGTGCCGGCGCTTCACTGCTGATCGCCGGCGTCTGACGTCATATGCCGGCGCCCAGCGTAAAGCGCCGGCACCCGAGACAAACGCTTCCAACACAGGAGTTTAAGGTAAGTGACCGGGGCGGGGGGGGACACCGGACTCATTGGTGAGTCACCAGGACACTCTTTGCGGGCCGGTCCGAGCTATTCAGCGGGCCGGATGTGGCCCGCGGGCCGTGCTTTGCCCAGGTCTGCTCTAGAGGGAATGGAGTGTAGAAAAACCAAGTGTAAATTTAAAATGGAGAGATAATGTCATCGATGAACGCAGGTACAGATTACAGATCAGACAGGGGAACACCAAGCAGATCTGGGGTACTTGGAAGGGCTAAGGTAGAGAGACTTTTTTTCAATCTGAGTGACAACGTAACTATGTCATTTTAAAAGGATTATTTGTGCTTGAACAAATGACAGTTCAAAACATGGAATATCCTAGCTTGATGAGAGCTACCCATTGGCAATCAGAGAGCTACCAGTAGCATCCTGTAGGATACCTCTTGTTAAGAGGTCATATAATGCCATCATATATTATCTCTCTGTAGCACTAAAAGCAAGTGACAGAGATCTAAGCTGAAGAGCGCTGACTTCCACTTCAAGACAGGAAATATCACTTCCTAGGTTAGAACCTAGCTTTGTTCTAGGAGCGTGCTTATTATCCAAATTAATAGCTGGGCAACATGTTTCTAATTGTAGTTGAAGATATTGCAGAGATCTAGTTTAACTTCTGTTGTGTGTAAACTGTTTGAGGGTTTCCTAAGAGATGCTATTTTGGAGTATCTCAATGAAAATAAATGTATGACTCCATATCAGCATGGGTTTACAAGGGATCGGTCCTGTCAAACTAACCTGATCAGCTTTTATGAGGAGGTGAGCTCAAGACTGGATCGGGGTGAATCGCTGGATGTCGTATATCTTGATTTTTCCAAAGCATTTGATACGGTGCCACATAAAAGGCTCGTACATAAAATGAGAATGCTTGGGCTGGGGGAGAATGTGTGTATGTGGGTAAGTAACTGGCTCAGTGATAGGAAACAGAGGGTGGTTATTAATGGTACATACTCTGAGTGGGTGACTGTTGCTAGTGGGGTACCACAGGGGTCAGTTTTGGGTCCTATTCTTTTTAATATATTTATTAATGACCTTGTAGAGGGATTGCATAGTAAAGTATCAATCTTTGCAGACGATACTAAGCTCTGTAACGTGGTTAACACAATAGAGGACAGCGCACGATTACAAATGGATCTGCATAGGTTGGAGGCTTGGGCTGGGATGTGGCAGATGAGGTTCAACACAGATAAATGTAAGGTTATGCACATGGGGAAGAAAAATCCAGGCTGGGAATATGTATTAAATGGGAAAACACTGGGGACGACTGACATGGAAAAGGACTTAGGAGTTTTAGTTAACAGTAAATTTACCTGTAGTGACCAGTGTCAGGCAGCTGCTGCTAAGGCAAATAAAATCATGGGGTGCATCAAAAGGGGCATAGATGCCCACGACAAGGAAATAATTCTACCCCTGTACAAGTCACTAGTCAGACCACACATGGAATACTGTGTACAGTACTGGGCACCAGTGTACAAGAAAGATATAGTGGAGCTGGAGAGGGTTCAAAGACGGGCAACCAGAGTAATAAGGGGAATGGGAGGACTACAGTACCCAGAAAGATTATCAGAATTGGGGTTATTTAGTTTGGAAAAAACGGAAATTTTTACTCACCGTAAATTCCTTTTTCCTTAATACAGTGGCAGTACGATGGGGGTAATGTTCTTTTCTTGGGACAAGCTGATCTAAAGATAAAAACAATTAAGTGCCCCGGAAGCCCTCCTCCTTACCCATAAAAACCGGGGCCGAACCGGAGGTAGACAGTAAGTAACAAGACAGACACCAAATAGCTTGCAAACATAATTTATTAAACAAGGGAGGGAAACCGGTACTGCCACTGTATTAAGGAAAAAGGAATTTACGGTGAGTAAAAATTTCCGTTTTTCCCAACATACAGTGGCAGTACGATGGGATATAGCAAGATCCCAGAAATGGGGGGGCCATCTTAAGAGACCACTGCCTGGAGCACCTTACGCCCAAAATCCGCCGCAGAGGAGGAGGAAAAGATGTCTAGCCGATAATGGTGCACGAAAGTGGAAAATGAGGACCAGGTAGCAGCCGTACAAATGTCCTCAGGAGAAGCTGCAGCTCTTTCAGCCCAGGAGGCCGCCATAGCCCGAGTAGAATGTGCCCTGATGGGCCATTGCAGAGTGAGACCACTAGAGTGGTAAGCCATGCGGATGGCGTCCACTAGCCAACGAGAAATAGAAGCCTTAGAAACTGCAGACCCGGCCGACCGTCCAAAAAATTTGATAAATAGCTGGTCCGAAGAACGGATGGAGGAGGTACGAGCAATATAAATCTCCAAAGCCCTCTTGACATCTAACGTGTGCCAAAACAATTCCTCCGGAGAAGAAGGACACGGAAAAAAAGTAGGAAGAACCAAGGGCTGACTAATAGTGGAACGGGAAATGACCTTGGGGAGAAAAGAAGGTTTAACATGGAGAACCACTTTGTCGTCATGAAAAATCGTGAACTCCGGAGAGGACGAAAGCGCCTGGATTTCTCCAACTCTCCTAGCTGATGTAATAGCCACTAAAAAAACCGTTTTCAGCGACAGAAACTTCATGGATACCTCCTCCAGAGGTTCAAAGGGAGCTGCACATAAGGCTCGAAGTACAACGGCAAGATCCCATGATGGAAACAAGGACCTCCTAGGAGGACGGCGAATAGTAGCGGCCTTAAAAAAACGTCTAATAAGCACGTGAGAGGCCAGATCCGAAAGAAAAAAATGACTAAGGGCCGAGATCTGCCCTTTTAGGGTCGAGACACTCAGGCCCAAAGTCAGACCTTCCCGTAAGAAACAAATGACGGAATTGATGGCAGGAGGGAAAATGGGAAGGTGCCTAGCGGTGCACCATCGGAGGAACTTGGTCCATACCCGAAAATAAATTTTGGAAGTTGAACTCCTGACTGAAGTCAACAGAAAGTCTGCGACGTCCTTGTCCAAACCCTGGTCACTCAAGATCAGCCTTGCAACAGCCAGGCTGTCAAACGGAACATCTGAAGAAGTTCCAGGCGAAGGTCGATGTTCTCGAGAAGATGTGGAGAAATTGGAAGCTCCCAAAAGGTGATAGTCAACTGCCGGAGGAGGACAAACCAACCCCTGTTGGGCCAGTATGGAAGGATGGCCAAGACCCTGGCCTTGTCGTTTCGGATTTTCAGCAGAACTCGAGGAATCAATGCCACTGGCGGGAAGATGTAGGCCAACCGGAAATTCCACACCATGGAAAGACCGTCCAAAAATTGTGGACGATCCCATCGGTTGAGGGATGCGAACACCGGGACCTTGCGGTTCTTGCGAGTCGCCATCAAATCTATTTCCGGAAGACCGAAGAGTGACATCAGAGTGGAGAAGGTTTGAGGGGTCAAAGACCATTCTGTCTGCGACCATCTTGCTCTGCTTAAATCGTCCGCGATTACATTGTAGCGGCCTCTGATGTGTGTCGCCGAAATGTCCGTCAAATGAAGTTGGGCCCACTCCATAATAACTGAGCACAGGATCTGAAGACTCCGGATCCGCGTGCCGCCCTGCTTGTTGATATATGCGACGGCCGCTGCGTTGTCTGATTGGATCTTGACAGCTTGACCCTCTATAAACGATCTGAAGGCCAGGAGAGCCTGAAGAATTGCTTTTAGCTCTAGGAAATTTGAAGAGCGGACAGCATCTACTGGAGCCCAATCTCCTCTTCGAAAAAGGGAGCCCTCGGCCGGAGGCATCCGTGGTAATAATAATCCAACTTCGGGGACGGAACGAGAGTCCTCTGGCGAGATGGGACGACTGCTTCCACCAATTCAACTGGGAGAGAACCTGGCCACTTATAGTGAAGGACGTTTCCAGATCTTCTTCTTGCCTGGACCAGTTCGAGAGGATCTGCCATTGCAAGGGACGAAGTTGACACCTTGCCCAAGGAACCGCTGGGATGGCAGCGGTGAGAAGACCCAGAACGCTCATAGCCTTCCTGACAGAGCAAATTGGATCTCTTTGCAGTGACGAGATCTCTTGTTTTATCTTGAGGCGCTTGGAACGCGGAAGATAAACGCAAAGGGACATTGAGTCCACCAAAAACCCCAGAAAAAGAGTCCTGGAAGCGGGAATGAGGCAAGATTTTTTCTTGTTGATTAACCATCCATGGAGTTCCAGGAACCTCATAGTAGTGGAAAGGTCTGACAAAAGTTTCTCCCGGGAGGCCGCCATGATCAGCCAATCGTCCAGGTAAGGAATTATCGAGATACCCTGTTCTCTGAGATGAGCTGTCAAAGGACAAAGGATTTTCGTAAAAACTCTTGGGGCTGATGCCAGACCGAATGGAAGGGCTTTGAACTGGAAATGATGCACCCTGTGATTGACACGCAAGGCAAACCTCAGAAACTTCCTGGATGCTTCGGCAATCGGTACATGAAGATAAGCGTCTTTCAGGTCTAAGGTGACCATAAAATCTCCCTCCTTTAGTACCTGAGTGACCGAGGTGATACTCTCCATCCGGAAATGCTGGTAGGGGATACAGCTGTTTACTGACTTCAGGTCCAGAACCGGACGCAAGGAGCCATCCGGCTTTGGTACCAGAAACAACCGGGAATAGACCCCTTGAAATCTTTGGTGAACAGGAACTTTCTCTATCACCGCTTTTCCCAGAAGTTTCATGCTTTCGGAAAAGAGAGTCCAATTTTTCCTTTCCAAAGGGTAGGACGAAATCAGGAACTGGCGGACCGGAGGCCGAAAGAACTCTATCCTGTAACCCTCCGAAATAATCTGACGAACCCACGGATTTTGTGTGGTCTGTTCCCAGGATAGGCCGAAGAGTCGTAGGCGTCCTCCCACTTTGCAGTCAGAATTTTCTTTTATCCTGCTTTTTCGGCCGCTCTTGGAATTTTTTATCTCCAAAAGGCCCACGAAAATTCTGAGATCTGGAGGATTGGAAGACGGGTCTCGGGTTCCTATAAGGATATCTGCGGTTCCACCTTGGCCTTCGATCCTGAGGCAAAGCTCTTTTAGTATCCGAGATCTGCTTAATAAGATCCTCCAACGGAGCACCAAACAACTTCTTACTCTCTAAAGGTAATTCACAAAGCGCAGATTTAGAAGCTGAATCCGCCGTCCAGGACCGTAACCAAAGGGCTCTGCGTGACACGGATGACAAGGCCATGTTCTTGGCTGAGAGTTTAAGGGACTCCTGAGCTGCATCCACAAGAAAATCGTTGGAAAGTTTTACATTTTTCAACAGTTGATTGATCTCAGAATCAGCATCATCCGCAAGACAATCTTGCAAAAGTTGAAGCCACATGTGCTGGGCCCTAGCCACTGCAGCACTCGACACTGCCACCTTACATTGAGCTCCTGCCGCCTGGAACACCCGCCTGCAAGAAGTCTCTGCTCTCCTGTCCATAGGGTCTTTGAGCCCGGACACTTCACCGATGGGGAGAGTAGTCTTTTTGGAGAGCTGGGCCACCTGTATGTCCACTTTGGGGGGATCTTCCCAAGAATATTCCCCCTGAAGCCTGAACAACTGCTTAAAGCGTTTAGAAATGAAGGCTCTTTTTTCAGGGTGCTTCCATTCCCTGGCGATAAGGTCATCCACTTTAGGGAGTACAGGAAAACCTTTAACCTTCCCCACGTCACCTACTAGGAGCATACGAGTCACCTCCTTGGTGAACCTACGGAGATCCTGGGAGGGAAAAATAATCTCTTCCTCCGAACTATCACTAGAAGAACTAGAGGACCGGGAGACCTCACCCGAGGAAAGGTCTGAATGAGAGGAAGACCTGGATCTCTTGCGCTTGTGCGTGGAAACCAACTTAACTCTCTCCTGAGATTGAGCTGCCGAAAATTGAAAAGCTTCAAAAGTTTGCGCCAAATTTTCCTGGAACCACCCGAGGAAGGATTGAAGGTCTTTGCGCTTCACAGCAGCAAGCTGGTCAGCAGAGCAGGCGTTGCACACCTTTTTCCTGCAACCATCCGGCAGTGGAGTAGCACATTCAGCACATGACAAATGCTTAGCTTTGGAAGTGGCCTTTTTGGGAGCGGAAGCAGGTCTTTTATCCTTATCCGGATTCTCTGATGGTAACGGACTAGACATCTGATGAAAAATAAAAAATGTATATTAAAAAGAAAAATATATAATTTTTTATTTTTTTTTTTAATTTATTTTTAGGAGGGAAGAGGATAGGAAAGAGTCAAGATAAAGAAAATATCTTACCCTAACCTCCTCTGAACCGTGTGGGGGGGCTGGTGACACGGCTGCACTGTACTGACGAAAGCTCCAGCAGTCAGACAGGCAAAAGCGCTTAAATGCAATTTTAAAATTGCCGCCCTCCGGAAGATCCGATTCGCGCATGCTCAGTAGCGCGATCGGATCTTCAGTGGAACGCAACGCCACCCGGGCGTGCGTTCCACCTACACTGCGCATGCTCCCACTTCCTTGCTCAGAAAAGGAAGAACTCAGTACATCCTCCGTAACGCGGACCGCTACGGAGGGAAGCCTCTCTCTGCTCACCACCCGGGGAGCAATCGGAGGCAACGAAGACCCCCAGGCAGCAACCTGTGCGCCTCACCAGATGCCGAACTCCTGTCCGGACCGACTAAACACCTGTCCGTCCCTGTAAGGGACAAGAAAAGAACTGTCTACCTCCGGTTCGGCCCCGGTTTTTATGGGTAAGGAGGAGGGCTTCCGGGGCACTTAATTGTTTTTATCTTTAGATCAGCTTGTCCCAAGAAAAGAACATTACCCCCATCGTACTGCCACTGTATGTTGGGGAAAAAGACGGCTTAGGGGGGGGCTTAATAACTATGTATAAATATATAAGGGGGCAGTACAGAGATCACTCCCAGGACCTATTTATACCCAGGACTGTATCTATAACAAGGGGACATCCTCTACGGTTGGAGGAAAGAAGGTTTCTGCACCAGCACAGACGGGGGTTCTTTACAGTAAGAGCGGTGAGATTATGGAACTCTCTGCCAGAGGAAGTGGTAATGGTAAACTCAATAAAAGAGTTCAAAAGGAGCCTGGACGTGTTTCTTGAAAGCAATAATATTACAAGTTATGGATATTAGATTAATAGGGACAGAACGTTGATCCAGGGATTTATTCTGATTGCCATATTTGGAGTCGGGAAGGAATTTTCCCCCTGGTATGGGGCAATTGGCATCTGCTTCATAAGGGTTTTTTGCCTTCCTCTGGATCAACACAGTAGGGACACAATATGTATATAGGTTGAACTTGATGGACTTTGGTCTTTTTTCAACCTTATGAACTATGTTACTATGTTACTATGTTACTATTAGGTGTAACGAAGAAACTTTCTCTAAATGGAAAACAAGTTGCCTACTTGCCAACCACACCGCTACAGTTTCCATTTGTACAAGATATATCTGCAACAAACAGGTTTAAAAATATCCCTTGTGGGCAATTTTTGTCACAATACCAGGGTAAGTGCTATGCTGAAAAGGAGGAAAACGTGTCCTTTATGTGAAACAATAGCTTAAAGGTTACAAGATATTTTTAAATAAAATGGTCTCTTGTATAGGTACCATCAATAGACCCCCTGCATAAGCAGAAGGCCTTAGGCTATCTGCTAGCTCAAGAAAAGAGATGACAATGAAAGGTAAGGGTATTATTATGGGAGACATAATGTCCTTGATGTGGAGTGAAGATGATGGCTGCTCCATTTCAATAAAGAAATTGTAGATAGGGGGCTCCATATTTCCCTCATGCATGTGATTTGCACCCATGTATCACTTATTTGGGTTTCTTATTATAGAAAGGCTAGTTTTTCTTGGAAACATACTTAGGCAAGTCCTAGACAGTCTAGAAATCTTTAGATGGAATCTGAGTGGAACAACAGATGGACAAAGGAAAGTGTAAAACCCTTGGTCACCAAATGAAAGGGCAAAGACAAAAGTCCTTAAGTGTAAAAAATAGAAAGAAAGAAAAACCTTAAGGGGTTAATGGCACTTATGCTAGTATCCTAACAAATCAGATGAATTAAATGAATCTTACCATCCATTTCCAGTACACTGGTTCAACTTGTTTCCATTCCAAATATGTTTGTAACAAAGAATTTTCACACTCCAGCAACTCCAGTAACTGCAGGAAACAAAAAAATCTCATCTCTTTAAGACAGGGGTGGGGAAAGTTTTTTCTGCCATGGCCCATTTGGATATTTATAACATTCTCGAGCCATACAAAATTATCAATTTAAAAATTAGCCCACACTTTATATTTATCCCATCAGACAACCTCCCTTTAGTATTGATTTATTTGATGTCCCCAGCCAGCCCTCCTTGGGAATTAATGCCCCTTTGCCCCCATACCCTTGTGTATTGCCCTCATACCCTTGTGTATTGCCCTCACCTAGCTCCACATCGTATATTTATCCCACCTCCCAGCCCCCTTTACTATTGATTTATCTGATGCCCCGAGCCAGCACTTCCTTGTGAATTAATACCCCACACCCTTGCGTATTGACCCCAGCCAGCCGCACATTGTGTATTTTGGTCACCCAGTCAGCCCCCCCTTTAGAATCATGTCAGCCCAAGAGATGTTGCTCGCACAGCGGGTCCCTGCGGAAGTGATCCCTGTCTTAGAGTGGCAGGCCTGGTCACAGCTGCAACTCCCGCGGGAATGACAGGCCCCGGAGAAGCTGCCCCTTTTTCATTTATATCTACTGATTACATAAATACCATACATTTAGATGTTTAAGGCCCAAAATCACAATGTGTCATTTAATTTTTAAAATGTCATTTTTGGCAGACTGGGTTAAAATGCCCTCACAAAAATGTTACTTCTCTGCATGAGAAAAAGAAGGGTGTTTCACATTTTGACTCTTGGCTACAACTCTTGAGTACAGAAATAACCCACTCATTCCTTATGCTGAAGCGGACCTTTACTGTAACAGATATGTGTTACATAAAATCCCACTACATGTTTATTCCATTATTTTTCATATGGTCATTATTTCCGTCTTACCTTAATGGAGCTTTCAGGTTGTTGAACAAGGTCAGTTTCAACGAAGGATAAGTGCTTGATGTTTTGGTCAACATGACAGCCTCGAGTGTAGGAATGGATCTAAAATTTGGTACGTTAATCTGGTTAGTTTGCAGAATCATCATTAAGGTATTGATAAGTCTGTGACATCTATTTTCACTATGCATAACTACAGACGTAAAATTTACAGAAATTTTGAAGCCAGTGAAAAAAATTTCCGGAAAAAAAATGAAACTTTCAGAAAAATTGGGGGGGGGGGGGGGGAATGTGCAGAGTTGAGTACAGCTTATTCAGTAAATAATATTTTTTGTTGCAAAGGTCTGTAATATAAAAGACCATTTCAACTATACATGAGAACAGGTAAACCTCCCCCCTTTCCCTTAAATGCAACAAAATAAATGAATGAATAATAATCTATTATTGTTTTATATAGCGCCACCATATAGCGCTGTACAATGGGTGGACAGGACAAAACAAGTGGTATGTAACATAACAATTTGACTTACAGCAGTAGCGTACCTAGCGGGGGGCGAGGGGGGGCGGTCCACACCGGGTGCCGCTCATCAGGGGGGTGCCAACTTTCCGGCACCCCTCCAGAGACGGACAGTAATGTCCGCCGCTGGAGGAGAAGGCTCGCAAGGGAGCGGTATCGGAGGTCTTTAACACACCTCCGGCTCCCTTGAGTGATTTTAAGCCGTTCCCTTAAAAAAACGGCTTAAAATCACTCAAGGGAGCCGGAGGTCTGTTAAAGACCTCCGATACCGCTCCCTCGCGATCCATGCGGCAACTGCTGCTGTGCGCCGGGGTTTGTTGCCAGATCCCGGCGCACAACACTGAAGCCGCGCCCACCGCCGTCCGTGCCCCCTGAACCGGAAGAAGACAGAAGAAGAGGAGCGAAGAAGACAGATTGGTATGTGTGGAATCTGTGGATTGGTATGTGTGGATTGGTATGCGTGGAATCTGTGGATTGGTAAATGTGGAATCTGTGGATTGGTATGTGTGGAATCTGTGGATTGGTAAATGTGGATTGGTATGCGTGGAATCTGTGGATTGGTAACTGTGGATTGGTAAGTGTGGATTCTGTGGGTTGGTATGCGTGGAATCTGTGGATTGGTAACTGTGGATTGGCAAGTGTGGATTGGTAAATGTGTAATCTGTGGATTGGTATGTGTGTAATCTGTGGATTGGTATGTGTGGAAAGTGTGGATTGGTAAACGTGTGAGAGTGATGGGTGTTATTCTGTACCATTTCCAGTGTCTTTTTCATTATATAATTATGCTCTAAAGTACATCATAACTCCCATCACTCTATACTGTTCCATACAGTGGCAGAGCTGGGAGACAGAGGCCTTGCACCCCCACCGCAGGACTCCTGAAAGGTAAGTGAACTTCAAAGGGGGGAGAGGGTAGATAGGGAGAAGGGAGTGAGACGGGGGGATAGGGGAGAAGAGGGTGAGAATGGGTAGATAGGGAGAAAGGAGGGTAGCAAGAATATTGAAATAAAGAGTCAGAATGAGAGAGTGAAAATTAATGGATTAATGTGTGGATGAATTGTTTGAATGAGTGAGAGAATTAATGAATTTGTGAGAATGCATCAATGAATATGTGTAAATAATTTGTGTGAAAGAATAAATGATTGTGTGAATGAAAGTGAATTAGTGAGTGACTGTAAAAGTGTTTGTGTTAATCATAGGTGTATAGTTGATTTGTCAAAAAGGCAAAGATGGTATAAGCAGGGTGTTTATGGAACAAAAATGGCACAGGCAGGGTGTTTATGGGACAAAGATGGCACAGGTAGCGTGTTTATGGGACAAAGATGGCGTACACTCGGCTGTTTGGGAACAATGCTGACTCATGCTGGGCTGTTTGGGGGCAAAGATGGAACGTCCTATGTGTGTGTAATTTGGGTGCTGGTCAGGTTCTATGTGGGCAATGTGGACGCTGTTTTTTTTGGAGGATTATTAAAGAAAGCACTATTATATGTTCAGTAAATGTTATTTAAACGTGTTTATTTTATTTATAAGTTATTAATTTATTTTTTCAGATTTCTTGTTGTTTACAGTTGACATACAGTTTACAAATTGGTGCAATAAATATTCTTGCCAACAAAATTTTGGGGGGGGGTGCCACTTAAAGGATCCGCCCCGGGTGCCAAATACTCTAGGTACGCCCCTGACTTACAGATACAACAGGTGAGGAGGGCCCTGTTCAAAATATAGGGTGTATTTACACAATAGGTAAAAGTGCCGTTGTTGGGGATGGACCAGCCACACTAGTAAAAGTATTAATTCTGGTGTATGCGCTAGCTCCAAAACGGGTTACAGTTTACAGGTTACAGAGTATAAAAATATTTAATAGATTCTTATTGCACCAATATTTAAAATACATAATTGAACATATAAAAAACAATTTGCGTTTCGCCTTCAGGGGCTTCTTCAGAGGATTTTTAGAGCTGGCAAGGACACATCCCTGCTGCTACACGGGAGATCAGGCTGTCAAAGCCTGGACTCCCCCGTCAGCAGAAGCCAGCATCACGAACGCCCAGAAAACAATCACATTTTTAAAATCCGATGGCGCAATCGAGCATTCCCTTCCAGGTCGCATCACTGCTGATGTCACCCGGAAGGTCATCGGAGGACAGGATATCCCCTGCATCCGATCGATCCTATGAGGCACAGATCATACAATAAATAATAAAAATAAATAAAAATTATAAAGTGAGCTCAGTGATGTCAATCTATATAAAATAGATATTTCTGAAATCGGGACACCTAAATTGATAAACTTGGAGGGGATTTTCCATAATTTTACCTAAATTTGTGAGGATTCAGAGGGAAAATACATAAAAAATTTAGGGTTTTTTTTCTAATTTTCGCTAGTTTTTAATGAATTGATCATCCTAAATTTTCAGCTAATATAACTATGGTATTAAAAGAAAGCTCTATCTCTCCTTGAAAAGACAATATATAGCTTACATGGGTACGCTATTAGCAGGAAAGGAGAATAGCTGAACCCCAAAAATGGCAAAATTGCTCGGGGCTTTGAAGTATCAAAAACCCCTGGGACTGAAGGGGTTAAGGCCTGTTTTGAAAAGTATAAGCAGTGTAGTGTGGCTGGATTCAGTATAGTGCAGCTTGATTTAATTCAAAACTATGTATATCCCTTACCAGGTTCAATTCTATTTTAAAAGTGGGGCATTCACAGAGGTCTACCCACTACCCGAAGAGCTCTTTGATGCTCTGGGTAGCGACGTGTTGTGTGTTCAGAGATGGTATTCTGCATACTTTGGTTATTTGAGTTACTGTTGCCTTTCTTTCATCTCGAACCAGTGTGCCCATTATATATATATAAAAGAAAATTGGATTAGGCTGGTCAGTAAGAGTGAAAAATTAAAGAAACCGCTGTGGTACTCTGCTGAGGTGGCCAAAATCGTAAAAGACAAGAAGTTAGCCTTTAGTAGATACAAAAATACCCAAAGTGAGGAAGATAGGCAGATCTATAAAATTAGGCGGAAAGAAGTAAAGAAAGTTATAAGAGCTGCCAAATCACAAGCAGAAGAGTGAATTGCCCTGTCAGTAAAAAATGGAGATAAAACATTTTTAGATATATACATGAGAAAAGGAAAGTAAAACAAGGAGTAGTTAGATTAAAAATAAAAGGAATGTATGTAGACGAGGATAAAGGTCTAGCTGACTGCCTCAGTTTTTACAAATGAAAATGAGGGAATGGGACCTCAGTTAGGAAAAAAGAAAAAAAAGTAAGTTGAAATATGTGAGTTTATCGAGGCGGAGGTTCTACTTTAGTTGTCTAACGTAAAGACAAATAAGTCGATGGGGCCTGATGGGATACACCCCAAGTTATTAAAAGAGGGGGTGTACTAGCAAAACTGTTAACTGATTTATTTAACAAATCATTGGTAACGGGAGTCGCCCCAGGGGTTTGGAAAGTAGCAAATGCTGTGCCCAAAAAACAAACAAGGCAGTAGGGAGGAGTCGGGCATCTACAGGCCAGTTAGTCTTACATCTGTAGTGGGGAAATTAATGGAAACAATGTTACAGGAAAGGATTGTTGAAGATCTGAAGTCACATGGGTTTCAAGATCAAAAACAACATGGGTTTTCCTCAGGAAGATCATGCCAAACGAATCTTATTGATTTTTTTTGATTGGGTGACTAAAGTAATTGATCAAGGTGGTGCAGTAGACATTGTGTATCTGGATTTCAGTAAGGCCTTTGTCACTGTGCTACATAGAAGACTTATAAATAAACTGCAATCTCTGAGTTTAGATTCCAGTGTTGTTGAATGGATTAGGGAGTGGCTGAGTGACAGACAACAGAGGGTTGTAGTCAATGGCGTATATTCAAAGCATGGTCTTGTTACCAGTGGGATACCTCAGGGATCTGTACTTCGACCCATTCTCTTTAATATTTTCATTAGTGGCAACTGGCATGTAATGTGGATAGATACAAAGTAATGCATCTAGGGCATAAAAGCCCAAGGGCAGAGTATAGAATATTTGATACTGTCCTAACCTTTCTGAGGATTTAAATGTAGGTAGACAATGCAGTAGAGCAGCAGGTAATGCTAGCAGAATGCTTGGTTGTATAGTGAGAGAGATTAGCAGAAGAGAGAGGGAAGTGCTCATGCCGTTGTACAGATCACTGGTGAGACCTTACTTGTACTAAAATGGTTTATGGATTACAGGATAACCCTTACCAGGACAGGTTAAAGGATCTTAACCTATATAGCCTGGAAAAAAGACGTGACAGGGGGGATATGATAGAAACATTTAAATACTTAAAGGGAATCAACAAGATAAAGGAAGAGAGTTTATTTAAAAGGAAAAATACTAAAACAACAAGAGGACATAGTCATAAGCTGAAGGAGCAAAGGTTTAATTGTAACATTAGAAAATATTACTTTACGGAAAGGGTAGTGGACGCATGAGAAGTGGTAGATGTTAATACAGTAAAGGCATTTAAGCAAGCATGGGATAGGCATAAGGCCAAGCTAATTATAGGATAAGGGCAGGTACTAACGGGAAGTACTCAGAGGTTGGGCAGACTGGATGGGCATACTGGTTCTTATCTGCCGTCACTTTCTATGTTTCTATGTTATATACACACATTGTTATATAAATAAACAAAATATATAAAACAAACAGTTTTCACACACCTATCATGCCCAGGTTCTAGCATGTACTGGTTGCCTGGGCATGACAGGAGTGTGATTAACCACACTTATTAAAAGTAATACCATTCATTTATTTTACTAATCACAAATAGATCAGAAAGCTGGGCTCCATTGACTTGCATGGTTGAATGCAGCACCTGTCTTCAACCTGCAAGTGGAGCCAGAGTTCTCAGGAGGCTCTGGAGAGACCCTCCTCAAAACTTTTTCAACTCCTATTTTTTGAAAGGATGTGCCGCCATCTTGGTGAGTTCTCTAGCCATTTTATTATAAATATGTGTTTGTTTTATTTCAAATGTATGTCCTGAGGAAAGTCAGCAATGACTGAAACGTCGACTTGACTTTGAATAAAGAGAAATTGTTAATTTAAAGACCTGGAGTGCTGACCATCTTTTGAAAGTGCTTTATATATATTATATATACATACACACACACACACGCATACATTCAATAAAGCCCAAAGAGCTTACCTTATTTAATAATGCACATTTCTCCTGGTGTGCACCATGAAGGGTCCTCCAACATAATTGTAATTTTCCATTCAACCATACCAGATAGCGTATATGAATTTGTTGTTTATCTGAAGAGAATACATCTCCATTTTCTTTAGGGGAAAGTTCCCGTTGACACTAATTAACAAGAAAGAAATGTCATTGTCACGTCCTTCAGAGTGCCACATATGAGAGAAAACGCACATGAGAAAACTAGCTGTAAGAACATCATACATATACACCAATAAGTAAATAATAGTTAAATGGAAAATGTCAAATGTCTAGATCTTACGTTCAATATGACAAAATGCATCTTACTGTAAAATGATACAATTCTCCTGCCAAACCCCTACTTTAGTGAACCAACCCAAGTGACATGGTTAATGATTCATTTGCCACAGATTCCAGGATAACCGACAGGCAAGTGTAAAAAGATATATAATGATAAATCACACAAAGTATCAAAGTGTCTCCCTTGAATAGTTTTTTTATATACCAAAGCAAATCACATATGACACAATAATGTATGCCATGGACTATACCAATTTTATTCAAAGGATATCAGAATTACCTACACTTTTTATATAGACTTCAAAGACTGATAAACAGCCTTATGTCCCCAGTATTATTATTGATTTATAGAACACCATCATATTCATGAGTTAAGTTGGGTATATACAAGCAGATAGATGTGAGAGGTAGTTTGAAAGATTAGTAGTATTTTTCAAGATATAAGTTATAATAGTATTCTTGAAACAGGATGGGAAATATCCAGTGGAGGGGGGATAATGAAGATAGGTTAGGGTAGGAGTGGTTGAATGAGACCAGGTAAAATAAAAGGGTATAAGATTAAGCATACAGATGGTTGGTCAATAGGAATTGATTAAAGAAGAACCATTGTCTTCAGTGATTGGAGAGAACTCACTTGGTGAAGGAGAGTTTAAAGTATGTGAAGAAGACAATTCAAAAGGGAAAGCGTGAGGGAGACTGTGCCGATACTCCACATGTCATTTTAAAAGTTTGCAAAGTCAGAGGCTATAAGGCTTGTTGCAACAATGGACTAGGTAGTGGCTTTTAGGCTTATGAGACAGGGCGATGAGGGAGGCAAAATATTTTGTTTAGCTAGGGTTAGGGCAAAGAAATCTTAACAGCATACAATCAGATGGATTCAATTTCCAGTAAGCTAGAGTTAGGTGGAAGGAAGTGGAGTTAACCAGTTAATAGGTGTAAACGCCTACCTCGAGAGGGATTAATTTCTAAGGTGGAGTCTGCTCTGAACTCACTCCCGGACTGTAATTAGTGGTTTCAACTGACTGACAGGTATTTAACCCCTTGATGACAATTGCCAGTCCGGGCACGTCACGGAAAAACATGTCGTTAACGACAAATGACGTGCCAGGACCGTCATTTGTTAAAACGGGTAAAAAAAAAAGATCCGTGATCGATTTTTTTACCCAAACGGCGTTGCTGTAATGCCTCGACCTCGAGGCATTCAGCAACGCCATGATCCGAATCAGGGGCCATGTCTGGCCCCTCCCCGGGGCGTCAACATCCGCCATACAATGTATGGCGGCAGACGTCCGTTTTAAAAGCGTTTAGGAGGCGATCAACGATCACCTCCTAAACTTAAATGGTGTCGCTGGAATGCCTCGATCAGGAGGCATCCAGCGACACCAAACACTTACCTCTTGATGGACTGTGACCGCTTCGGAGAGCGGTCACAGCCGCAGCTGCCGGTGATCTTCGCCATCAGCAAGATGGCGGCGACCCAGGAAAAAAAATAATAATAAAGACGAAAAAGTTCGCTAGACGGTCTCCTGACCCTCTAGAGAACTCTGGCTCCACTTGCAGGTTGAATACAGGTACTGCATTCAACCATGCAAGTCAATGGAGCTCAGCTTTCTAATCACAGTGTGATTAGAAAAAAATAAATTAAAAATAAAATTAATAATCATTAGAAAAAAAAATAGTAAAAAAACAGTAAAATGTAAAAATAATTTCCCTCTGATGTCACTATCAGGGGAACCTTCAAGTTGAAAAAAAAATCTTAAAAACGTTTTAAAAAAGGCAAAAAAAAATTAAAATATATATATAAAAAATATATTTTTGTGAGCAAGTCCTAAAATTAGCACATTAGCTTAAAACAATTCTCGCATGGAAAGAGTTAAAATACTGGCATATTAAGTTCCCATGGGTGTCTACTTTTAAAAAATGTATGATTTGATGGGGTAAATTGAATTGGCCCAGAGAGAGACAGAACCCAAGAGAAAAACAGCAGCGACCTTCTATTCGTTTGGCTCCTCGTTTCTCTAACCCCGCACTTCCAAGGCCTGAACCTGAGGAACTTATGCAGTTGGGTGCTATGTTTTGTCAGTACAAGAGGTCTCTTTCTTTATTGTGGAAGAAAGGGGCACTTTGCTAGATATTGCCACAAGAAATTGGGAAAATGCTCGCACCTAGGCTAGATCAGAGGGCCTTCCCTAGGTGTGTTGTGTGTCTCTCCTGAGAATAATACCAAAAGACTACTTATTCCTGCCCGTTTGCCATGGGGTAAGACCAAAGTGGAAATAGAAATCTTAATCAACTCTGGCACTGCTGGCAACTTCATAGACTCTGACTGTGCCTCTCTCCATACGATACCCTTGACTAGGAGATCCAGGCCTTTGTCAAAGAGGCTATAGATGGTCGACCTCTAAATCCCTCTGTTGTCACCCATGAGACCCAAGATCTCATCTCATCTTCTTGCATCTAGAACATAATCCTGGGATTGATTGGAGGAAGGGTCAAATTACCTCATGGGGTAAGGATTGCCAACAAAGGTGTAGGAGCAGAGTTTAGCCTCTTCATGGAATCACGGTGTCTCCTCTTTCTACTGTCAGATATTTTATGATAGAAAACATGTATTCCACATATTCTGTATTTTACATGAAATCAAAATGGAGTCAGATCCATTTTATTTTACTTAATCATGTAGTGATGATTTCTTTTTGTCCTTGTTCCCTCTATAATAGAGAACAAAGGAGTATTCATGTATATAGATGTTTCAGCGTATATATGATACAATTAATGTTATCTTCCATGAGAAAGTTAAGGAGTAGACGCTGCATATCTTTAGAAATGTAACTTGGAATGGGGGATACGTCGTAAGACTACCAAGGCCTGAGTTACTATCTAGGAGGTAACACCTGGCGATTAGGGTGACCAAGGATAAATTCCAAACACATATGTAATGGTTTTAAGTTAATTCTTAGACCAGAGCGTCTCTCACAGGTAAATTAAGAAATTACAACGGTGTAAATATGAGTAGAAATCCTAATTTTAATGGGTAAAACCCACCGTTATGATTGGAGAATTCCAATCAAGAGGTGGAGGCTATGATAATAAGCTCAGTTTTTAAGCTTATGTCTTGGATAAAAAAAAAAAAAAAAAAAAAAAAAAAAAGAAAAAGGAAAAGGACGGACTTATTCACCAAATTTACCCCAGAGAATTGGAATCTTAAGATCCTGGCACCATATTTCACTCTTGGAGTTACTTTGAGTTCTAACCTATATAACTGGTAGAAAGTTATATTCTTTTCCACTTAATTTCTTGCCAATGAACCTGGATTAATTTCCACAAGGACCGGTGGGACAACAGCAACAAGTGGTGGTAATTATAAGTGTTTTATTATTCTGAATAGAGATGAATTTTGTCTTCTTCATATAGAATTCCCTGTTTCTGGGAAATAATATATTGCATTATTGTATATGGCGGCTTGTGAGACTGCAGCTTATAACCCGTGATAATAACAATAACGAAAAGGTATTTTTACCTATAGCTGAAGTTTGACATCATTTGCATCTATTAGGAATTTCACTAATACTCGTAGACATTATTAAATTATTTTTAATTTGTCATATTAGTTAAACTAATATAAGAGAAATAGTGATATCTTTATTACTGCCCTGATTATTATCAATTTTTGGTTGCTGAGTGGACTGGAAATTAATTGTGTGTTAGACTCATATAGTACTAATTCATATTGATAACTATCGATAATATATTGTATTTAAATTGATTCAATTTTGACATGTTTTAAGAACGTTGTGTTTTATATTATGCACTTTGTGACTCATATATAGATTTGATAAATTGTATTCACAATAAATAAATATTTTTGATTGACTATCGTGGCGATATCTATCTAATTTAAATTATAATTTTCGGCGATCTGAAAGAATTTAGGATCGGAGATAAAATATAGGGTATCTCCTTAAATTCATATTGTGGATGTGGTACTACAATATTTGATAGCGTCGTTATTTTGCGTATGTGATAAAATATTGGTTTTGCTTATTTTGTCTCATTAATATCCCTAACACTACCGAGATTCCTAAGGCATATCAGGGCTATGCAGATGTTTTCAGTAAAAAGGAGGCGGACCGCCTGCGCCCCACCGCTACTATGACTGCCCTATCGATCTGTTACTTGGTACTATTCCACCCAGGGGAAGGGTGTACCCTCTTTCCATACCCAAGAATCAAGCCTTGGAAGTATACATCAAAGAGAGCCTAGATAAGGGTTTTATCAGAAGGTCTACATCTCCAGCTGGGGCAGGCTTCTTCTTCGTTAGAAAGAAGGAGGGAGATTAAAGATCATGCATCAATTATCGGGGCTTTAATCACAATTAAAAACAAATACCAGATACCCTTCATTCCTGAACTGTTCGACCGCCTGAAAGTGGCCAAGATTTTCTCCAAACTCGACCTCAGAGAGGCTTACAACCTCGTTCGCATACGCCAAGGAAGGTTCAATACGAGGACAGGTCACTATGAGTACCTAGTCATGCCCTTCGGGCTTTGTAATGCCCCAGTGTCAGGCTCATCATATCTCAGCCCTTACTGGATGTTGGAGCCCAGAGCGCAGGAGTGTAAGCACACACAGTGATAGAAACACACTTCACAAATGAGACATGTATTGAATATATGTATATTAAACAAAACAGATACATCTCACCATAAGTAGCAGAGTAGAAGGCATTTATCAAGTATAAAAACTGCTGGGGAATATGAAGGTAAGAATCCAAAAGGGTTTGGGACTTGTAGCCACCAAACTGGTAAATCCAATATGTAGTACAGGTCCAAAAAGGTAATAGGCAGGTAAAAGGGTAAATCCTATAGGCAGTCCAGGTCAAAAAGGTAACAGGCCGGCAAAATGGTAAATCCAAGAGTCAGATCCAGAGTCGGGCATTAACTATAGCTTCAGACAAAGTAATTTAATGAACTCGCACCTGCGTTATTGAGAGGCAAGGATATAAAGCCTGTTGATTAGGTCAGGTGCATTAATAAGGGAGGCAGGGTTCAATCATAACAGTAAACCAAAAAGCAAGCTATGGAGAAGAGTTCAACTCCAGGCAGACCTCTTAAAGGGACGGCCACGCCTGGCAGTTTGCAGGGCTGGGGCCGAATCCTGACGCCCAGCTGTCTTCCAGGAGTTTGTCAATGACTGCTTCCAGAGGATTACCTATCTCAATTTGTCCTAGTATATATGGATGATACCTTAGTATACTCCCCAGACCTATCTGGGGGAGACATACATCCATGGCTCCAAAGACAGAGAGAACAGATTTTATGCCAAGCTGGAGAAGTGCCTGTTTAAAGTTCCTAGAGACGCCTTCCTGGGATATGTGATAGGACCAATGGGTTTTGAGATGGATCCCCCCCCAAATTGCATGCCATTCTTCAGTGGCCAAGACATGAAGGACTGAAACCCCTACAATGATTCCTGGGATTCGCCAACTAATAACGACACTTCATTCGCAATTATTCCCAGGTAGCAGCTTCTCTCACTGCCCTTACCAAAAAAACAGGTGCCAACGACAATAATTGCAATATGGTGGCCTGTACGGCCGTCCGGAGACTTAAACAAGCGTTCGCTTCTGCTCCTGTTTTGGTCCGTGATCAGTCTCTCACCTTCACATTAGAGGTTGACGCTTCGGAGATAGGTGCTGGGGCTATTCGCTCACAAAAAAAGACATATGGCATCCCGCTCCATACATGTGGATTCTTCTTGAAAAGGTTTACTCCCACAGAGCATAACTATGATGTCGGGAACCAAGAACACAGCCATTGTATTGGCACTAGAAGAATGGAGACACCTGTCAGAGGGGGCTACCATGCCCATAACCATCATTACGGATCACAAGAACCTTGCCTACATAGAACGTTCTCTTTTTATCCTGCTTTTACTACATTATCACGCATAGATCCGGTTTGAAGAATGTAAAAGGGGACGCTTTATCTCGCCAACACTCCACTTCCCTGGAAGAGTGAGACAGTAAAGGTCCCTATCATTCCCAGTGAAAGGGTTCTAGCGATTGTAACAACGTCTCTCGATTCCTCTTTACTCACCAGAATCAGGGGGTAAACAACATCTGGCTCCCACAAATAGGCCAGAGGGAAAACTCTATATACCTCCTGAGGAAAGAAACTCATGTCCACTCATCACAACACTTTGACTGCTGGACATCCTGGTATCTTGTCCATTGGAGGGGTTATGGAGGGCAGATGTTCACACTCCTCGTCTGGTCAAAGGGTTTCACCTACGTTTTTATTAAAGTCCTGGCAGCTCCCGTCCGGTGTCCGGTTTTTTGCAGAGGGGGTGCTGTAACTTCTACCTCGAGAGGGGTTAATTCCTAACGTGGAGTCTGCTCTGAACTAATTAGTGGTTTCAGCTGACTGACAGGTAATTAAACCCCCTACACTTCCTTTCCTCTGAGCCCTTGTGTGGTACAGACTTACCTAATGTTTGTTCTATTGGTTATGCTGTTGCTTGCTGATTTATCTGACCCATGCCTGTTTATCGACTATTCCCGAACTCTGCCTGGATTGACCTCTGCTAGCTTCTCTGACCATTCTTGCCTGCTGCCTGCACTTTTGACTCTGGATTGTGACCGGATTACTCTAATCTGTTTATCCCTGTTGCATTCTTAGCCGTTTGTCTATTTGCTGTGTGGATCATCTCTAGTCCCAAAGCTACCTCTACTTGAGGGCTCAACGATTTATTCCCTTCTCTGCACCTGGGATCCTCTGCTCCAGGACGTTACAATAGCCTTCCCTAAAGAAGTCTGTTGTAGGCATGCATGAGAAGTGAAAATAAGAGCAGAGGACCGATTGACAGATGAGTGGAGAGACCACGAAGGAGTAAATTTGGAGATCGGTGAGGACATAAGTAGGGAAACCATTACGAAGAACTTTGAAAGTCAGGATTTTAAATTGCTTCTAACCATTTTCAGAAATATTGCCAAAAATGCAAAAGATAAAAAACCCCGTCAAAGTATTACCTGTGGTTATTTTTTGTCTCTGTTATTTCTTTCCCCCTTCAAAGTTTAGGTTTTAAAGCAAGCTGGTCATTCTAGATGTGTAGGTTTACTTTCTACCTTAACCCCTGAAGGACCAGGCTGTTTTTTACTTTTTGCACCCTTTTAACACTTTTGCGGTACTCATGTTTAGATGTAATTTTCTCCTCAATCTGTTGTTTTTTTCAGGAAAAGAAGGGCTTTCTTCAGATACCATTTAAAAAAAATAATAAAAAATATATATATATATATATATATATATATATATATATATATATATATTAAAAACTGAAAAAGAAAAATTCTGACTTTCATTTGAAAAATATTTTACTCATCCAAAAAACCTGCTAAATAGATTCTACTATTTTTCCTGAGTTTAGAAAAACCCAACGTTGTTTTGCTTTTTTCTGCAAGTTATTGGGCACAAAGTTTGCTATTTCAAAACCATTTTATTTCCAAAGCCGGTCATTCTGCCCCATGTGCTATTTCGGGTATCTTTGAGGGGTAAATTCCATTGGCCAGCTTCAAACCATATATTTTTGAAAACTAGACACCTCAAGGTATTTCAAACGCTGGCATCTTAACCCTTTCCATGCACTAACAAATTTATGTGTTTTTTATCACTAAAATTGCGCTTCAGGTATAGATTTTAACAAGTGGTTATTTGAGTTACTGTTGCCTTTCTGTCATCTGCACATTCTCCTCTGACCTTTTTCTGACCATTCTCTGCAAACCCTAGAGATTGTTGTGCGGGTAAATCCCAGTAGATCAGCAGTTTCTGAAATACTCAGACCAGCCTGTCTGGCACCAACAACCATGACATATTCAAAGTCACTTAAATCCCCTTTCTTCCCCATTCTGATCGGTTTGAACTTCAGCAAGTTGTCTTGACCACATCTACATGCCTAAATGCATTGAGTTGCTGCCATGTGATTGGCTGATTATCTATTTGTGTTAACAAGCAATTGAACAGGTGTACCTAATAAAGTGACCATTATTCTATTCAAACATACACTCTGGCACACATACGTAGACACACGTTACTCATACTCACATACACATTCATACACCTTCCACTAAAAACACCTATTATCCACCAATGCCACTCTGGTATAGGTATCGGTATATGGAACAAAATTTATATCCCAGCCATACTTGTCCAGTCAGTTAAGGCTTGTTAGATTTTACGACTGTAGTAAAATGTAACAAGTGGTAATAAAGTGTTGGACACTTCACCAGAAAAAGCGAGCAAGATTCCAAACGGTTAAGTTAAGGAGGCAAAGCCACTCAAAACAGACAAATTCATGATAAATATTCAGGGATCCTTCCTCGTTTTCTGAGATTGCATGAATCAGGTAATCCAAATGCACAAATGTAGTTGCTACAGCTATAGTACAAGTAATTGTAAAATTCACAGGAATAATATGTTAATGGCCTTTTCATACAGTAAGACGAAACGACGTTCACACCCTTTATTTCTAACACTTACTAAAAACTGCCACCTGGTAATGAGCAAATGCTGTATTCACAGCATGTATGCAATTTTTATGCTGTGTTGAAAATCAAGCTTATATTTAGAGTCACTTTAAAAATGAAACTAGCAATGCTTTATTACTGAAAATAAATAAATTTGGAATAAAATACAAACCATGCAAACTTTTATCTCGTCCCCCAATTTTACTCTATTAACTTCTAGAAGTCTTTCAAGAAGATTTAGTTTGTCAAGAAGCCAAGAAAACGCAAGAAGTAATTCCCTGCTGCCTTCTGTCCCATCGCATGGAAGATTATAGAAAGCTGACCTTCCATAGCCCTGATTTCGAAGTACAGATTTTACATACATTACTTGATTTTCTGCAAAACAAACAACAACATTATATAGCAAGACTTTTGTATAACACATCTTGTATAGAAATACAAAAGTAATTGTGTAATTTTTTCCTAGCAATTGAAGGTGAAAGAGTAACTTATGAGGGGTGAAACAAAATCAAGATTACCACTTTAAAAATGTGATCTACAAAGCAAAAATAAAATATTTAAAAAAATCTAAACTGCATTCTCCAATAATTGTTTTTTTTTTTATTTTTTTTACAGAGAAAAAGGGCCACTTTTTATACCTTTATTATACCTTTACTATATTATAAAAAAACTAGGGCTGAAACAACGAATCGATAAAATCGAGTGATCGATTAGTTGTTGGAGAACTCGGCTTGTTTTACCTCCTCCGCGAGCGTTTCCCGGCTTCTGCTACGCGCGCTGCAGTCTCCGCCTTCTTTGAGCTACGTGACGCGCTTCAATGTTGGTCTGCCGTTCGAATAAAGTTTTCAACTTCTTGAAGCTTGGAAGTGGAACGAGTCCATAGCTGAGGTAAGTGATTCTCTATGTGTGAATGTCTATGTGTGAGAGTGTCAGAGTGGGAGACTGGGTGCAGGGCTGGGTGTGAGTGGGGATGCAGGGCTGGGTGTGAGTGGAGATGCAGGGCAGAGTGGGGGTGCAGGGCAGAGTGGGGGACTCGGTTCAGGGCAGGGTGTGAGTGTGGGTGCAGGTGGGGGTGTGGGTGCAGGGCAGGGTGTGAGTGTGGGTGTGAGTGTGGGTGCAGGGCAGAGTGGGAGACTGGGTGCTGGATGCGAAGTGCTGGGTGCAAAGTGAGTGGTTTAGGTATTAAAACTAGTTTGATAAATATTGTGTTTGGGTTCTCGTAACAAAATAAGAATGTTAACGTAAATTTTAAGTTGTTTTTTAACATCCAGTTCATTAAATTTTAAATAAACGAAAAGTTTGCATATTGTTTTTTTTTTTTTTTTTTTTTAATCGATTAATGGAAAAAATAATCGGCCAACTAATCGATTATTAAAATAATCGTTAGTTGCAGCCCTAAAAAAAAAACATAGCATTGTGATTTAAACATACCGTATTTGCTCGATTATAAGACGACCCCCCCCAAAATCTGAATATTAATTTAGGAAAAAAAGAAAAAGCCCGAATATAAGACTACCCTATAGGAAAAAAGTTTTACCAGTAAATGTTAATTCATG
Organism: Sceloporus occidentalis; assembly: GCA_023333645.1. Classification (NCBI taxonomy): domain Eukaryota; kingdom Metazoa; phylum Chordata; class Lepidosauria; order Squamata; family Phrynosomatidae; genus Sceloporus; species Sceloporus occidentalis. The sequence continues at coordinate 507,399 of JALMGF010000263.1, forward strand.
TAAACTATGTGAACAATTGTTTGTTAATAAAAGCTATGATTGAGAAAAATATTTTGTTTTTATTTCCTTTTTTCACAACCTGCCCCCCCCCCAGTTATGCACATCTTCACGATGTGCAAAGACAGCATCCGTTACTGCCCTTCACTTACGCTGAGGCTTCTATGAAGCTGCAGTGAAAGTGCCTGTCAGCAACGGAGGTTCACAAAACACCAGGGAGTCGGGAGAGAGGCAGAGCGGTGTATGGGAGAGGGAAGGAGTCAGAGGGGTGTATGGAAGTGGAGGGGAGAGGCGGAAGTTGTCTGTGCATATCGCACGGACACCCACCGGCCGACAGTGAGTGGAATCCAGGTCCCCTGCAGCGTTGCGGGGGATCTGGATTCTAGTGTTATAATCCGATCTCTGTTTGAGGTCGGATTATATAAGGAGAGGAGTTTTTCAGAGCATTTGCTCTGAAAAAAACCTTCTTATAAATCGATGAAAAAATCGATTCGACTAATCGATAATGAAAATCGTTGACAACGATTTTCATTATCGATTAGTTGTTTCAGCCCTAGCTGCAACTAACGATTATTTTCATAACCTATTAGTTGGCCGATAATTTTTCCGATTAATCGGATAAAAAAATAAATGTACATTTTTTATTTGTTTAAAATAACTAGATGTTAAAAACAAACAGCAGAATAAAACTGAGAAAAAAGGCATTTCTTGTTTTCATTTCCCAACCTGCCCCCCAGTTATGCACATCTGAGTCCAGGCTTGCCACACTGCTCCGATATGCCTTATACACCCTGTATGCCTTATACCCCCAGATATGCCACACTGCCCTCCCCAGATATGCCTTATACCCCCTATATGCCATAGTACCCTCTGATATGCCTTATAGCCCCGATATGCCACTGTGCCCACCGATATGCCTTATACCCCCTGAAATGCCACTCTGCCTCCCAAATATGCCTTATACCCCTATATGCCACTGTGCCCCCTGATATTCCACTATGTACCCCCCAGACTTACCCCCCATGCTCCAGACTCCTTGGTGTCTAGTGGGGTCAGCCAGTGGAGGTCTGCGTAGACAAACCTCTGCTGCTGGCCGGAAGGTCATGTGACGCCGGTGCTCCATCATAGAAGTCCAAGTGGAACTGCCGTAATCAGCGGAGGATGTCAGTGTGCATCACACAGACGTCCATAGGCTGCCAGAGAGGAAGATCCAGGTTCCTCTGCAGCGGGACGGGGGATCCACCTCTCTGGCACCCGGCAAACGTTGCTCAATGCACGCAGACAACCTCCGTCGCTGCTGGCCAGTACTTCCGTCGGGGCTCACGTCACGCTGGTGCTCCACCCCAGAAGCCCTGGCAGAAGTGGAGGACAGTAGCGGAGGATGTCTGCACTCATTGCACATATGACCGCCGGCTATCAGTGAGCAGCGCTGCAGGGGATGTGGATCTTAGAGTTATTATCCGACCTCTATTTGCTCTGAAAAAACCCTCATCTTATATTCAATAAAATCGATTCAACTAATCGATGAGTGAGAGAGAGTGAGAGAGAGAGTGAGAGAGTGAGAGAGTGAGTGAGAGAGTGAGAGAGAGAGTGAGAGCTCCACCTTTCAGGTAGGGTAGAGGCAAATAAAAGGTTAGCCCTCCCCATCCTCCCCAGTGAATAAACAAGGCCTACTATGATAATTGCCCTCCCCAGTTGCCAATAAAAAAATATATATATTTATTAAGGAGGGTATAATTGTGCCACAAAGAGAATGAACAAGGAAAGGGAATTCTCTGATAACAATTTCCTTGCCATTCCCAGTGGCACGCACAAAGAGAGGTAGCAAGACTGGGTAATAACGATCAAACAACTGATTGAAGGACCAATCTTCCAAATTTGGTCTCTGTCATGGAAGCCTCCGTGTGATAGGCTCCTGGAGGGGCCTTATGGTCAGCCTCTTTCCTACAGACTATGGGCCCTGGCCTTGGAAGGGATTGTGTTTTTGGGAAGGTGGGTACAGCAGGTCCTGCGGCTATATCTTACCCCTAGAACAGAGTGCCACATTTCCCCAAGTACCAGAGACTCTAAAGACTGTGGCGCTCAGACACAGATTTGGGGCACCTGCATTTTTTGGAGGGGGCTTATGTGTTACTCTCAATCAGGTGAGGACCTGTATTTGCACTAAGATCTGATATTCAACAGGTTTGAGCCAGAAGTCAGGGAACGACCTGTGTTAACCATATTCCCCACAGACTACAATAGCAACCTCCTACTGGGCTAAGTGCAGATATTGAGCCATGTGCAAAGAGGCCTGATGGAGAACTGTGTGTGGTTTGCGGTATACATTGTAAGTAAATAACCCCCTTGTACTGTTTAAATAGTGGTGTGTTTTCAATAAGAATGAGTTCATGTTTCATTCTACATTTGTGTTGCCCGAGTGAATTGCCAACACTCCCTGCTCTGCTTGTTCAGACAGACCTGAGGTTGGACGATGGATATCGAGCTCTGTGGTGGTACGAAGCACAGTTGTGCCCTGGGCTGGAGGATAAAGGTCCCACAGAGGACCATGGATTTGGCAGCCCAGGATTATTATTTGAGAACATGCAAAAGGATCGTTGGTACATCAGAGTGTCGGGAAAAGACCTCCAGGAGCTAAGGGCGCAGGATATCCCATATGTGAACAAGCTGTGGGCTGACCTGGATTATTTGGTCACACAAGAATGGGAACAGGAACAGGCATATTAAGAGCTATTCGACTGTGTTCAACAGTATGCCCCAGTGTCCATGGATTTTGTGTATTTTATTGATTGGTCATCTGAGGATGTTGACCCGTGAAGGGTGGATGAGACTGCGGTCTCCATCCCTGAGTCACAGGGATACTGGAATGTTGGGCAGATCCCCCAACCCCCACTGGCCTCTGCGCCATACCTGCAACAGCTACAGGGATCCATGGAGATGCGGCACTCTGCCCATCTGCCCAATGCCAGCCGGAGCACCAGAAAGAGGATGAAGGCCACACGACTCCACAACGGGTGAGGGAGTGCCCGGAAGATGGAGTAATCGGCCCATCACCAGCAGGAACTCCAGGGAGGGATGCAGACGACATAATTCCCCAGCGGCTGAGTGAGTTCCTGAGAGACGTCGCGGCCGGCCCATCACCTCAGCGGCAGCCAGGGTAAGAGGGAAGGGATGTAGGCAGCATCATTCCCAAGTGGCTGAGCGAGAGCCTGGGAGATGGCGCAGCTGGCCTCACTCTACATTAATGTAACCTGATGACTGAATTATCAACACTCCCTGCTTTGAGTGCGGTTCTGCTTGTTCTTCACTCTACAATAAGATTCGGCTAGTGGTTTGGGTGACTGGTGGTGGCTCTTTTGAGAGCTGGTAAGCAAAGTACTAATAGAGGTACCCAGCCAGGGTACAAGGGGGTTCCGTCACAGTCTCCTCCAATTTAACCAGGTTCAGCCTGTAGCGCCTGGTGAATGTACAAATATTGTGACGGAACCCTCCATCACTGGGGCCCCTGGAGAGGCCTGAGAGCCAGCTACCTCCCTATTGACTACGGGCCCCGGCCTTGGAAAAACTTCTGTGTGTAGGTACAATGGGTCAGTTTCTACTGCTTTTACTCTTCTACAGGTTTTACCATATTTCCTAAATATTAGAGGCTCCGAGGACTGAGGACGCTGATATTGATTTGGGATTGGTTCTGTACTTTGTCAACACAGATGACGTTTTGCAATTATTCATTGTATATCTTAACTTTTCCCTGTGTCTCCCCATGTTTTCAGCTACCCCCAGAAGCATATTGTGTTATCACTTGCTGAGGGGATTATGTCTGGCAGACAGCCAGGGTGCAACCAGGAAGTGACAAGCCATTGTTTCAGTTAATCTGTTTAATGTCTGACCATCCCACCCAGGGAGATGTTTAAAATCTTTTACCTCCCCCATTGTACTCCACTATGTTGAAAACACTGAAGAGAAAACAGAGGCAAAAAGGAATAGGAGGCGGTGGACAGCAAGGCTGAGATGAGCCCTTCCAGGTCTTTTGACCAAAATAGGGCTCCACCATCCATCCCTACCCCCCTCCTCCAGAGGCCACTAACGAGGATAAGCTGGAGAAGATGGTCCAGGACCTGACCCAGTCAGACAAGCCAGCTACCGAGACTGAGGCCCTGAGCCTCAACCAGCTGGATCTCGACACCCAGGCTACTCTCCTTGAACAGCTGCTAGATGAGATCATCTGGACCCCCGTGAACCCCATCGACCATGGTGGGGAAGATCCTCCCTCACCCAAGGGAGGAGGCGGTAACTAGTGCCTTGACTGAACTAACCTTTTTTTTCTCCCAACTAATGCTGTCAATTTCTATTTTCTCCATTAATGTGACGAGCATGGAGGAGCATGAAGGACCAGTTCCGAAGGCGTGGTTTACCAACCTTTCTCTCTTCCCAGAGCTGTGATGTATATTTGCTGCAGGAATAAGCTTTACCCTTCTCTCGGCCCTTCCTTTTGGTCCGACGGCAACAGCTACAAGTCAGCAGATGGTTGCTATCCTGATCCGAGGAGCCAATTTCACAGTGGACTCTTTCCGGGAGCTGGTCTGCGGCATTCTACTAGTGGTGGACGGATCCTGGGCAGGTTCATCCCAGTGTATGACTCCCTGGAAAAGAAGCAACGCCCGGAGCTACTTCAGAACCTGCGGACCGAGCTTACCCCCACCAGGGCCGTGCTGATGACTTTCTTTGTGTGCAACTGCGTGCGCAGGACTCTCAGAGACGTAGTGAAAAGCTCTGCTGAAAACTCCATGTCTTGCATAGTCCTGTTTATGAACAGGTTTCCACACAATAGTTTGTATTGGCCCCGAATATATTTATATAATGCTATCATATCCCCTCTGAGGCGCCGTTTTTCTAAATTAAACAGATTTAAATTTGTTAACCTTTCTTCACAACTAAAGTGTTCCATTCATTTTATTAATTTTGTAGACCGCCTCTGCCCCCTTTCTAGTGCTAGGATATCCTTCTTTAGAATAGTTGCCCAAAATTGCACAGCATATTAGAGGTGGGGGCTTACTACTGAGTTATACAGAGGCAAAATTATATTTTTATCCCGCGAATTGATGCCACTTTTTATACACTACAATACCTTACTGGCCTTAGCAACTGCTGACTGACATTGCACATTGTTGCCTAGTTTGTTGTCTATAACAATTCCCAAATCTCTCATTTGTTGTTATCCCTAATTCACTACCATTTAGGGTGTAGGTGATGATGCTTGGCGTCTCATGTGCTGTGTAAAGGACGATCTATGGTTTGCCAGGAACCGCCTGGTGTTGAGGAGGGAGCATGTCACAGTACGTGACTGTCGCAGGTTGGTCTACTGTATTATATTGCCAACACTCTGATTCCATAGATGAAGAGTTCCTAACTTCCACTGGCATTAATATCAGCACAAAAATTGTGTGGAAGAACTTCATGGAACGAGTTTCCATGAGCCTCACATCACCAAGTACAATGCCAAGCGTTTCGGATTGGGTGGTGTAAAGCATACTGGGTTCTGGAGCATAGAAACATAGAGACAAGTGACAGCAGATAAGAACCATTAGGCCCATCCAGTCTGCCAAACCTCTGAGTACTTTCCTTAGCACTTGACCTTATCCTATATCTAGCTTAGCCTTATCCCTATCACATGCTTGCTTAAATGTCTTTACTGTATTAACATCTACCATTTCTGCTGGAAGACAATTCCATGCGTCCACTACCCTTTCCGTAAAGTAATATTTCCTGATGTTACCTTTAAACCTTTGCCCCTATAGCTTATGACTATGTCCTCTTGTTGTGGTAGTATTTCTCTTTTTAAATAAACTCTCTTCCTTTATCTTGTTGATTCCCTTTAAGTATTTAAATGTTTCTATCATATCCACCCTGTCACATCTTTCTTCCAGGCTATATATATGTTAAGATCCTTTAACCTGTCCTGGTAAATTTTATCCTGTAATCCATGAACCATGTTAGTAGCCCTTCTCTGAACTTTCTTCAACATATCTATATCATTCTGGAGATACGGTCTCCAGTACTGTACACAATACTCCAAGTGAGGTCTCACCAGTGACCTGGACAACGGCATGAGCACTTCCCTCTTTCTACTGCCAATACCTCTCGCTATACAACCAAGCATTCTGCTAGCATAACCTGTTGCTCTACTGCATTTCTACCTACCTTTAAATCCTCAAAAATAATTACCCCTAAATCCCCAGTATCAAATATTCTATACTCTGTCCTTGGGTTTTTATGCCCTAGATGCATTACTTTGCATTTATCCACATTAAATGCCAGTCGCCACAGCTCTTACAATTTTTCCAGTTTACCTAAATCATTTGCCATTTGGCTTCTTCCTCCAGGAACATCAACCCTGTTGCAAATTTTTGTGTCGTCAACAAAAAGACATACCTTTCCGTCAAGACCTTCTGCAATATCACTAATAAAAATATTAAAGAGAATGGGTCCAAGTACAGATCCCTGAGGGACCCCACTGGTAACAAGACCATGTTCTGAATATACGCCATTGACTACATCCATCTGTTTTCTGTCACTCAGCCACTCCCTAATCCATTCAAAACTCAGAGATTTCGGTTTATTTATAAGTCTTCTATGTTGCAGTGTCAAAGGCCTTACTGAAATCCAGATATGCAATGTCTACTGCACCACCTTGATCACCCAATCAAAAAAATCATTAAGATTTGTTTGGCATGATCTTCCTGAGGTAAACCCACATTGTTTTTGATCTTGAAACCCATGTGACTTCAGATGTCCAACAATCCTGTCCTTAACCCTTTCAATCCCCTATGGACGTACCGGCGCGTCCAAAAAAGCATTCCAAGAATCCCCTATGGACATACCGGTACGTCCAGCCCTTCTTGCAGCGTCAGGGACACATCCCTGCCACTGCACGGGAGATCAGGCTGTCGTTTGACAGCCTGGACTCACCCCTTGACAGCAGAAGCCGGCATGAAAGCCGGAAAGCTGTTCTGCCCGATCACGCGATCGGGTATTCCCTTCCGGGTTACGTCACTGCTGACGTAACCTGGAAGGTCATCGGAGGACAGGATATCCCTATCCTGTCCTCCGATGAGGCACAGACGCTGCGATCTCTATGCAAGTCTGAGGACCTGCATTGAGATCACAGTGTGATTGGTGCAGGGGGATCGCGGGGAGGGGAGTGAGAATCCATGTCTCTCACCCCCCTCCCGTCCTGAAACAGAGGAGAAAAAAAAAAAAAAAAAAAAAAAAAAAAACCACATTATTAATTTAAAAAATGTGAGCTAAGTGATGTCATTGTGACATCACTGGCATGTTCAGGAGGTCCCTAAGAGGACCTCTAACCATTTATAAAAAAAATAAATATATATATATATAAATAAAATTAAAAAATATATATAAAAAAGATAATCATAAAAAATTAAAAAACCCAGTATAACCCTCCTGCCCCTGTTCACAACCCCCAAACCCGTTAAGCCATAAGCATAAAAATTCTACAAAAAAATTTACATCTTATAGTATATTCCCTGGTGCTGGGAAAGTATGGAACAATCTTTATAAATTAGGTATTTCTGAAATCAGGACACCTGAATTGATAAAGTTAGAGGGGATTTTCCATCACTTTACCTAATTTTGTGAGGATTCAGAGGAAATTTTTTTAAAAATTAGGTGTTTTTTTTCTAATTTTCGCTAGTTTTTACTAAATTTCTCATTCTAAGTTTTCAGCTAATCATCCAACTATGGTATCAAAAGAAAGCTCTATTATATTCATTGAGGCAGTCAGCTAGACCTTTATCCTCTTCAACATACATTCCTTCTTTTGTTTTTAATCTAACTACTCATTGTTTTACTTTCCGTTTCTCATTTATATATCTAAAGAATGTTTTATCTTTCTGCCTAATTTTATAGATCTGCCTATCTTCCTCACTTTGGGTATTTTTGTATTCACTAAAGGCTAACTTCTTGTCTTTTATGATTTTGGCCACCTACCAGTGCTTCCGAGTCCCAGGTGTGTAGACGTCTACGCGATTCGCATAGACAACTTCTGCTGCAGCCGGAAAGAGGTGCGGTTAGCAACGGGGGCAGACCATCCCCGACTGTCAGAGAGAATTCCCCGCACCGGTGCGCGGAACTCTGATCTCTGACAGCCGGTAAGACTCTTCCTCAATCTCTGACAGCCGGGGAAGGTCTGCGCGCGATGGACGCAGACAATCCCCGCTGCTAACCGCACCTCCTTCCGGCTGCAGTGGAAGTTGTCTACACGAATCGCGTAGACGTCTACACACCTGGGACTCGGAAGCACCGGTAGGTGATGGGGGGGTCAGGAAGATCCAGGTCCCCAGCGCTACAGGTGATCTGGATCTTAGTCAGACCTATTTGAGGTCTGATTATAAGACGAGGGGTCTTTTTCAGAGAATTTTCTCTGAAAAAAACCTTGTCTTATAATCGAGCAAATACGGTACTACAACCTAATATGTAATGTGTTGACCAGTGGGCTGGTTTGGTTTCTTTTTTTTTCCGTATGGTATTTTAGCATTTTAAAGATGGACAGAGAATGTGTGTGGGGAGAACAAAAAAGTTGTTAAGTTTACAAATGTTCCCATGAGAAATGCGTTACTTACCAACTATTTTGTTTTCATTTCTCTCGTAAATTTGGGTAAACACACAATGCAGCAACTTCCAAAACTCAGGACACTAAGAGGTAAAATAGAAGGAATAAATTACTGTCAATATTAATTTGACATTTCAACAAAAATGTTAAGAATTTATTTTCATTGTTCATCTTCTGGCAGCAATGATACACAGACTACTCTTCCTCACTCACAAACCTATAGATTACCCCTCCATGTGTAATTAGAAAGACATACTACAAAATTATACAAACCAGGTTTTATTGGTTGTGAAGAGGTGCTGCTAGGAGATCAGCAAGGAATTCTTGGTAAGTAGAATTGTCTCTTTCATCACTAACAGCAATATATAACAAGAGATATAACAAATACATTATACTAGGGCTGCAACTAACGATTATTTTCATAATCGATTAGTTGGCCGATTATTTTTTCGATTAATCGGATAAAAAAAATTTAAATTGTTAATTTACATTTAAAAAATTTAATAAAGTAACGTAGGATGTTAAAAACAAAAGGCAGAATAAAAAAAAAAAACTTTGATAAAAATGCATTTCTTGTTTTTATTATGCACATTTGAGCCCAGGCTTGCCACACTGCAGCCCAGACATGCCACACATACCCCTGGTATGCCATATACCCCCCTGATATGCCATAGTGCACTCAAAGATTTGCAGGCTCGTTCACAGACACAATACAATAAATACAGGGTTAATATTCACTGCCCCCAGGATTTAGATTCCCCTCAGTTTGCCCCCTTTACCTCTAACTGCACTTTAAGTTAACCTTATTAAATTAATTAAATTAACCCTCAGTCCTCAGCATTAAATTAATCCTTAAGAGAAGACCCCATTAACCACAACTCCCCCTAAATTATCTATTTTATCACAGCCCTACATTATATGTAAAAAATATTGGGACACTTGACCATTACACCAACAGGGACTTTTATGGTATTGCATTCTAAAAAAATAAACATTAATATGACGTTGGTCCCCTCTTTGCAGCTATAACAGCTTCCACTCTTCTGGGAAGAAGATTTTGAAGTGTTTCTGTGGGAAATGTTGCCCATTCATCCAGTAGAGCATTTGTGAGGTACTGATGTTAGACGAGAAGCCCTGGCTCGCGAGACCTCTGAAGGTGTGCAAGACCTCTGAAGATGTATCTGGCACCAAGACTAATGTCTTAATCTCTTAATCTCTCTTAAGGCACCTTTGGCTGCGGACAGGGGTCAGCATAGGTACCCTGACTGGTCTGCGGCTACACAGCCCCATACCCAACAAACTGCAATGCCCTGTGTGTTCTGACACCTATCAGAACCAGCATTAACTTTTTTTCAGCAATTTGAGGTACTGTAGTTTATCTGTTGGATTTGACCACACAAGCCAGCCTCCCCCCTCCCCCACCCCACCCCACATGCATCAATGAGCCTTGACTGCCCATGACCCTGCCGCCGGTTCACCGATTTTCCCTCATTTAGACAACTTTTGACAGGTACTGTGCACAGCAGTCCGAGAACACCCTACACAGGGGTGTCCAACCTGCGGCCCTCCAGCTGCTACAAGACATCTCCCATAATGCTCTTTCAGCCAAGGGGGATGTAGTCCTGTGGCAGCTGGAGGGCCGCAGGTTGGACACCCCTGCCCTACAAGATCTGCAGCTTTGGAGATGCTCTGACCCAGTCACCCAGCCATCACAATTTGACCCTTGTCAAAGTCGCTCAGATCCTTACGCTTGAACCATTTTTCCTGTTTAAACACATCAACTTTGAGGATGAAATGTTCAGTTGCTGCCTAATATATCCCACCCACTGACAGGTGCCATAACAACAAGATTATCAGTGTCACTAACTTCTCCTGTCTGTGGTCATAATGTTATCTCCGAGGGCAAATGTTTGTGGGAGGTATGGGTGTCTGCAGATATTCCTGTGTTTTGTGGGGTAATAATTTGGGTCAGATTATTGATGATTGGTCAGTGTGGTCAGAGAAATGTTATCTACCAACTGGATGAGTTAAAAGGAGAGCACTGCCCAACCTGAGACACTGTGCGACTTGGGGGGGGGACATAGGTTAAGGCATAACACAGAAATCTCTCATCAAAGGGACAAAAAAAAGACATGAAAAGCAAACACACACTACTGGTGTGAATGAATAAATACTTTCCCTAATTAGGCAGCAGCCAAATAAGCGTTCCAACACTTAGTAATCTATACCACTCAGCCAAATGGGATGCACACCCACACGGGGGGGGGAAATATTTTGGACAGAAAATAGTGTTACTCTGGATGGAATGGAGGCTTAGCAATAGTACAAATAGGTAATGCACATTTCCAAGGACATAAAATGGCTTGTCATAAAAAAGTATTTAATTCTTCATAACTAGAAAAAATGAAAGACACAGCAACAATGGCACAGTATCACTCAATATAGTAGTTAAGGTAAAGTCTTGCATTTATAACAAATAAAATGTGCGAAAGCGTGTAGAACATAATCAGCACAAAACTAGGCACAGGGACAATCCACCGTCCAGCAGTAGGAACTTCTCAGTGTATCCTTCTCTTTCTGATCGGGTTTCGCCAGACAGCCAGCTTCCTCAAGAGATAAATAAGGAAAACTGTTGACCCATCAGCAAGGAACACCTAGCCAGGCAGAGTGTGTAAGTGAAGCCAAGAACCTGGGAGACAAGAGCCAGCGCAATGGACACTTGTTTGCTGCCTTGCTTGAAGATAGACCGCTTTTAGCTATCAAGCAGGAGAGAGAAAAATTTGCTATAATAAATAGCACATTACTACCAAAGGAATAGGTTGATTGAAGGGTTGGATGTGAGTGCTTAGCTATGACCTGGGCTTTGCAGACGTTAGTCATGCTTGTATGGTTGTAACTTCTCACAGTCCACCTCCTTGGGCGGATTAGAGTAGCTGAAAAGGATAGCAAACTGCTCAGATGGAGTTTAGGACTGCAACATTATAATATGTTACTGGACTATATGGAAAATCAGCTTCCACGTGAACGCTGACAGTTTGTCTTGTCAGAGGAAGACTAGTGTGTAGGTAAAGGGACCAGCTTGTGGCTTAACCCCTTTGTCACATCTTTAAATGGGAGGTGCAGTGGAGCAAAGACTTTAGAAACTATTTTGATAAACAACTAAAGGATTGCATCTCCATTTGCTGCATTTGAAAATGATGGACACGCAACTAACATCAGCGAAACTTTTGCAATGTTTTACATGCAGTGCTTTATCTGCATGAATTTAAAAGAGCAAACTGCGGACTTGGCAACTATGAGCTAAAGAAACAATTTTCGTATGTTGAAAAAAATAGTTGCAGACGTAACATTCCCCACCTTTTGCTCTCTAGAAACAATAATTGAGAGCATTAAATCATCTGACCTGGCGCCAGTGAAAGGGATGGAGAAGGGAAAACATTACCGAATGAGTCAAAGATCTTTGGCAAAACATTATCTAGAAACTAATGGCGTATCTCTACGTCCACAATCATCTACCTTTGTTGTGCGCAGTATTAATGGTACACGTACATGCCGTAAACAAGAGCCTGCTTCTTGTTTGTGCCCCAGCACAGGGCTGTGTTATCACATCATAGCCGCTCAGCTGTCAATTGGATGTAAGGGCTTACCAGATAAACAAACATATTCACTGTTGATGCTTTGCAAAAAGAAACGTGGACGATCAAAAAGATTAAGATATGTCTTAAGCTTTTATTTAAAAATGACTTTTTCTTTTCCCTTCCATTATAGTCTATGGGCATTCCATTTTGTCATTCGTTTTAGTATGTACCCCCAAATAGGGCACTGGCACAGGATCACCAAATGTCAAAGTTCAACACTGAAAAGCTAGGCAAGTCCCGCAAGGCTGCCCTCGAGTTGCTCCCTCACAGCGTCTCTTCTCTTGCTCCGCCCAGGAACAAGGTGGAGTAACGGGAAGTGACATCACATGACTCCGTTTTGTTCCTGGGCGGAGCAAGAGAGGAGACACTGTAAGGGAGCAGCGAGAAGGGAGCCTTGCGAGACTGCGCAGGTACAGTGCCTGACCGCTCCTTTCCCGCCCGCAACCCCAGCAAGACTGCCCGCGCCCACAAGTTTTTTGGCGGGTCCCGCGGGATTTCCTGCAATTGTGTTTTCAGCCTACAGAATCACTCCGTGGGAGTGATCAAAAGCTCGGGGGTGGCTGTGCTGGTCTTCCCATTCACCCGGGCAGACAGTAGCAGCCCCCGTGATCACGATTGTGGCGATATCGCGGCATTTTCTGGGGATGACGTACCTGGTACGTCCCGGTCTGGAGGGAACATGTAGCCAGGAAGTGCCAGGTACGTCACCGGTACGGAAGGGGTTAAAATATAGATTTATGCGTGTTTCTAAACACGTTCAACACAAAACTACTTAAGGTTAACTACCCCTTGTCTTATATTCGGGGTAGTTTTATAATCAGACCTCAAGTATAGGTCTGACTACAAGAACCATGTTTCTCACTCTTCTCCCATGCTGAAAAATGAAACAAAAACAAAAAAAAAGTTAGTTTAAAAAAAAAATAAAAAAAATTAAATCACTAAAATAATACAATAAATAATCATTTAAAAACAACCAATAAAGTGACCTAAGTGATGTCATTGTGACATCACTGCCATTAATAACATGTTCAAGAGGTCCTAAGAGGACCTCTAACCATTTAAAAAATATATATCTATAAAACAACATAAAAAATACAATTAAAAAATGTTAATGTATAAAAAAAAAGATAATAATAAAAAAAACCCTTACATCCCATTGCCCTTACACAATATCTAAAAAGTATAACCCTCCTGCCCCCGTTCACAAACCCCAAACCCGTTAAGCCATAAGCATAAAAATTCTACGAATAATGTACACCTATAGTATGTTCCCTATAAGTGCTGGGAAAGTACAGAAAATCTATATAAATTAGGTATTTCTGAAATCAGGACACCTGAATTGATAAACTTGGAGGGGATTTTCCATCACTTTACCTAATTTTAATAGGATTCAGAGGGAAAATTTATAAAAAAAATTAGGTTTTTTTTTTTCTCATTTTGCTAGTTTTTACTAAATTTCTCACCCTAAATTTTCAGCTAATCATCCAACTATGGTATCAAAAGAAAGCTCTATCTCTCCTTGAAAAAAAACAATATATAGTTTACATGGGTACACTATTCACAGGGAAAGAGAATAATTGCAAAATTGCTTCGGAACTTGAGGTACCAAAAAACCCTTGGGACTGAAGGGGTTAAATATGAAAATAATGTATACATGTGAATACTTACAAATAGAACTTAAATAGATCCTATAGGGTAGTCTTATATTCAGGCTCTCTTTTTCCAAAATGAATATTGAAATTTGGGGGGGGGGGGTGTTTGTCGTTTGTCGTCTTTGCCGGTTCAGGACCGTCATGGAAAAACGGTCGCTTAATGACCTTTGACGGTCCTGAACCGTCAAAAAAATAAATAAGCTTAGAAAGTGATCAACGATCACTTTCTTCGCTTAAACGGCGTTACTGTAATGCCTCGATGTCGAGGCATTCAGCAAGGCCGAGATCGGCATCGGGGGCCATGTGTGGCCCCTCCCCGGGGCGTCAACAGCCGCCATACATTGTATGGCGGCGGACGCCCGTTTTAAAAGCGTTAAATGGTGTCGCTGGAATGCCTCGATCAGGAGGCATCCAGCGACACCAAACACTTACCTCTGGATGGGCTGTGACCGCTCCGGAGAGCGGTCACAGCCGCAGCTGCCGGTGATCTTCGCCATCAGCAAGATGGCGGCGGCCCGGGAAAAAAAACCCAATAAAGATGAAAGAGTTCGCTAGATGGTCTCCAGACCCTCTAGAGAACTCTGGCTCCACTTGCAGGTTGAATACAGGTACTGCACTCAACCATGCAAGTCAATGGAGCCCAGCTTTCTAATCACAATGTGATTAGTAAAATATTCAAAAAATAATAAAAAAAAGTAAAAAAAAAAAAGTGCTAACATTTAAAAATAATTATGCAGTGATGTCACTAGATAAACCATCCAGTACCACCAAAATGTGTAAAAAAAAATATAAAAAAAGTATTAAAAAAATAAAGTTTATTATTTTGAGCAAGTGCTAAAATTTCTCAAAAATCTCAACAAAGAGTTAAAATAAAAGCACTTCAAATACCCAAGGGGTGTCTAATATAAAAAAAAATGGCTGATGGGGTAAATTGGAGTGGCCGAGCTCAAAGATAAGGCCTAGGTACAGACTGACCAAAATGGAGAAAAAAAGCGCACTTCCCAAATGTGGCATTTTAAATCTCAAACAACACGACAAACCCATGCATGTCGGGTATCGCTGTACTCAGGAGATGTTCCTGAACACACATTGGGGTGTTTGACAGTGACATATACCAGAACCTGTATATCTATAACTAAAGTACAATTTGTGTGAAAAAAAAATTACTATTACAAAGTTTTACAAAGTGTGGTTGTATAACTGTTGCATGAAAATGGTTAAAATAACAGCATTTGAAATACCCTGGGGTGTCAAGTTTTCAAAAATATATGGTTTGAATGGGTTAAATTGAGTTAACCGGCTTCAAAGATGTTCCAAAGAGGAGATGGAGGCAGACTGACCAGATTTTTTAAAAAAGGTTTGGAAATCATAAAACGCTGCTTGTACTTATTGCCCTATAACTTACAAAAAACAGCAAAAAAACATAAAAACATTGGGTATTTCTAAACTCAGGACAAGTAGTAGAATCTATTTAGCTAGTTTTTTTACTTGCTTTTTTAGGTGAGTAAAAGATTTTTCAAATAAAAGTCATAAAATGTTTTTTTTCAATTTTTCACCATGTTTTTTTAATTTTTTTTTATAGTAAATAAGATGATACGATCAAAATAATGGTATCTGAAGAAAGCCCATCTTGTCCTGAAAAAAAACAATATATAACTTATGTGGGTACACTAAATGGGTGAGGAGAAAATTACAGCTGAACACAAGCACCACAAAAGTATTAAAACAGCCTCGGTCCCACAGGGTACAAAAAGAAAAAACGAGCCCGGTCCTTAAGGGGTTAATAGAGCAAATATGGTATATGTTCTTGCGTTTACTTTACTTTTGCGTATTCTGGAAACACTAGAAACACCGAAACGGTGGACCTAATTGGAGCCCACTACGGTGAAGTGTCTGGCGGTCTGATTACAATCTTATTAAAACAATACAGTAGTGCAACTACAAACCTTTTTTCTTTATATTATTGTACATTTACAACAAGATTTTACTCTCGTTATCTGCCACAAGATTATTATAAACATGCAATCAGATCCAAGGTCCTTTGATTCTATGTCAACTTTCTCATTACAAGATCTTAACGAAGATCATACAACACAGCAGATTAACGAACACGTATTCTAAAGTTTTATACAGCAACCACTCAGAATACCCGTGTTAAAGGGAACAAGTCTGCAGGCAGGCAGGAAGGCACGCAACCAGACTAATCGATCAAAAGTGGAGCGGTGCAGGGCACAGTGCATTAAATTCATACCATACACTTACGGCTTCTGGGCGGTTAAATTTAGCCCTTCGGAATGTTTCCGGGTTCCAAGCAGATCCAGGTAATATCTGGCAAAGAGCAGATAACGCTGCCTTCAACTGCATGTTTCCTCGTTTGTCCATGCCGTCTTGTCTTACAATCATATTACCCGTTGCCGTGGTGTGTAAAACGAAACACAAAAAACCGCAGAAACCTAGCGGGAAAAAACACGTGACTATCTGACGTCTCTAACAGCTGCCATTTGTGTTTTGGACTGATATAATTTACTGTATACGTTTTCGGATGTTTTCTTAGCTGTTTGTTATCTTTTTTTGATATTTTCACTCCATGTACCCCAGACTCCTTTTTTTCCAAATTTAAAATGTAGTGCCATTTTGCATTGTGCTACAGGTAAACCCTTTAATATGATGGCTTAAATTGTCATTATGTTTGTGTGTTAATTCTACTGTAAACATTTAGAACAGTTTATACTTTGAGTTTTCAGTTGTACAATTAGCATAAGCGTCTCACACCGAAATAAGATTCAATTGAACAAATATTAGTGAGATTATAAATACAGATGGAAACATGAGAGAATCATTGTATTCTATAATCTAATACTGCAGCATCATATAAATCTATTTAAATAATGTGCTTATTCGCTCTCATTCTTATGCACTGATTCTTTTTAGATTATTGATTGTGATTTTTTTTATGTTACAAATGCAATTGATAAAACATCAAGAGGATCTAAAAAAATTTTTAAATTACATACTTTTTGGAAACAAGGTGAAAATGGCATATACCAATTTGAGTTAAATTGTTTTTTGATGCAGTTTTCACCTTGTTCCCAAGAGCGGTATGCCGGCTCAGCGATTATTCCCCT
The DNA here is from genome assembly GCA_023333645.1 of Sceloporus occidentalis. Lineage (NCBI taxonomy): Eukaryota > Metazoa > Chordata > Lepidosauria > Squamata > Phrynosomatidae > Sceloporus > Sceloporus occidentalis. Next base: position 524,440 of record JALMGF010000263.1, read on the forward strand.
TTCCTGCGAATAGTGAACCTATGTAAACTATATATTGTTTTTTCAAGAAGAGAGGGCTTTCTTTTGATACCATAGTTAGAAGATTAGCTGAAAATTTAGGAGGAAAAATCTGGTTAAAAAAAAAAATGTTGCTGAACACATATTGGTGTGTTGTTTGATAGTGACGTATACCTAGAGCTATAAATTTATACCTGTAGTACAATTAGTGTGAGAAAAATACAAAAAAAATTACTACCACAAACTTTGGCAAAGGCTAGTGTTAGAATCTCGTGCATGGAAAGGGTTAAAATACTAGCATTTGAAATACCTTGGGGTGTCTAGTTTTCATAAATATATGGTTTTATGGGGTAAATTGAATTAGCCAGCTTCAAAGATGGCCCAATTAGGACATGGGGGCAGTAGGACCAGATGTAAAAGTTCCAAGTTAAAAAAAAATGTGCACTTCCTAAATGTGGCGTTTTATCTCCCAAACGACCCGACAATCCCATGCATAGGGGGTATCACTGTACTTGGGAGATGTTGCTGAACACATACTGGGGTCTTGTTTGAAAGTGACATACACCAGGAGCTCTAAATCCATACCTGAAACGCAATTTTTGTGATTAAAAAAAACACAAAATAAATTACTACCACAAAGTTTGACAAAGGCTGTTAGTAGAATTAGTGCATGGAAAGGGTTAAAATACCAGCATTTGAAATACCCTTGGGTGTCTATTTTTCAAAAATATAGGGTTTGATGGGGTAAATTGCATTGGCCGGCTTCAAAGATACCCGAAATAGCAAATGGGGCAGAATAACCAGATTTGGAAAAAAATGGTTTTGAAATAGCAAACCGCCACTTGTACTTATTGCCTAATAACTTACAGGAAAAAGCAAAATAACATAAAAACACTTGGTATTTCTAAACTCAGGACAAATAGTGGGATCTATTTAGCAGTTTTTTTCATTGGCTTTTTTTCTTTAAATAAGAGCACCGCAAAAGTGTTAAAACACAGGGCTGGGGTCCTTTTTTAACCCCTTGATGACAATTGCCGGTCCGGGCACGTCACGGAAATTCAAGTCGGTAACGACAAATGACGTGCCAGGACCGGCACGTCTTTAAACGGGTGCAGAAAGCGATCTATTTTCGCTTTCTGCACCGAAACAGCGTTGCTGTAATGCCTCGACCTCGAGGCATTCAGCAACGCCATTATCGGCACAAAGAGGCCATCTCTGGCCCCTCCCCGGGGTGTCAACATCCGCCATACTTTGTATGGCGGCGGACGCCCGTGTTAAAAGCGTTTAGGAGGCGATCAACGATCGCCTCCTAAACTTAAATGGTGTCGCTGGAATGCCTGGATCAGGAGGCATCCAGCGACACCAAACACTTACCTGGGGATGGACTGTGACCGCTCCGGAGAACGGTCACAGCCGCAGCTGCCGGTGAGCTTCGCCATCAGCAAGATGGCGGCGGCCCGGGAAAAAAAACCAATAAAGTCTAAAAAGTTCGCTAGACGGTCTCCAGACCCTCTAGAGAACTCTGGCTCCACTTGCAGGTTGAATATAGGTACTGCATTCAACCATGCAAGTCAATGGAGCTCAGCTTTCTAATCACAGTGTGATTAGAAAAATAAATTAAAAATAAAATTAATAATAATTAGAAAAAAAATAGTAAAAAAACAGTAAAATGTAAAAATAATTTCCCACTGATGTCACTATCAGGGGAACCTTCAAGTTGAAAAAAAATGTTAAAAAAATAAAAAAAAAAGGCAAAAAAAAATAATATATATATAAAAAATATATTTTTGTGAGCAAGTCCTAAAATTAGCATATTATCTTAAAACAATTCTCGCATGGAAAGAGTTAAAATATTGGCATATTAAATTCCCATGGGGTGTCTACTTTTAAAAAATGTATGATTTGATGGGGTAAATTGAATTGGCCGGGTTCAACAAGGTCCCAATTAACACGGGGGGAAGGATGGCCACACATCTAATTTCCAATTAGAAAAATGCACACGTACCAAATGTGGCCTTTTAGTTCCCCCCAAAAATGACAAACCCATGCATGTGGGGTATCACTGTACTCAGGAGATGTTGCTGAACACATATTGGGGTGTCGTGTGACAGCGGCATATACCAGGAGCTGTAAATTCATACATAAAGTAGGTGTGTGTGGGAAAAATACACACACAAAAATACTACTGCAAACTTTGAAAAAATGCTGGTGGTAAAATGTGTGCATGCAAAGAGTTAAAATACCAGCATTTAAAATACCCTGGGGTGTCTAGTTTTCAAAAATATATGGTTTTGTTGGGCACACTGAAATGGCCCGGCTCAAAGATGTACCAAATAGGGCATGGGCAGTGGATCCCCAAATGCCAAAGTTCAACATTGAAAAAATGTGCATGCCCCAAATGTGGCCCTTTTGCCCCCGAACAGCCAGGCAAAATCATTCATGTGGGGTGTCACTGCGCTCAGGAGATGTTGCTGAACACATATTGGGGTGTTTTGTGATAGTGACATATACGAGAACTTTTTAATTCATACCTGAAGTAAAATGTGTGTGACAAAACAAATGCAAAAAAATGACTACCACAAAGTTTGACAAAGACTGGTGGTAGATATGGTGCATGGAAAGAGTTAAAATACTAGCATTTGAAATACCCTGGGGTGTCTAGTTTTCAAAAATATATAGCTTTATTGGGCACACTGAAATGGCCCGGCTCAAAGATGCACCAAATAGGGCATGGGCAGTGGATCCCCAAATGCCAAAGTTCAACATTGAAAAATGTGCATGCCCAAATGTGGCCCTTTTGCCCCCAAACAGCCAGGCAAAATCATTCATGTGAGGTATCGCTGTACTCAGGAGATGTTGCTAAACACATATTGGGGTGTTTTATGATAGTGACATATACCAGAACCTGTTTATTCATACCTAAAGTAAAATGTGTGTGAAAAAACAAATGCAAAAAAATTACTACCATAAAGTTTGACAAAGGCTGATGGTAGAATAAGTGCTTGGAAAGGGTTAAAATACCAGCATTTGGAATACCCTGGGCTGTCTAGTTTTCAAAAATATATGATTTGATGGGGTAAATTGCATTGGCCGGCTTCAAAGATACCCGAAATGGCACATGGGGGGAAGAATTGGATAAGCCAAATAGCAAATGATATAGGTAAACTGGAAAAATGGTCAGAGCTGTGGCAACTGGCATCTAATGTGGATAAATGCAAAGTAAATCCAGAACGATATAGATATGTTGGAGAAAGTTCAGAGAAGGGCTACTAAAATGGTTCATCGATTACATGATAAAACTTACCAGGAAAGGTTAAAGGGTCTTAACATATATATAGCCTGGAAGAAAGACATGACAGGGGGGATAAATTAGAAACATTTAAATACTTAAAATGAGGCAACAAGATAAAGGAAGAGAGTTTATTTAAAAGGAGAAAAACTACCACAAGAGGACTTAGTCTTAAGCTAGAGGGGCAAAGGTTTAAATTAACATCAGGTAATATTACTGAAAGGGTGTGCATACATGGAATAGCCTTCCAGCAGAAGTGGTAGATGTTTTTACAGTGAAGACATTTAAGCAAACATGGGATAGGCATAAAAACTCACATCTGCACCTTATCCTGAGAACCAAACAAAAGAACTACACAGGAATGCTGCCAAAGATATCCTCAGGCGAGGATTGTATCGCCCATGCAAGTTTTGTGGGACTAATTGCTTAAGTCCCCGAAAAATGTGAGTACCCATTCCTTGACTCTTTGCCACACGGTGCCAGCCACATATTATATTGCTGTGACTTTCTTCTCCAGTATGCGCAACCACTATCTCCTGTGACTTACAAGTTATTTACCAAGCCAAGAAGAGGAAACCTTGGCGAGTGGGCTGCTGCTATTTATAGGACTATTTATTTTATTGCTGTTTTTATTGTTCTTAGCGCTTTTACCTTCCTATTTTTTGCTAGATCATGTGCAGGGTTGTTATTCTTTTTTTATATATTTTTATGCAGTAGGTTTTGTGCGTTATTGTCCCCCTTGTTGCTAGATTTCACATTCTTTTTTGGCCACCCCTTATTCCTCTTTTGATTGTTTTGGTTTTACCAGCAGCATAGTTGCTAGATCCCACCATTTTAATCACATTAATTCTTCCCAACAGTTCATATCTCACCCAATCCAGCATCTCTCTTTTCAAATTGTTACATTTTCTGGGGGTTGACATTCCCCACTGTGTATAAATCCTAAGTATCTTTATTGATCATGCACTCATCCAACTTCTTGACATCTATGCCACATTTGGAGCGTTTACCCCTTCAGGACCAGGTTTGTTGTTTTTTTGTTTTTTTTTACTATGTTTACACTAAATTACCAGAGCAGTTTTTGTTTTTTTGCTATGCCTTTATTTAACTGTGATTGTCCACTAACTCATTTAGTGCACCCTCACAAATTATATATTGTTTTTTTCAGAACAAGTAGGACTGTCCTTTGAAATAATAATTATATAAACCACCATTTAGTATGAAAAATATCTAAAAACAATAGGAAAAAAATGCCAATTTTTCACGTTTTACCTATAAAAACTATACACTCACTGGCTACTTTATCAGGTACACCTTGCTAGTACCTCTTTTGCCTTCAGAACTGCCTTCGGTCTCTGTGGCATACTTTCTACAAGGTCCTGGAAACATTCCCCAGAGATTTTGGTCCATATGGATATGATGGCATCACGCAGTTGCTGCAGATTTGTCGGCTGCACATCCATGATGCGAAGCTCCAATTCCACTACATCCCAAAGTTGCTCTATTGGATTGAGATCTGGTGACTGTGGCGGCCACTGGAGTACAGTTAACTCATTGTCATGTTCAAGGGCCCAGTTTGAGATGATGTGAGCTTTGTTACATGGTGCATTATCCTGCTGGAAGTAGAAATTAGAATTAGCAACAATAGTTTAAATGATGCTTAATTGGTACTAAGGGGCCCAAAGTGTGCCAAGAAAATGTCCCCCACACCATCACCACCACCACCAGCCTGAACTGTTAATACACGGCAGGATGGATCCATGAGCCTGTGCAAATTGTAGCCTCAGTTTTCTGTTCTTAGCTGACAGGGGTGGAACCCAGTGTGGTATTTTGCTGCTGTAGCCCATCTGCTTCAAGGTTCGACATGTGCATTCAGAGATGGTATTCTGCATACATTGGTTGTAACAAGTGTTTCATTGAGTAACTGTTGCCTGTCTTTCATCTGCAAATTCTCCTCTGAGATTGTTGTGTGGGAAAATCCCTGTAGATCAGCAGTTTCTGAAATACTCAGACCAGCCTGTCTGGGACCAACAACCATGGTACACTCAAAGTCACTTAAATCCCCTTTCTCTCCCATTCTGATTGAGTTGAACTTCAGCAAGTTGTCTTGACCATGTCTACATGCCTACATGCATTGAGTTGCTGCCATGTGATTGGCTGATTAGCTATTTGTGTTATAACGCAATTGAACAAGTGTACCTAACAGGTGTACCTAATAAAGTGGTTAAATATGAATGATGTAAAAGAACAACATAAAAATATTGATTTGTATTCAGCAACACACTGAGTACAACAATAGCTTGAGAAGCATGGGTAAGTCATGCTTCTCAAATGTTGTGGGGTCAAAATTGGAACATGTGCATTTCAGTTCTCACACTATAACAGATTACTTTACTGGGCCCATGTCTCATTTGAGACAGAGTAGAGGTACCACATTTCATTTTACTTCTATAAAACTATATATTCCCTAAAAACACACCCCCAAGAGTTTAAGGTTTTTGTTCTACCTTTTTACTCGCCATGCACATTTTGGGCTAGATGCTTCACATTGGGTTACCTGAAATAAAGTAAGAAAACACAAAAATAATGGGTTTGTCAGAATTAGATGGTCATTATCTAATGACCATCTAATTCAGGTCTCCCAGGAACAATAGGGAAGATAAAGGGATTAGCCTCAAACAGACCCCCACCTCTGATATCTTCCACCGACAGTCAGGCTGGAGCCCTGGCTGGGCACCCTGTGGAGATAATCCTGTCTGGCACACATAGTGGGGCAGGAGACTATTCTAGCCACCCAGCAGTTCCAAAAGTAAAACCTGTATGTCCTGGTACTGGGCCTGGCGGTGTGGGCAGCAGAGGGCAGCTTCTGGGTCAGGGCAATAGGAAAAAGGGGTATAACATAGAAACTGTGTTCCAGGGGAACGGGTGCTTGGGCTGTATAGTATCCACAGCGGTGTGCCTGAAGGGACAAGTCCGTCACACTCCTCATGTCATTGTAATTGGAGTACAATCCATGGCCTTGTCTGCATCGAGACTCAGGATTGTGTTATAGACACTGGGATGATATGATTGGTTAGCAAGGATAGGTGTTTGGTACTTAGAATATCAGGCAGTGTAATTTTCTATAATATTTTAATGTCTTGATTTTACAGCATTATGGGTCGGGAAGAAGATATTTGTGTTGGCTCTTTGGTTTCCTGATCAAAATAGTTGTGGTTGTAGATAAGTGGCGTATGTTTGGGCTCTCTCTTTAGTATACTATTACATAGTTATGTAAGCATACCTGTAATGTGTTAATAGAAAACGAAAAAGACCACCCTCACACGAATGTGAACAGTAAGTGAATAAATGTATACCCTACAGCTCCCAAACAACACTCCTCACAAGTGTTCAAGAAATCGATATGGCAGAAGAGGGGCGCATGAACATGTGGAAAAAGAAAAATACAAAACAATAGTAGGGCTGCAACTAACGATTATTTTAATAATCGATTAGTTGGCCGATTATTTTTTAGATTAATCGGATAATTTTCTTTAAATCTTTTTCAATTTAAAATAATGTAATAAAAAACGTACAATTTACACTTTCATCTCTTTATCACAATGGCCTCTCTATTCACCTTCTTATTTTACTGACATAATAATAAAAGCTAGAAGAACCCAAACACAGTGTTTCTCAAACTAGGTTTTAATACAAAGTTATTAGTAAATATTAATTCATATGTTAACTATTTTTATATTTAATAAAAACTAAGAGAAAAAAGCCTTGTTTAAATTTTTTTTATTTACCAAACTGCCCCTGGTTATGCACATCTGACCCCCAGCTTGCCGCTCTGCCCCCATATATGCCTTATACCTCTTATATGCCAGTGATATGCAACTGAGCCCCCTGATATACCTTTTACCCCCAGATATGTTTTATGCCCCCGTGATATGCCTAATATCGATATGCCTTATACCCCCTATATGCCCTGAAATTCATAATACCCACTATAACTCACCCATACACCACTCTGGCTCCTCCCCCTCCCATACACCACTCTGGCTCCTCCCCCTCCCATACACCACTCTGCCTCCTCCCCCTCCCATACACCACTCTGGCTCCTGCCCCTCCCATACACCACTCTGCCTCCTCCCCCTCCCATACTCCACTCTGCCTCCTCCCCCTCCCATACTCCACTCTGCCTCCTCCCCCCTCCCATACTCCACTCTGCCTCTTCCCCCTCCCATACTCCACTCTGCCTCTTCCCCCTCCCATACTCCACTTTGCCTCCTCCCCCTCCCATACTCCACTCTGCCTCCTCCCCCTCCCATACTCCACTCTGCCTCCTCCCCCCTCCCATACTCCACTCTGCCTCTTCCCCCTCCCATACTCCACTCTGCCTCCTCCCCCTCCCATTCTCCACTCTGCCTCCTCCCCCCCTCCCATACTCCACTCTGCCTCCTCCCCCTCCCATACACCACTCTGCCTCCTCCCCCCTCCCATACTCCACTCTGCCTCCTGTCAGCCACGGAGGTTCACAAGACACCAGGGAGCCGGGTAGAGAGGCAGAGTGCCGTATGGGAGGGGGAGGAGCCAGAGTGGTGTATGGGAGGGTGGCTCCCATACACCCCTCTGACTCCTCCCCCCTCCCATACACCGCTCTGCCTCTCTACCCGGCTCCGTTACTGACAGGAACTTTCACTGCAGCTTCATAGAAGCCTCAGCGTAAGTGAAGGTGAGTAACGGAGGCTGTCTGTGCTTTGTCAGCCGGTGGGGGTCTGCACAATGCGCACAGCCAGCCTCCGTTACCGCCCTTCACTTACGCTGAGGCTTCTATGAAGTCAGTAACGGAGCCGGGTAGAGAGGCAGAGTGATGTATGGGAGGGGGGAGAGAGACCGGCCGACAGTGAGGGGAATACAGGTCCCCTTCAGCGTTGCGGGGTCAAACAGAGATCGGATTATAACACTAGAATCCAGATCCCCCGCAACGCTGCAGGGGACCTGTATTCCCCTCACTGTCGGCCGGTTGACAACGATTTTCATTATCGATTATTAGCAATTTTATCGATTAGTTGTTTCAGCCCTAAACAATAGTGTAATAAATTCAAACACAAAAATTAGGTGAATGTGTTAAGTGTACTCACAAAAGTGACTTCAAAAGGACTTCAAATGTTTAATAAAGAAAAAGCAGAACAACTTTCAGACAAGTTGGCATAACGGCCTGTAATGTGTGTCAGGATTCCACTCTGTAAGCCTGGACTCTGTATTTATTGATGTGCCATGTCCGTTGCAGCCTCTAGAAGTCACCCGTCAGATCAGTATGCTAACAAACTGTTTTATTCATGATTCCAGACCATTGCATCGTGGTGCATTCTGCTTTGCTGTTTCTCTGTGTTTGGACCCTGATTAGTTGTGCTAAAACAGTTATTTAAGGCAACAGGCTGCCTACCTTAAGACTGAGTCATTTTTGTTGCTCTGGTGAAAGGAAAATGCCTGCAACCAGCAATTTTGCGTCTGTTAAGGACGGGAGACTTAGAAATTTGATCAAGATTGAAGTTCCTGAGAGAGAGAGAGAGAGAGAGAGAGAAAGAGGGATACATATACAGTAACACTACAGAACACTGGTATATGTCACAACATCTATAAGAACCTCAGAGGAAAGAAAAATGACCCTCGATTGGATGGACTCTGCTTTACGTTGCTGTATGGTGGTGAGGAAACCCCTCTTACTGTCCACATGTACAACCCGTATGTGTCTGAGGAAGCTATCATAGCCTGGTTGTATTGCTATTGTATCTAACCCACAGAAGGAACGGTAAGAGGAGGTTCCTTGTGCAGTAAAAAGAGCAAAAGGAATGGGTCGGTGGAATAGTGCATCCCCCCAGTGCTTCTCCATCGGATAGAAGGTGGGCCTGGCAGACCAACGTCCGCATACTGCGGCCGCAAGGTGAGTTTGTAAGACCGCAGTGTGTGCATGCCGGCCGCTTTAATTTTTTTAGGCGGCCGGCTTGCACACACCATGCTGCTGAGTGGCAGTGCCTCAGTGAGGCTCTTCGTCCCGCCCCTTTCAAGATGTGACGCTCAAGGGGGCGGGCTCACAGAAGCGTTCCAGGAGAGGATCATCACATTGGAGGAGAGCGGGGAAAAAAAGAAAAGTATTTAGGAAAAAATATGGGTTTGAGGAAAGTGGACCTATATTTAAGGAATGGGGGGAATTTCCTTGGGACATCATTAAAACTTAAATAATAGAAAAGGGGGGTGGCTGGGTTTTGAAATTACAAAATCAATATAAACAGGGGTGTTTGTGGCTGCGGCTAATACACATGGCAGTGGGGGCATCAATAGACAAAAGGGTGGTTGGGCATCACATAAATGAATACTAAAGGGTGGGTCATCATAGTAACCACTATGAAAGGGGTGGGGGCATCAATACACAAGGGAGGTGGGTTGGCTGGTGGCAACACATAAATCAATGCACATGGGTGTGGTGGCATAAATGCACAAAGGGGGGGCAAAATCACATAATTTTTTTTGCTGATTTGCGTTGCAGCTTGTGAGGAGAGTGAGAAACATGGTCATCCCCCTGCAGTGATCACACTGTGATCTCTATGCAAGTCCCCAGAAATTTGCATAGATCAGTGTCCGTGATCAGTACATCATTGGAGTGATATCCCAGCAGGGTCTAGACTGATGCTGGCTTCTGCTGACAGGGGGGAGTCCATGCTGTCAAACGATGTGTCCCTGCCGCTACAAGAAGGGCAGGACATACCGGTGCGCCCATATGTGTTTTTTTAGATGCGTTTTATGGATGTACCGGTATGTCCATAGGGGACTGAAGGGGTTAAAAAGAGAGAAAACATGTAAAAAATTGTGAATGGTGGTAAGGGTATGCCTGATGTGAAGTGTATTTTATATATAAAGCTTTTTACTATGTATTTTAAAAACTCTTATTAAGAATGTACCTTTGCTTTCTTTTCATGTTACGCGGCTGGTCATATTTATATGAAATATAACTTTTACTCACTGTCTTTTAAATCTCCCGTCCTGTCATTTTAGTAAAAAAACAATGCAATTTTATTACCGCCAAGATTTTAACCCGGATATTTTATGAAATCCAAAGAAGTTGTCTGCTGCTACATTATCTAAGGAACAAACCGGCACAAAGTGACACAACACTCTCTCATAGAGTCCACAAGAGTTTGTCAGAATGTATATCGCCACGCTCTAGCCAACTCTCATAGAGATCTTGCATGGCACGTAGTGAACAAATTTTTGCCTACTAGGCAATTTTAGCACAGGAGAGGTCTTGATACCACAGCTAAGTGCCCCAGAGATCAGTGTACACAAGATGAGACAGTGTTGCACATATTTTATGTTGCTTTAATGCACAGGACATATGGAAAAAGGCAGGACCGCTTTTAAAATGGATTTGAGGCCATAGGTTTTAAACTATTTAGTTGTTTTACATGGCCTTTTTACTTGTCCCACAGCTGACCAGTCGTGTGTTTTATGGATTATGATAAATTGTATAAAAGAAGCAATTTGGAAGACCAGGAATATGTTATTGCTCAAGAAAGAATATATATTTAAGATGGCTTTAAGCGACATGTGCACAAACTTTTTAAAGGATTGTAAAGGCATGGGTTCAATGGAAACAAAGAGACTTTGGTGCCTTTATAGGTGGAAAATTTTACTTGGAATGGACTAAAGGGCCTAAAGACTGGTTTTATGTATTTATTGTAATTTTATGTAAAATGTTCAATTATATTCTTTAACCTGTTTTAAAGTATTTTTATATTGTCTTAAGATTGTAAGCTTGCGAGCAGGGTTCTCTCCACCTAATGTATAGGATTGTCTTAGTCTGATAATTCTCGTCTTGTCCTACCCCTTGAACATATGTATTGTATTAAGCGCTGCGTAGATTCTTGACACTATATAAATAAAAGATAATAATAATAATACTGTTGCATATAGTTAATAAAATATCTGCTTCCTGGCCTGTGTTGTTCCCATTTGAAGTTGGTGTCACTGGCAAAATATGGCAGGCAGTAGAGGTACGTATTCGGGGTCACAGCCAGGAGGTCTTGGTACACAGAAAATACTTGAGGCAGGTAACACATGGGAAGGGAAACCATACAGTGGACTGGGAGGTAGCTCCACATTAAAAAAGCAATGAATTTATGACATAGCCATAAAGGCTGTAGCATCTTCAGCCACTGTTTGTGAGAGAGACGGCGGTGGTCAAGTGGATTCTTCTGGGAATGGTGGTGGTGATGATTACAGTGATAAATCCTTGGACCACAACCCTCTTTATTAGATTTTTGAATGGTTTTACCGGTGTTTTTTTCTTTGTGGCATGGTAATGAATTCATCCATACCACTGTATAAGATAGATGGTGAGTCTTAGGTGTTCGGTGCTCGATCCACCAGGTGCAAAGTAGAAACACCTACATTTTGCAGGAAGGACTTTTAATAAGGGAAAACAATAGTAGATTAAGCAAGATTAAAGATGAGGTTCAGATTTTGTATCCTTAGGTGTTTTGTGCTACAAATGAGCATCCCCTATTTTAAAAGTTGCAACATCTTAAACTCCTTATTTGCAGTTCTGCTGGTATGTCCGCTAATTACCCTTGCGCAGAAAAATGAGAGTGCTAAAAGACTGGCATTATAGTTTAGCTCAAGACCACAGTGAGAGCATCTTCAGGAGCAGGTGATCTAGCAGTTACTAATAAGAGTGCCAATGTGCTGCACAAATTAGGTAGTTATCAGAGGTTAGACTCGGGAGTCCCACTGCCTGGCCAGAGCCAGGATATGTTCTTGTGCCAGCAGGGGAGCCAGGGCTGAGCCTCTCATCCCTTGCCAATGTGTGCACATGTTTGCTTTCTACATCCAAATGGTGTTGCTGTAATGCTTTGATGTCGAGACATGTCTGGCCTCTTCGCGCGGCGCCAACATCCACCATGCACTGTATGGCGGCAGACACCCGTTTTAAAAGAGTTAAGGAGGTGATCAACGATGTAACCCTCCATCACTAGGGCCACTGGAGAGGCCTGACTGCCAGCCTCCTCCCTATTGACTATGGGCCCTGACTTTGTAAAGACTTCTGTGGCTACTTGTTTTGCTGGATATATCCAGCCCTGTGTATCTGAAATAAAGCCGTCTTCGTTTGGTTGTACCCTACACTGAGTCTTGGCTAGTGACTGGGAAACCGCGGAAAGTGTGTTGTCCCAGGCTAAGGGAGCACAAGTAAGCGGAGCTAGTCGGTCGGACTAGCCAGCTCTGTGACATTGGTGGCAGCGGTGGGATGCTTCCTTGCAAGCGGGACATCCAAACCACCACAGGGATTGATCACTCTGCGGGCAGGGAAGGAGCAATGCCGGGACTCTCAGCTCTGGAAGTGGAGTTCAGATGGCATATGCAGAAGGCATGGGCACAACTTGGTGGACCTGTATCGGCAGAGGATGAGCTGGTGTGGAGGGATTGTATTCGTTGGCATCTCTGGTTGGAGGCTCTTCAATGGGAACAGGACTACTAGGGTAAGAACCTCACAAATTTTGAGGAAAGGTTCTGGCTCCAGCGGAAGATGCTGATGACGTTTTTGGGGAAGCAGCACAAAGAGGAGTGGGTGGCTGAGCTGGAGGTGCTGGTCCAGACAGAGGTGAGGTTGGACGATGGCTATTGGGCTCTGTGGTGGTACGCAGCACAGCTGTGTCCAGATCTGGAGTGTACAGAGCCCACGGAGGGCTATGACTTTGGCGGCCTGGGATTAATATGGGATAGTTCAACTGTTCAAAACTGTTCAACCGTGTTAAACAGTATGCCCCAGTGTGCATGGATTTTATTGATTATTCATCCAAGGATTTTGCCCAGGGAGGGGTGAATGAGACTGGAGTCTCCACGTCTGAGTCACAGGGATACTGGGTAGGGAGCCCAGATTCAATACCAGAGCTGTGCAACTTTGCTCCACAACCGGATCCAGAGACGGCGGATTTGTTAGATTTTTTGTCTGAGGATGTTAACTGAAGAGGGATGCCTCTGCCTGTTAGGAACTCAAGAGGAGCTCCTAAAAACAAATACAGGTGGAGACCGGAAAGCAGGAAGCAGGCTGAGGAACAGGAGCCGGGTCTGGTATACGAGGGGTTAATCTCCTACAAGCCGGGTCTGGTACACAGAGGGTCAATCTCATACGAAGCCGGGTCTGGTACACAAAGGGTCAATCTCATACGAAGCCGGGTCTGGTACACAAAGGGTCAATCTCCTACAAGCCAGGTCTGGTACACAAAGGGTCAATCTCATACAAGCCGGGTCTGGTACACAAAGAGTCAATCTCCTACAAGCCGAGTCTGGTGCACAAAGGGTCAATACAGGAACGAAGGGCGAGAACACACGAACTGCACAACACAATAACTGAGCACTGAATGAGTCTCAGTGCTCAGTTTTTGAATTACCCGCTCGTGAACGCCACGCCTACGTGCGTGACGTCACTCAGGCGCGTTCCCCGCCGTCCGCGGCAGGGAACGCATAAAGTTTTGTTGTGACGCGCGCGCGCGCGTCTAGTAGCTGGCGTGGAGGAGGCGCCGCGAACGGCGCGGGACCTGCCGGATTGGACGGGCGGGCGTCCCGGTAGGTGCCGAACCCCGGGACCCTTACACTGCCCCACACCTGCAATGGCTACAGGGGTCCAGGGAGATGCATCAGTCGGCCCATCTTCCCAGTGGCAGCTCGCATGTCCAGGAGCGGAGGAACCTGTCCTCCCTCCCCAGCAGCAGGCCGACCCAGAAGATTCCCTAACCCCAGATAAAGCGCTGGCAACAGGGCAGAGCATCACAGGCCTCTGCCCAGCACCTGCCAAAGCTGCAGGAATTCAGGGAGAGGCAGCAGCCAACCCGTCTCCCCAGCAGCAGCAGGGAAGTGGAACAACCGGTCCATCTCCCCAGAGGCAGAACCTAATTCCGGGACCGGAGGAACCCGACCTCCCTCCCCAGCGGCAGCAGGAGCACCAGAGAGGGGATGCAGGTGGCATCACTCCACAGCGAGTGAGTACCCGGGAGATGGTGCAGCTGGCCCATCTCCCCAGCGGCAGCAGGAGCGCCAATTTTGGGAGGTCATCGATGGGCCAAATGAACTGACCCGTTTGGGGTCTCCTCCTGGGTCAGTCCCATTCGGAAGGGGGAGAAATGTGACGGAACCCTCCGTCACTGGGGCCACTGGAGAGGCCTGACAGCCAGCCTCCTCCCTATTGACTATGAGCCCTGACTTTGTAAAGACTTCTGTGGCTACCCCCAGCAGTATATCATCCCATCACTTTCTGAGGGGATCTCCGGCAGACAGCCAGGATCTGCAACCAGGGAGTGACCACCATTGTTTTAGTTGTATAAGTCTTCCCCCCCCTTCCCCCAGTTCCACTACTACAGACATTTACCCTGGCTATCCCTGGAAGATAGTGGAGGTTGGGACCCCTATTGTATTGTTAATCCCCTTACTGCCCCTTTTGTCTCTGGGAGGCAGATTAAGGGGGCGGTTTGTATCCCAGTATCTTGTTTTATGTTAATGTTTGTTTTGCTGGATATAGCTAGCCCTGTGTGTCTAAGTGTGTTGTCCGAGGCTAAGGGAGCACAAGTAAGCGGAGGTAGTTGGTCGGACTAGCCAGCTCCGTGACAGTGTCGCTGAAATGCCTTGATCCGGAGAGCAGTCACAACTGCCACTGCGAGAGATTTTGCCACTTGCAAGATGGCGGCGTGTCCTGCAAACAAAATAAAGAAGTTGAAAAGAGTTCTCATGTAATCAGTAAAATACATGTAAAAAAAATAAACTTATAAAAATAGTTTTAAGAAAATAAAAAAAATGGTAACATGTAAAAATAATTTTCCACTGATGTCACCATCAGGGGAACCTTCCAAAAATGTTTTTTTTAAAAAAGGCCCAATAAAATAAAAAAAAAATAAAAAAAAAAAAATATATATATATATATATATACATATTAAAAAACATATATATTTTTATGAGCAAGTCCTACAAGTCCTAAAATTAGCGCTTTATTTTCTCACATGGAAAGAGTTAAAATACTGGCATGCTAAATGCCCATGGGGTGTCTACTTTTAAAAAAATTAATGATTTGATGGGGTAAATTTAATTGGTCGGGTTCAACAATGTGGATGATCACTTGTCTAATTTCCAATTTGAAAAACACACCTGTCCCAAATGTGGCTTTTTAGCCCCCAAACAACCCGATAAACCCATGCATGTGGGGTATCACTGTACTCAGGAGATGTTGCTAAACACATATTGGGGTGACAGTTGTGTGACAGTGACATTTATACCACGACCTGTAAAATTATACCTAAGGTACAACGTGTGTGGGGAAAAAATACACACACAAAAATACCACTGCAGACTTTGACAAAGGCTGGTGGTAGAATTAGTGCATTTTCTTTTAACTCTTTCAATGCTGATGTTCCATTGGAGCACAGCATTGCCTGATATTTAGTCCCCACAAGCTTGTGGGGACAAATGTTAACCCCTGCAATGCCATTGCGTGGGGAGTCTCTTTGATGACTGCTGTAGGCTTCCATGCCTACAGGAGTCATCAAAGGGCTTGTGGGGGCTTGTTTTTGCTGTTTCTGGTCTGCCTGGCTTCCAGGCAGACCACCAGCAGCAGAGCCTCGTACAAAACGGTAATTAACCCCTAAAATGCGGAATTACATAGTAACATAGTAACATAGTTACTATAGTTACTATAGCCACTCCGTGGCTCGTGGTGACGCAGGGGCAATTTTTTGTGGATGTAACAGGCTGACAAACACCTAGGCACCAGGACAAAATTCTCTGTCGCCATGGGGACTTGGTGCCTGGGATTTGTAGAGCCCTGTTATAGAATATGGCGTATTTTTACTGTGGAAATTTAAAGATATAGCGCCCCAGATATCAGCCCAGTAATTAGAAACTGAATTTTTAGAGTTAAAAAAAAAATCCCCTATTGGACCAATACAGTTACACTCTACATACACCCTTCTCTATAATACCTTAGAACAGTGCTTGACAAATTTGTTTTGAGTCTAGGAGCCAGCAAAAAAAGCTAAGAAAACGGAATTTAAGTTATGCAGATAATTTAATATATTCTTATGTATCTGAGTCAAATTTTCTATATAATATATTTGTGTTTTTCACTTGGCTTTTTGTGGCCATGAACATGCCTTGTATTTGTCATTGTCATTGTATTTGTCACTGTCATTGTGGTCATGAACATGCCTTGTATTTGTCATTGTCATTGTATTTGTCACTGTTTTGTCATTAACCCCCCCCCCTTTTATATTTTCACCCCTTGTGTAGGAAAATGGCCTTTTTCCTACAAATCTCAGAAGTGGCAGGAAAAGATAATGCATCGCCCTTTACAGCCTCCAATATTATGTAACTCTTGGGAGGCAGGGCTCCAGTATTAAACCTTTGTGATTAACCGCAGATGGCCATTAGATGGCACCAACACCTAACATGATGCATTGCAAAACAGAATAGCACAGCATACATCTTAAATGTAATATGTAAAACAAGTACCGTATTGGCTCGAATATAGGCCGCACTTTTCCCCCCCACCTTAAGCCTTAAGCCGGGCAGGCAGCGGGCTTAGGATACAGATCCCCTGCAGCGGTGCAGGGGACCTGTATCCTACTCTCCGATACGCTCAGACAGCCTCCCCTGCCAGCACTTTCCACGGGGGGGGTGCCGGCACGGGAGGTTGTCTAAGCGCATCGTGCGGACGGTCACCAGCTGCGGCGATGCAGGTAAACAGCCTCCGCTGCCGGCACGTCTGCACGATGTGCTTTAACAATCTCACTTGCCGGGAATTTCCACGGGGGGAGTCCCGGCAAGGGAGATTGTTAAAGCACATCGTGGCAGCATATCTCAGGGGGAGGAGGACAGTGGCAGCATATCTCGGGGGGGGAGGCAGAGCGGCAGCATGTTTTTTTGGTGCTTTTTTAAAGAAAAAAACGTTTTCTTTAAAAAAGCACCAAACTTTTAGGGTGCGGCCTATATACGGGGGTGGCCTATATCCGAGCCAATACGGTATATCCAAATCATGTGTTCTGAGGACAGCACATTCCCCGCCGGGTGTCAATTGAGTCGGTCAGATAAAAACAGTAAAATATGTTCAGCTACTGTTCTGAGGAATAGTTTGGTCTCATTTTGTTTATGTTGACCTCAACGTTACGGACGTTTCCGGGAGTGTTTTAAAAACAAGGCCTAACGGCCATTCATTCCTATGTGATTGGCAGTATTTCATAAGCACACACACAAAGAAAAGGAATCCCAGCACTCCAAACAGCTTCCAATCTTTAGGATACTTTATTAAGAGAAAGCAAACAAAAGCAACATTTTGGCCAAACAGGGCCTTTGTCAAGCATTCATTCCTATGTGATTGGCAGTCTTTAATAAGCACAACCTCACCACTGTCCCAAAAGATATTGGCATGCCTTTGTAGTTGTCTCCATTGATGTTTATAAAGGTCTTTAGTACTGAGTATCAACGTATCAACAGAGCTAGTCTTCTGAGTAAGCAGCATGGTGGGAGTAAGGATTACTGGATCTTCGAAGTTGCTTTAGATTTATAGTCAAAGGTCTGGCATTAATAATGGCCGAGACTTCTGCCATGAAAGTAATTAGGCACTTGTAAGTACGTTTTACAGTACCTACTTGCAGGAAGATAGGTATAGCATGTAGAATCCTAGATTCTATCACTCTCTCCGAAGCTACTCAGTCAGAGTTTCTCCCTGTTTGCCGGGATCCTGTCTATTTTATACAAAGTCTTGCCTACCTGCAGCCACAAGTAGCTACCCTTCCCTCTCAGGAGCACCTGTTACTTATTATTCTGGACAGCTGAGCCATGTTACCTGGGTGTTAGCCCTGCCTTTAAATACCTGCGCTGCCCTTTAGTATGGTCCTTTGCATTGTGGTGTATACAGCTCTACTGTGTCTCTGCTTTCTAGTGCTGTGCTGTTTCTAGCAGTGTTCTTTTTAATTTTTCCCCGTTTTGACCCAGCTGGTCCTGACCTTTCTTCCTCTGACCCAGTTACTAGTCTCCGGATTCTGCTTGTTCCTGTGATCTCCTGGTGTTGACCCTGATGACCACGTGTGCCCTGTCTGAGGGCTCCCTGTCCAGTGCCCTGTGAGTCCATTGCCCTTTTTTTTATGGGATTCCAGCTGTGCTCCTGTTGTGTGCCTTGCCCAGGGCTTCCAGCCGTGTGCCCTTTCTGTGGACTTCCTTCCATGTGCCTTGCCTTAAATCCATGTGGGTTATTTAGCTGCAGGGCCTTGTCTGTGGACTCTCCTAGATCTATGTACCCAGTCTGTATTAAGGCCCCCTATCCCAATTCCGTATCCTGCCATGGTGCCTGTGCCTTTATCATGCTTGTTAACCAGTCCTGTTTGATCTGTTCTGCCAGCACGCCCCAATTCAGACTGTTGCCTATATACACTCATTGTACACCTTGCTAGTACCGGGTTGGACCTCCTTTTGCCTTCATTCTTTGTGGCATACTTTCTACGAGGTGCTGGAAACATTCCATATGGACAGGATGGCACCACACGGTTGCTGCAGAGTTGTAGGCTGCACTTAATGTGAATCTCCTGTTCCACCACATCCCAAAGGTGCTCTGTTGGATTGAGATTTGGTGACTGTGGAGGCCATTGGAGTACAGTGAACTCATTGCCATGTTTAAGAAACCAGTTTGAGATTATGTGAGTTTTTGTAACATGGTGCATTATCCAGCTAGAAGTAGCATCAGAAAAAAATGGGTACACAGTGGTCATAAAAGGATGGACATGGTCAGCAACAATACTCAGGTAGGCTGTCACGTTTAAACAATGCCCAAAGTGTGCCAGGAAAATGTCCCCACACCATTACTACACCACTACCACCAGCCTGAACCGTTGATACAAGGCAGCATTGATCCATGCTTTACACCAAATTCTGACCCAGCATATTGCTGACTAAGGTGGGTCTGTGCACACTTCAGAGTGTCAGCACAGAGAGCATTGTGACCATTAATCTGACCCAGGGCCGGCCTTAGGGGTGTGCGACCTGTGCGACCGCACAGGGCGCCATGGTTGCAGGGGCGCCTGACTGGGACTTAGATTAAAGCATCGTTTTGTTTTTTTTTGTGTTTTTTTTAAAACTTTATTTAACATCATTCATGTTAAATAAAGTTTAAAAAAAAAATGATGCTTAAATCTAAGTCCCGGTCAGGGGCGCAGAGCGGTTGCTCGTGAAGTTCTCGGCAACCGCTCGGCGCCCCTTACTCTCCGTGACTCCGTCGCTGTGCCGGCATCTCATGTTGAGCGCCGGACTATTCCGGCTCTCAACATGAAATGCCGGCACCGCGGCAGAGAGAGAAGACGGATGCCTCCCGCTCTCACCGCAGGACTCCGGCAACAAGGTAAGTGGGGGGGGGGGTGTGTAGTTTGAAGGGTGTAGTTTGAAGGGGCAGAGGGGGGGGTGTAGTTTGAAGGGGCAGGGGGGGTGTAGTTTGAAGGGACAGGGGGGGTGTAGTTTGAATGGACAGGGGGGGTAGTTTGAAGGGGCAGAGGGGAGGGGTAGTTTGAGGGGCATGGGGAGGTAGTTTGAAGGGGCAGTGAGGGGGGCGCCAGAGGAGTAGTCCGCACAGGGCGCCACAACGCCTAAGGCCGGCTCTGATCTGACCTCTAAATTTGACTCATAAAATCTCTCCCAAGGAGTAGGATTATCTGAGCCTGTTCAAGTTCTGGTATGAGATGTGCTCTACACTTCAAATGAGGGTGATTTACTGCAGCATCTGGTGTAGGGTATTATATCTGGTTACTTTTGACTATAATTGGTAAGCGCAAGCATGTCTGACCATCTATTGATTTGGTAGCCAGTAGCCCCCTCCCCGCCATCTCCATAGTACCTGCACAGGTCCTTACACAGTAATGAGAGCTGGGGCTCTCTAAGGTTTTTTTTGTTGTTTTTTTTTTACCTTTGTGGGGTAGTTGTAGTAGGTACAGCACTCATAAAACAGGTTTACTTGCAATAATGTAGTCTTTTATTCTGTATTCATTTAGCATACAGGTGTAAAGACATCAGGTTGTGTACAAAAACAAAATAAACACATAAAGATATCCCACTTGAAGAACTACTCTGATGATTGCCAGGCTGTTTGCATTACTATTATATTTTTTTGTATTAGCAAATTAGTGAAGCTAACTTTGACTAACTGTTCTGAATTATTCTAAAAAAAACAGGGAAGGAGACCATTTGGAGAGAAGAGAGGGCCAGTACTCCACTCTAGTTTACACACAGCACAGCAGGTGAGGATTCCAGTCCAGGAATTCTGGATCACCCAGGTAGAGCCTCACCTGTTAGCAATAAGCAGCACAATGCAGCTACAAAATGGCTTTGCGGAGGAATTCAGGGGAAGAGGATGTAAGCAGTGAGTGAGACTGTCTTCTCAACAGACTTTTGGGGAGAGAAATGCAAAGGTCTGTGCTTTAGTTTGTTTTGTTTTTGTTGGCAGCGGATAAGCTGCCCAACATTCCTCATTTGAACCTGTCAGTGCTAAAAAAAAAAAAGAGCATTTACATTGCTTTTTTTGCCAGACCTATTAAAAAAAGACTGAGATTCCATCAGTTTTCAAACATAGGATTGTGTGGTTATATGGTCACAATATGTATGTGTTCTCTTTAAGTAAAAATAATTTAATATAAAAGGTTTTAGTTTATTTTCTTTATAACTCAATAATTCAGACAAATATGATGATATAAGGGATACGCGTATTTGTATAATGAATGATTAAAAAATTATTCATGCAGGAGGAAATGAAACAATCGGTTGCTATGCTATAAATATTTTGTTGGTTACTTGGATACATTTTATCTTGATGACAAAACAACATTTCATTCATTGTATAGGTGTGGTTCTCTATGAAGTCTTGGCATCAGTTATAATGTCTAATGTTATTATAAATACAGGCCTTCATATTTCAAGTAGGCTGTGCATCTTTACAAAAAGGATATGCCTAGATTTAACCCTGTTATGCGACATAGCCTTTTTTACTATATGTTTGTTCAAGTACCCTTTTTTATGTTTAACCCCTTCAGGACCGGGTTTTTTTCCACCATGTTTGCACTAAAGGACCAGAGCATTTTTGTACTTTTGCTATGACTTTATTCAACTAACTCATTTAGTGCACCCCCACACATTATATATTTTTTTTAGCACAAGTAGGGCTTTCTTTTGAAATAATTTTAAATATAAACCATCCTTTAGTCTGAAAAATATCAAAAAATGTGGGGGAAATTACAATTTTTTTTTATTTGTTTATTTATTTTTTTAACAGTTTCACCTATGAAATATATATGAGTGCAAATTGAAAAAAAACCTCAGTGTATTTAGGTATTTTTCCTGGTTTTGGAAACACCCCATATGCCTGGTATTTTCATTTACCTGGGGTGTTTCTTTTTGTCAATTGTTATGTTGCTGTCTCCTATGAGCAGTTTATTGTTGCCAGGTGTTCATATTTCTCGCCTGGTACTATTTTTCAATCAATTCTCCGTTTATTGTACATGTGAGAAAAGTACACGGAATCAGTTTTGCAGTGTAAGTGCAGTCATATCTGAAGTTATACAGAAGTTATTAAACAGTAGCGTGATACAAACTGTACTGAAATGTGTTTAGAGAAAAGGATAAATGAATTCCAGCAGTTATACAATGAAATGTATGGAAGCGTGAATCGGTAAAATATACGCACTGTAAGACACACATTCGTGGAGTACATCAGAGTCATGATATAGTAAAAACCTTGGTTTTACTTACCTGAGGGCGAAGTAAATAGAACGGGCAAGAACTACACCAATTCCACGGGCAATGGCCCAGGGCTGGATTGGGGATTGGAGGTACCAATACAAATCAAAAGTATGTATAAGAAACACAAATTCAAAAGAAAAAAAACATGGACTGCAGGAGGCAACCTGTGTGCTATGTTGGAAATAGACATGTACGTCTAAATTGTTTAAATAAAATTCAAACAGGAGCGAGTCTCCAGATTAGAGACAAAAGTTTGCCAATGAAACCATTTCAGTTCAACCATAGGTCCCAAACCCTTAGCTGATGAGAGAAGAACTTCCATATGGTACATAAACTCAACACGTTTGAACCATGCTGTCACAGAGGGAGGGTTGCGGACTTCCAGGACCTAGGCACAGTTGTAAGGACAAATAAAATTTAACAGATCCCTTATAGGGTTTATAAGGGGAGTCATTGTGGTGTAAGAGGAGAGAGGCAGGAGACGCCACCAGTTCAGGATCAGCAACCTTCCGGATTACTTCAATCACAGAATCCCAAAGGTCTAATAGCTGGGCAGTCTCACCAGATGTGAAGCAATGAACCTGGATGGACACCACAACGCCAACAGGTAGGAGATACTTGAAGGAGAAATCTGTGAAGGTCTACAGGAACTTTATACTAACATGTAATGACCCTGAACAAGGTCTCCTGCACGCTGCTAGAGACAGTCCCCTTAAGAGAAATCATGAGTATTCTTTCCCAGTCTTCCGAAGACTCCGCCGCCTCTAAACACAGTCTTTCAAAATGGGTGAGAGGGCGAGCAGCACCCGGGATTAAATAAAATGCTTTAGTTGGTGATACAGAAAAGTAAGATGGAACGGATTGAACGCAGATCCCATCAACGCGCTCAATGACTTAATACTAGTATCATGAGTAATGACATAGTTGAAAAGTAGAGACATTTGGCGGCAAAAAGGGTGTAAGGCGACCAGTAGAACGGCCTGGAGTGAAATCAGGATGGCCTGAAATTGGGAGCAAAGGTGAGGGCAAGGAGGGCACTTCGCCAGTCCGCAACACCTTCTTAAAAACCTTCAAAGTAGAGCTTATCAAAGGATGGGTCGGGTTGGCGAGACAGCGCAGTGGATCTGTGATCCAGGGTAGAGCGCTAATGGGACAAGTTCGAGAAGCTTCCTCCAACAAAATCCAGGGTTTATGGGGGGGCCAACAGACCACTCAACAATGCGTTGAAGGTGTGCAGCTCTCCAATACAAGTAGGAGAAAGTCTACGGGGGCTATTCCTCCAGATGTAGCAGAGGAAAGAGCTAAGAGATAACATGGGATTGACCAGCAATCGTAATGCCTCTAATGTCAGGGTTATTGCGGATAGAAGCGGCAAACTGTTCAACCACCAAAAGAAACAATAGAGGAGAAGGAGGACACCCCTGCCTAGTACCATTGGAAAGAACCACCCGATCGGACCACAGCCCGTTAACAGAGACACGAGCAGTAAGGGGAAGAGTACAGGGCCCTGATACCAGACAAAAATCTAGGACCCACACCTATACCTTCTAAAACTTTAAACCGGTAAGGCCAGGCCACACGGTCAAACACCTTTTCGGCATCCATAGAGGATGTTTCCTTTATAAAGTGTGCCCCACCTGTGTGTTCTGTTTGTCTCAGGCTGCAGTCTACAGGTATGTCTCTCATTGCTATGTGTTTGGGTTTCATGTTTAGTTTGTTTCATATTACTATCAGCAGGGATTAGTGTTAGGACCCACCGTCATTGGAGTACTTTGGCGTAGTGGTGGGCTAAGCATACTATGGCCATAAGATGTGACGGAATCTCCAATAGTTATCATACAGTCCTAGGCTAGTTCCTGTATTTTTTGTGTGTCAGTCTCATGTAACCTGTATCCCCAGCAGCGGGGTGTCCTGTCTTGTATCCCTGGCAGCGGGGCGTCCTGTATTATGTATGTCTTGTCTGGTTATGTTACTTGCTTGGTCTATCTGTTCCTTGCTATGCCCTCCTTGTTCTCCCTGTCCCTTGCTCTCTCTGTCCCCTTTGCTTGCTATGTTTCTGCTATATCCTTTGCTTAGCTTCCATACTCCCAGCCTGCAGCATCCTGCCCATTTCTATGTTCTGTTATGTCTCATACCTGCTCCAGGGTGCTTGCAGGTTATTACTCTGTTTTGAACTGGATAACATCCGCTTATATGTGAGGGCGCTGGTATGTGGCTGCACAACCCTAGGTGCTAGACACCCTGGAGAGTGCGGTCACCCTGCATCGGGCCCTGTCCAACTCCGCTACTGCGCAATAACTCCTCAACTCCATGTTTGGGCGCTCTGGGTCGTGCTAGCTGTCTGACCACGGACCCGGGTCCTTACACCTCCCAAATAACCGGGGCTGAAACAGGTGTGGTGTTTTCTTTAAAATAATTAGTAATAAGAGCAGACAGCTCTGTAGTGTGATGGGGGTTTCCGAGTAGATTCTCATTGAGCCTCCAACTCCACACAGTTTTAGGAAGATCTGCCAAAGCAATCTGGAAAAAGACAGGGGCATAGTCGTTAATAGTCATGGTTCCTATCCCAGCAGAGTGCAGGAGGAATAGATGGAAATGTGAAATAAAAAATGTGTCAATCCTGGTGTATGTATTGTGATATGGGGAAAAATAGGTGTAATCTCTATCGTTTGGGTGCAGTCTATAGTTCCACAGGGAGCCCCCCCCGTCACTCACATATGTGACCGACAAACAGTCCCACAGAATCCAGCCGTATCGACCAACCGGAACCGTCCTGAAGATCAACGGACGAGTAATCCAACAGATCAGGCCGAGGGGGAACAGTCCAATGGGACCAAGTGAAGAACAAACAACTGTGGAAAACGAAGAAGTTCATCCCTCCTTGCCAGCCGACAAAGCAACAGGGCGGGTCCTCTTCCTCTGGTCAGAACGCAGTGACCAGGAGCGCGCCGGATCGGTCAAGGGCTGAAGAGGTAATGTACAAAAGACCCTCCCACAAGTAAGCAGCGGGGCTCCCGGATCCCGGTTGCCATGGTTGCCGATCTCACGCAGGCCGCACCTCGAGGAGCCGCGGGCCGCATTTGGCCCGCAGGTTGGACGCCCCTGCCCTAGATGCATTCGTTTGCGTTTATCCACATTAAATGCTAGTTGCGCTGACCATTTTTCCAGTTTACCTAAATCATTTGCCATTTGGCTTATCCCTCCAGGAACATCAACCCTGTTGCTAATTTTTGTGTCGTCAACAAAAATACCGTATTTGCTCGATTATAAGACGAGGTTTTTTTCAGAAAAATAATCGGGGTCGTCTTATAATCAGACCTCAAATAGGTCTGACTATGAGACGCCTAAGATCCAGTTCCCCCGCAGCTGCAGGGGACCTGGATCCTCCTGTCCCGCCCCACTTACCGGTGCTTCTGAGTCCCCGGTGTGTAGCCGGGGCAGTGTGTAGATGTCTACGCGATTCGCGTAGACAACTTACGCTGCAGCCGGAAGGAGGTGTGGCTAGCAGCAGGAGTTGTCTGCGTCCATCGCGCAGACCTTCCCCGGCTGTCAGAGATCAGAGTTCCCTGCATCGGTCCGGCACCGGTGCTGTGAATTCTCTCTGACAGTCGGGGAAGGTCTGCGCGATGGACCCAGACAACCCCCGCTGCTAGCCCCCCCGCTGCTAGCCCCGCTGCTAGCCACACATCAGCAAGATGGCGGCCGCCCTGTAAAAGAAACAAACAAGTTTTTAAAGTTCGCTAGATGGTCTAGAGAACTCTGGCTCCACTTGCAGGTTGAATACAGGTACTGCATTCAACCATGCAAGTCAATGGAGCCCAGCTTTCTAATCACAATGTGATTAGTAAAATATTAAAAAAATAAATAAATATGGAAAAAATTAAGTGCTAACATTTAAAAATAATTATGCAGCGATGTCACTAGATGAACCATCCAGTACCAGCAAAATGTGTAAAAAAATAAAAAAAAATAAAATAAAAAAATAAAGTTTATTATTTTGAGCAAGTGCTAAAATTTCTCAAAAATCTCAACAAAGAGTTAAAATAAAAGCACTTCAAATACCCAAGGGGTGTCTAATATCAAAAAAAATGGCGCACTTCCCAAATGTGGCATTTTAAATCTCAAACAACACGACAAATCCATGCATGTCGGGTATCACTGCACTCAGGAGATGTTCCTGAACACACATTGGGGTGTTGTTTGACAGTGACATCTACCAGAACCTGTATATCTATAACTAAAGTACAATTTGTGTGAAAAAAAAAAAAAAAAATTACTATTACAAAGTGTAGTTGTATAATTGGTGCATGGAAAGGGTTAAAATAACAGCATTTGAAATACCCTGGGGTGTCTAGTTTTCAAAAATATATGGTTTGAATGGGTTAAATTGAGTTAACCGGCTTCAAAGATGTTCCAAAGAGGAGATGGAGGCAGACTGACCAGATTTGTTAAAAAAGATTTGGAAATCATAAAACGCTGCTTGTACTTATTGCCCTATAACTTACAAAAAACAGCAAAAAAACATAAAAACATTGGGTATTTCTAAACTCAGGACAAGTAGTAAAATCTATTTAGCTAGTTTTTTACTTGCTTTTTTAGGCGAGTAAAAGATTTTTCAAATAAAAGTCATAAAATGTGGGGGTTTTTTCAATTTTTCACCATGTTTTTTTTTTATTTTTTTTTATAGTAAATAAGATGATACGATCAAAATAATGGTATCTGAAGAAAGCCCATCTTGTCCTGAAAAAAACAATATATAACTTATGTGGGTACACTAAATGGGTGTAAAAGGAGAAAATTACAGCTGAACACAAGCACCACAAAAGTATTAAAACAGCCTCGGTCCCACAGGGTACAAAAAGAAAAAACGAGCCCGGTCCTTAAGGGGTTAAAACAGCCTCGGTCCCACAGGGTACAAAACGAAAAATGAGCCCGGTCCTTAAGGGGTTAAATAAGAAAAGAAAAACAGCTAATCTGTTGTAACAAAAACATTTTTTTAAATATTGAAAAAATTGGACTCCGGAAAGCATTTGCTTGGGCCCTGCGCCACATTCCCTAGCATGCAATCACTCCCTCCGCTCCTGCACCAAAAAACATATATATATATTTGCCACACTGACTGCAGATCAGGAGAAGACTGAGAGTCATCCCTCCTTCCGACTCTACCATGACTTTGAGAGGTCCTCTCCCGGTAATCATCCCCAGAGTCCCTTTGTCCCTCATTCACTAAACCATACCTCTCTTTTCCTTCCACCCTGTGAACTATAGATCAAATAAACATGTAAACAGCACTTCCAAATATAGGGTTTTTATGTGATCTATACATGCAGGTATATATAAATAATGTATGGAAACATGGCAGATCAGGTATAGATCAACAGAATAACACACAAACCAAGCTTTGCAGGTATATATCAATTGAAAATGACATGTTAATTCAGCATTTAAGGTATAGATCAAATAAACAGAATCAGACATACAAATCCTGAATGTGCAGGTATACAATAATAATGTATGGAAACCAGATACAGATCAACAGAATAACACACAAACCAAGCTTTGCAGGTATATATCAATTGAAAATGACATGTTAATTCAGCATTGAAGGTATAGATCAAATAAACAGAATCAGACATACAAATCCTGAATGTGCAGGTATACAATAATAATGTATGGAAACCAGATACAGATCAACAGAATAACACACAAACGCAGCTTTGCAGGTATAAATCAATTGGAAATCATACGTAAACTCACGTACGCTAAACCTCCTAAATTACAGGCATAGATCACAGGTTGCACACCCCAAAGCCAGCCCCGTTTTTCACACTCCCCACATAGAACCTGACCAGCACCCAGATTACACACATAACCTGCCCAACCTGAGACAACTTTGTCCCATAAACACCCTGCATGTGCCATCTTTGCCTTTCCCAAAATCACTTAAACATCCATGATACACACAAACACACTCACTCAACTCATTTACACATATTCTGACAAATCATTCAAGCAATTCATCCACGCATTAATTCTCACTCTTTATTTCAATATTCTTACTACCCCTTTCTCACTATCTATCCCCTCTATGTACCCCCCTTTCTCACTATATACCCCCCTTTGTAGTTCTCTTACCTTGTTGCAGGAGTCCTGCAGTGGGAGCGCGAGGCTTCTGTCTCCCTACTCTGCCGCGCTGCGCAATTCACTGCTCAGCATGAAATGCCGGCACCGCGACTGAGCTAGATGCCTCGCGGAGGAGAGTGAGGGGCGGCGAGCGGTTGCTGAAAACTTAATGAGACAACCAATCGGTGCCCCTCTTCTCCTCACGTCAATTTTTTTTTTTTTTAAAAGCGTGTTTCCATTCTGCCCGGGACTTAAAGTCCCATTGCGGAACTGTCCCGGGCAATCCGGGTCATGTGGTCTCCTTATGGTGCCCCTGCTGCCATGGCGCCCTGTGCGGCCGCACAGCTCGCACACCCCTAAGGCCGGCCCTGCATACGTATATACGCATTGACGCTTGCCCATACATCCAAACATAGTGGTTCACACTTGACCTTACAGTACCCGCTTTTCTCCCACACCTCTACCCCCTTACTCCCCATCTGCTGCACCCATTTTTCTTCCCATTATCTATCCCCAACTCTTACCTCTCTCCTCTTCATTTCCCTTTCCCACTGCAGCATGTAGATCGGGACACAAACATCACATTGTAAACTATACTACCACATGTACCACACTCTAATGCTATAAGAAAATGTTTTCCTTTAATGTATTTCCCCTTTAAAATAAGCAAGTATTGCCACACTTTTTGCTCTCCATGATGTTAACATAAAAACTTTTGTCTGCTTGAAAACCAATACGTTTCACCTCAATAACTGGCTGGTCTTTGAACAAGGTCACCCTTTATATTGTTCAGCACATTAGATTACCGTCATAACCTGCATCATCTTATCAACTGAAAGGTTGTCTCACATAGTGGACCTTGAACCCAACAAATACAGGTCACTGACAGGGAGATAATGAATTTGTTTCTCCAAGACATGAGGGTGTGTTTCTAATTTCTCAATTTTACTATGGATTAAGCCTTTTAGTGACAACCATGCATGCAACACATTAACAAAGTAGACCCCAGGAGCCAACTACATATCTCATAATTGATGGTACTAAAGGGTCCCCCTCCACAATCTACAAGGGAACATTTTCTACAGGGCTGGACTGGCCTACCAGGAGATTTCCTGGGGCAACTAATTATACATCTGGCCGCCAATGCAGCTTCAGGGGCAAACCAGATCTGTATGGGTTGATGCAGATCTCCTATTCCAGCTTCCAATGCATGCCTGACAGTCAGCACTGTGTCAAATATGACATCTTAGTCTGGCTCATGCAAATCCTTTATTCATTGTATACTCTTTAGACCAAAAACAGAAACAGTAATAGACTGCCAAAATACACATTAGCTAATAGACCAGGGAGAAGCTGCCGATATAGCCTAGATTTCAGTAAAGCATTCAACACTGTCCCCCATAGAGAACTGATAAATTAATTGCAGTCTTTGTGTTTAGATCAGTATTGGGACCAATACTTTTTTAATATTTTTTTAAAGTAATATTACAGAAGGTCTTAATGGTAATGTGTGTCTTTTTTGCAGATAATATAAAGATCTGCAACAGGGTAGGCCTCCGGGTGGAACAACTCAAATGACAAATTTAAGTGTAGCCCCCAGATTGTATGAGAGAGAGAGTGTGAGAGTGTGAGAATTGCAGCAATATAATCCCAGTGAGTTTCAATTGCTTTAAACTGGATTACCTTAAAGGGCCCCAACACATCTGTGCACCAACTGGTACCCATCAGCCATTAGGGTAAAGCCTGAGGGTGGGTCTGCAGGTTGTTTGGGAAGGTGCGTCTAGTCAGCCCTTGCATTACACATGTTACATTTATTATTTAATACATGCTCCTATTGTTATTACTGCATATTCTAGTCATTTATTTTGTTCCTGTCTGGGAAACCCATCCATGCCCTGGCTGCCCAGTTCGGTGGAGCACTGCCAATGCAATGTACCCAAACTCTCGTATAGCGAAGGCTCAGGATCCCCATGTAAAGCAAGAAGATATAACAGAGGAAGAGGGACGGGGGGAATCAGCAATATTGTCCTTTACATAAGTAAATTAGAAGAAGGGTCAAGAGTGTGGCAGCTGTAGTTTAATGTTGATAAATGTAAAATAATGCACTTGCGATGTAACAATCCCAAGGCAGAATATAACATTGGGGGGCACCATTCTGTCAGTGACAAAGGCAGAGAAAGACCTAAAGGTAAGTAATAAAAACACAACAAAGCTGTATGCTCTCACCTTTCTTTTGATCCCTTCCATCTTTGATTATCCTCTCTCATTGTCTCATTTCTACTTATCTAATCTCTCCCTATCCCTTCCATTTCTCTTTCTCTCCCATTTATCTTTGACCCCCTTCTTATGTCTACTCTTTATCTCTTTCTATCTCTCACCTTTTGTTTATCACTCTTCTTTTTTTTATCTCTACTTCCCCACCCTTTATCTCTACTCATTTCTCTCTCCTCCTCTTTATCTCCCCTTTCTGTATATCTTCTCCCTAAATGGAAAGGTAAGGGGGGACTTTGTGGTCCTTGGGCATTTAGGGAGTTTAGAGTTTTATGGGGTAGATTGATGTTTGGGACCTTTACTGTGTCTCAAATGAGACATAGACTCAGTAAAGTGATCTGTCAAAATTCCAAGTTTGAACACTGAAGTGTACATTTTCCAGCTCTAATTCCACAATGTCTGAGAAATTTTACTTATGTGAGATATTGCTGTACTGAGGGGGGGGGTCTTGCAGAACACAGGACATTTTTGCTCTTTCCCATATCCACTCAGAAAAATAAACATGATGAAACTGCAACATGGATATGACATTTTTTTTCTTTGTTACAACAACTTTGGAAGGTGCTAGTGTGGAATCAGCTGCATGAGACTTATGTCCATAATCAGATTCCCTAGTCTGTCTAGTTTTTGAACATATAATTTTATGGGTTTAAATTGAAATAACGGACCTCTGCGGTGTCTTAAATGAGTTGTGGACCTAGCAAATCTGTCAAAATTCAAAATACATTTTGAAGACTGTAATGTACATGTTACAATTTTTAACCCACAGTGCCTAAAAGATGCCCTACACATGCATATCAGGTATTCCTGTACTCGGGGGGGGGGGGGTATTACTGAATACAAACCACAAGTTGTTTCAGTAATTTCATGTATAGAATAGAATGGGTTTGTTAAAATAAAAACAAAAATACAATTTTACTGCAATGTTTTGGACTGATTGCGAGCTAAAATGGTTAAATAAGTGTTAAAATGCCCGTAACAAAATACTTTGGGATACCCACTTTCAAATTTACTTTTGTTTAGCAGTTTTTTTTTATGACCGCTATTGGGGCCCCAACTCCAAGCATACCAAATTTTTAATTGTTTTTGTAACCCTGTTAAAGTGCCACAATAAATAAAAATACCAGGCATATGAGGCATTTCCCTATCTGGGAACCCCCACTCCCCCAATATATATAATATGCGAGGGTGCAATAAATTAGATAGTGGCAATCACAGTTGAATAAAGAGATAGCAGAAATACAAAAACTGCTCTGGTCATTTAGCACAAACAGGAGTAAGTTTATTGTTTGCATATATATTTTATCATGATTTGTTTTCCTATTTTGTAATTAGCATTTTTATAACATTTAATTCACTAGTTATAGACATATAGTTTTTTTCTTATGTTTTTGGAGTTAGATAATTTTTAGGTTCTATAAAAGATTTTGCTTAATAATGCTTCCTTTACTTAAGCCGTTATATACTATGCTTGAATAGGTTAACCAATTTAATTAAGTCCTATGTGTGCATTGGAGGCAGAGTTGAAGGCAATTGACAGTCCAGACGCATCTTGCAAAAACAGTTAGGGACAACTGACATTCCAGTACCATCATGGCTTTAAATTGGTGTAGAAAGGGATCTATGTTCCCAGATAGCACATCCTTGAATACCACAGATCTGATCTGGGTGAGATACCTTATCTATTAAAGCTTTTGTTCAGTTTGCTAAAATCTTGGCCATAATTTTATAGTCTACATTCAGTAGGGTGATAGGCCTCCAGTTCTCTAATTTTGATCTATCACCCTTCTTAAAAATTAGCGTAATGATGCCTCTCCTCCAGGAAGAGGGAAACTCCTAGGTATTAAACGCTTCTAGAAAAATATTAAAAAGATCATCCTTTAAAAGTTCCCAAAAACCATGTATAAAATTCAATAGGGATTCGATCTTCTCCTGGGCACTAACCAGCAGAAAACCTTTTAATTGCATCATGCAATTTGGTTAACAGCTTTCTGCTTAAGCATACTTGATCATCAGATCCTAAAACATTAGTTATGGCCCCTAGAGTATCTTTTAAAAAAGAACAATCTATAACTTTCTCATTAAAAAGGTTTTGGTAAAACCCTTGTTACGCTTAAAATGCCTGCAATGGAGGACTGGCCTTCAATTTCTAAAGTTTGGTCTCTCTTTTGAGATATTTGTTTAAAAAAGAAGCGTGAGCACTTCTCCGCTTCATCCAAGTGCTTTACCTGGGCATTAAAATAATTTTTTTTACCTTTAAAATCTAAAACCTTTACTCTTCTTTAAATTAAAAATCAGCCTCTTTCAACATACAGAGTTTGCAAACACACATTAAGATGTTTAAAAACTTGTTTTTATCTTCCTCCTGCCAGCAACAACAACAAAAGAAAGTTCTTAATCTTGGACTTGATGGTTTCCCACCAGTCCAAAACATTTTTATTTGGGTCTTTCTGGTGGCGCCATCGCTATACGAGACCCTAAAATTATTCCAGATTCTTCATCCTCTAGTAACAATAAATTGAGTTTCCACAGACCATTCCTAGTTTTGGATTCATTAGGAATTAAAAAGCTAGTTTTTAAAAGCTTATGGTCTGAGAATATTATCTTCTAAAAAAACATGTTCTGGAGATTAACCCCTTCAATCCCCTATGGAGTACCGGTACATCCAAAAAATGCATCCCAAGAATCCCCTATGGATGTACCGGTACGTCCAGGCCTTCTTGCAGCGTCAAGGACACATCGCTGCCCCTGCATGGGAGATCAGGCTGGACTCCCCACTGACAGCAGAAGCTGGCATCGCCGGCTTTCTGCTGTCCGATCTGATGTAACAGCTGCCGGCATGAAAGCCGGAAAGCTGTTACATTTTAAACTGCGCGATCGGGCATTCCCTTCCGGGTTGCATCACTGCTGACGTAACCAAGAAGTTCATCTGAGGACATGATATCCCCTGCAGGGGATATCCTGTCCTTCGATGAGGCACAGACGCTGCGATTGAGATCTGCATTGAGATCACAGTGTGATCTCCCGTCCTGAAACAGAGAAGGAGAAAAAAAAAAAAGGTTAATCATTAAAATAATAATATAAATACTAAAAAAACTATCCCCAATGTTTTCATTAGCACCTCCTCTAGAACATATTTTGTCCCTTTTTCTTCCTTCTCTCTCTCTCTCAGGAACTTCAATCTTGATCAAATTTACTCTAGCTTAATGTAGACCCCTTCAATCCCAGGGGTTTTTGGTACCTCAAGTCCCAGAGCAATTTTGCCATTTTGTCGGTTCAGCGATTATTCTCATTTCCTGTGAATAGTGTACCCACGAGCTTTCTTTTGATACCATAGTTGGATGATTAGCTGAAAATTTAGAATGAGAAACACCTACGTTTTTTTTCAAATTTTCCCTCTGAATCCTCACAAAATTAGGTAAAGTGATGGAAAATCCCCTCCAAGTTTATCAATTCAGGTGTCCTGATTTCAGAAATACCTAATTTATGTAGATTTTCCATACTTTCCTAGCACCAGGGAACATACTATAAGTGTACGTTTTTTTGTAGAATTTTTATGCTTATGGCTTAACGGGTTTGGGAGTTGTGAACGGGGGCAGGAGGGTTATACTGGGTAGATGTTATGCTAGGGCAATGGGATGTAAGGTTTTTTAAAAATTTTTATGATTATCTTTTTTATATATTTTTTAACATTTTTTTTTTATTTGTTTATTTTAGATATATATATATATATATATTATAATTTTTTTTTAAATAGTTAGAGACCTTCTGAACATGCCAGTGATGTCACAATGATATCACTTAGCTCACATTTTTTTATTTTTTATATTTTAATGATTTTTTTATTTTTTAAATGAATAACTTTTTTTTCTCCTTCTCTGTTTCAGGATGAGAGGGGGGTGAGAGACATGGTTTCTCACTCCCCTCCCCTGCGATCCCCCTGCACTGATCACACTGTGATCTCTATGCAGGTCCCCACAGACGTGCACAGAGATCGCAGCGTCTGTGCCTCATTGGAGGACAGGATATCAAAGGACAGCCTGTACAGCTTGACGTACCAGTACGTCCATAGGGGATTAAAGGGGTTAAATAACTGTTATAAACACAATCATAATCAGGGCCCAAACACACAGCAAAAAGCAGATAAACTGCTATGCAAAGGCCCTGAGTGGTGGAGTAAGCAGGTATTTAAGGGGTGGGAACAGTAGATGCAGCTGGTCAGGTCATTAGCCTATAGGTAAATGATTGTTCTGACAGGTGACCTCCAGAGGCTGCAACAGACATGATGGTGAACAAATACAGAGTCCGGGCTGACAGGGGTGGAACCCTGACACACTGACAGGTGAATTGAATAACACTGATAATCATGTTATCATGGCACCTGTCAGTGGGTGGGATATATTGGGCAACAAGTGAACATATCATCCTCAAAGCTGATGTGTTAGAAGCAGAAAAAATAACTGGGTCATGGGCGGTCAAGGCTCATTGATGCATATGGGGGCGAAGGCTGGCCTATGTGGTCAAATTGCAAATAATGCAGGTTATGATAGAAAGGTGTCAGAACATACAGGGGATCAAAGTTTGTTGCGTAGCCGCAGACCAGTCAGGGTGCCCATGCTGACCCCTGTCAAAAGGAGACTTTTTGCTTGGGGTTAACAAGTTTTGCCGTTTTTAACCTGATGGAGGGGCCAGTGGGAGATGTCTTCAGGTTAGGACTGAGTTTTACAGCCTCCTATGTATGAGTGTTTTTATTTTATTGTACCTTTAGTACAGGGCAGCATGTGGATGAAGGGATAAGGGTCATTGAAAGGTATAGGGAAGGTTAATGGATAAAGGAAAAAAAATGGTTGTAGTTGCGCTACTTGTAATTGCCATGCTTTTTGTGTGTATTGGTCATGCAGTGCTTTCGGCGAGAATAACACTTATAAAAGTCTTTTGATGCGAATCTTCACTGCCTAAGGCAAAACGCTATCTGTCTGCACTGATTGTTGACTCTACAGAGTATCAGGAGTGCTGTGGCAACATTATGGAAGATTTAACAAAGATGCGCCTACCTACTCATTCCTTTGTTTAAAAGAAAAAGTAAAAAAAAAAAAAATATATCAACTGTGTTGTTGGGGCTTTCATTGGGGATAGTTGCTGCCCAAAAAGGGAATGAACTGATAGTAAACTTTGCCATCTGGTTTACAGGGTGGATGGCTTATGTTAAACTCTGTGGTTTAAGCCCAGAGTGTTTTATATATAGTTGAACAGCTGGTTTTGTATTTATTATTGTAATATGTAAACTAAAATATATAAATATTATCCAGATTCTATGTTGTGTGTTTTATTTAAATATTACAATCTGCTGAATTGGTACATCTTAATGCATATCCCTTACAGCCACTTGTGTGTTTGACTAACAGAGTGAAACAAAACGGATTATTTTGAACCTGTTGTAAGACTACCCTGCAGAGGCCCACGTTACCACAATATATACATTCCAGATTGTAAGCCCAGTTGAGCAGGGCCCTTATCTCTTGTTTCTGTAAAACAATTTGTTATATAATGCACTACTTATGTGTTGTTACCCATTGTACAACACTGTGAAATATAATGGTGCAATATTAAACCATAATAATAAATGAGTACTGAATGTTAAATTGAAAGTATTAAACAGGTACAGAAGTATCTAAAATAGGAATGCAGTGATGCCTGTGTTCAATCTCTGACAGTGCATATCTGCAATCCAGCATTCAACTAAAAATATTCCCCTTATAACTGGTTAATGCTGTATTTATCTTGCTGCACCACCCAACTGACTCTCCCATCGCTTCAGTTCGTGTGCAAAGCGCTTTCACCCTCCTCCCACCCACGGCATCGCCTTAAACCTCAGGAGAATTTTCTTTTCGTGAGCATTTGGTTCGTTAGAAGCATCAGCACCAACATGCCGAAGTGTCCCAAGTGCCAGAAAGAAGTCTACTTCGGTAAGTGAGTTGTTTTTGAACAACTTGAACTAGCTATAATACTGTTTTTAGGATTAGAATGATAATGGATAGCCTTTAAAATAGGCTGCCGTTATTACTTTGGACAGTAACTGACAGCTTGTTACTGGTATTGAGTATTCTTACGTAAAAGAATTATGGGGTGTAAATTACTTTCTACCGTCAACAAATTTGTCCTTTTGAACAATTAGTTTAGGATTTTTGGTAAATTAAATATAGCCTAAAGCAATGGTTCATGTGAATTGTTAGGGTGGTGTTTTAACATATAGTCTTGCATTGAGTAGCTATAGTAAAGAAGTCAAGTCATATGCTATGAAGTGCAAGATTGACACAAAATAGACTTTCTGTCATGCTTATCACACTAATAATGCTTAAAATGTATTATATGGGTCCATGTATCAAAGTACATGGGTGTGGAATACTCATAGGAAGATTAGCCTTCCAGACCCACCCCTGACAGCACTGCCTTGCCTTTTCTGCGACTGTAAAATGTCTAAGCATACAATTGCCTACAAACAAGAATTAGAGTCTAAATGCATATATGAGTCCTTCATGGATGGAAACAAATTGCACATAGAGCTTAATAGCTGTTTGGCTTGCCACCCTTTTAGCAACATTTGCCTTGTATGAGTCAAGAACTCTTTATACTCTGCTTTAACTTCCTATTTGGCACTCAGAGCAGATGTCATTTTGTTTTTTCTCCAAATCCTGAATACCTAAATAAGGTGTTGGTATAGTGAAATTATCAACATTTCAAGCCTGTGTGTATATATATAAATGTGTGTGTATTACACACACACACACACACACACACACACACACACACACACTGTATCTACTCACTAGGAAACTGTGGAGTTTCCATTTAATAAGATTTAATGTTCTCATAATGTTTTTTGTTTTTTTTTGTCCTAGTGTGTCCTTTCTTCTCAACATATATATATATATACCAAGGACAAATGTATTTAAGGGTCTGTTCTCATTATCTGCATGATTATTCCTCCATATTGTTGTCTCTACCCTTTTTTGTTTGCTGATTCTTGTTGACATGTTTGGGCAGCAAGGGGTGGGGTCAATAGAAGGATGATAGTGTCAGTACAGGAGTTTGATTAGATTCTCTCCCCCTGGCAAATGCATTGGGGGGCTTACAGTTTCCCACTCATTCGCCCTTTTGTCATTTTGGTTGACCAAAGCATGTGGTATACTTAACGCTAGGTAACTCCAGCCCTGTCTTTGCAAACTAGGCTGGTAGGGATGAGATCCCCATGCATCAATGAAGCAAGTGTTCCCTTCATTTGATTTCATTAGAAGCTTTTTCCTGCAACAGACTGGCTGCTTCAATGTATTCTCCCTTACTGTGGCTGTGAGGGACAGTAAACTGACCCTTCTTAAGGAAGTAAAACAAAGTAAGGGACAAGTAGGCGCAGGGAACACGGAAGAGGGGGAGGGTAGATAGCAAAGCAGGATAGAATGAAAACTGTACAACACCCTGTGAGTTTTATTCTTGGGCAATGACAACTTACATTCTTACATTTCTAGCACCATGTACTCCAAACCTTGTTATGTAACGTGTCAAACCTTGTGCATTCCATTCATATCCTTCATGTCACTCAGAATTGCAATGACTATACCTCTCTGTTATTTTATCTCTACTTATACATACTGACTTAAGGTAAGCAGGCAGTGCAAATAAAGCTTGCAGGATACTGGGTTGCATAGGGATAGGCATTAGTAGCAGGAAGAGGGAGGTGATTTTGCCTGGTCATGCCTAGCCTAGAGTATTGTGTACAGTTCTGGAGACCCCATCTTGATGAGAGAGAGAGGGCAAATGTAATAGAAACATTTAAACACTTAAAGTGATTTAACAAGGTACAGGAGGCAAGCTTATTTGAAAGGAGGAGCAATGTTAGAACAAGAAATCATGAAGACCAGAGGCTTAGATGTACCGTAAGGAACTTCTACATTACGGAGTGGGTAGTAGATCATGGAACAGTATCC
Organism: Sceloporus occidentalis; assembly: GCA_023333645.1. Lineage (NCBI taxonomy): Eukaryota > Metazoa > Chordata > Lepidosauria > Squamata > Phrynosomatidae > Sceloporus > Sceloporus occidentalis. Next base: position 562,897 of record JALMGF010000263.1, read on the forward strand.
CAGCACAAGTGGTGAAGGGTAATACAGTAAGCAAATTTAAATAGACATGGGATAGGCAACGCTTCCCTCAGACTTGACCATAGACTGGTTTAAACTCCTTAAAAACCTGCTAAATAGATTCAGATATTTATCCCAGGTTTAGAAATACCCAATGTTTTTGTGGAGTTTTTTTTTTTTTCTTCTAACCAGTTTAGTCTATTTGTATTTTTTTTATTTTATCCAGATCTTGTAATCTTTTGAAGCCTGCCAATTCAATTTACCATATATCTTTGTCAAACTTTGTGGTAGTTTAAAAAAAAAAAAATGTAAAAAAAATTCACACCCACACACACAGGAAGGGTTTTCATCTACTGGTGTATCTGTATGTATTATTGTATATTTGTTTTGTATGTGTTAACTTCCCCATATAACCCCTTCAATCACCTATGGAAAATGCATCCCAAGAATCCCCTTCGGACGTATCGGTACTTCAAGCCCTTCTTGCAGCGGCAGGGACACATCCCTGCCGCTGCATGGGAGATCAGGCTGTCGTTAGACAGCCTGGACTCCTCCCTGAAAGCAGAAGCCGGCATCGCCGGCTTTCTGCTGTCCGATCTCCTGTAACAGCTTCCAGCATGAAAGCTGTTACGCTTTAAACTGCGCGATCAGCAGTGACGCAACCCGCAAGTTCATCGGAGGACAGGATATCCCCTGCAGCTGTCCTTCAATGGTGTAGCTGAAATGCCTTGATAGCGAGGCGCTCAACAACACCGAACACCCACCCCAGGATGTGCTGTGACTGCTCCGGAGAGATTTTGCCACTCGCAAGATGTTAAAAAAAAAAAAAAAAATAAGTCCAAAAAGAATAAAATAAAAAAATTACGTTTATTACCGTATTTGCTCGATTATAAGACGACCCCCCAAAATCTAAATATTAATTTAGGAAAAAAAACAAAAAGCCTGAATATAAGACTACCCTATAGGAATAAAAGTTTTACTAGTAAATATTAATTCATGTAAACAATTTTTTCATATTTAATAAAAGCTATGATTGAGAAAAATATATATATCTTTTATTTCCTTTTATTTGTCAACCTGCCCCCAGGGTTGCCACTCTGCCCCCAGAAATGCCTTATACCCCCTATTTGCCAGTCTGCCCCATGATGTGCCTTTTAACCCTCTATATGCCACTCTGCCTCCAGAAATGTCTTATACCGTGCTATATGCCATTCTGCCCCATGATATGCCTTTTAACCCCCTATATGCCAGAGTGGCATATAGGGGGTTAAAAGGCATATCATGGGGCAGAGTGGCATATAGGGGGTTAAAAGGCATTTCTGGAGGTGTGTGTGTATATATGTGTGTGTATGTATGTGTATATATATATATATATATATATGTATGTATATATATATATATATATATATAACTGCTAACAGCAATCACACTCCTATCAAGCCAAGGCAGCCAGTACATGCTGGGACCTGGGGATCAGTGGCGTCTCCAGGTTTCATATTTAGGGGGGGCACATGGGGGGCCAGGGACCAAAGTAGGGGGGCCAATTATAAAACGGTACATATACAATATATATATATATATATATATATATATATATATATATATACACACACACGTTAGACGTGCATTTTTAACTACATAATATGCACTTATCTCTTTGAAGTAAAGACTGTGATTAAAATATGATTTCAAAATAACAGCTAAAGTGACAGTTATTTTTCATTCTTTAATACTAGCCCCTGCTGACAATATATATAAATATTAGACCCTGCTGCAGATATATAGAAATTTTACACCCTGCTTCCGATATATATTAATATTAACCCCTGCTGCGGATATATATTAATATTAGCCCCTGCTGCGGATACATACTTATATTATACCCTGCTGCCAACATATATTAATATTAGCCCCTACTGCCGATATATAGTATTAGCCCCTGCAGCCAATATTTATTGATAATAGGCCCTGCAGCCAATATATATTAATATTAGCCCCTGCTGCCGATATATATAACATTAGTCCCAGCTTCCGATATATATTAATATTAGACCCTGCTGCCAATATATTTGCCACACTGACTGCAGATCAGGGGAAGACAGTGAGAGTCAGTGCAGTGTTCCCTCCTTCTGACTGCACCGTGACATTGAGAGGTCCTCATCCCCAGAGTCCCTTTGTCCCCTCATTCACTAAACCATAGCGCTCTTTTACTTACACCCTGTAGTTCAGGTATAGATCAAATAAACAACACATGGAAACAGCACATGCAACTGAATGAGATTTAAAAAAAACTTGTATTTGCAGGTATACATAAATAATGTATGGAAACATAGCATTGCAGGTATAAACCAACAGAACACACAAACCCAGCATTGCAGGTATATATCAACTGGAAATCACATGTACACTCAGCACTGAAGGTTTAGATCAAATAATCAACACATGGAAACAGCACTCCAGGTATTGATCAACTGAATAAGACATGCAGATCCTATATTTGCAGGTAAACATTAATAATGTATGGAAATATAGCCGATACAGATGAACAGAATGACACAAAACCCAGCTTTGCAGATATAAATCAATTGGAAATTACATATAAACTCTGCATTAAAGGTATAGATAAAACCCCCTAAATTACAGGCATAGATCACTGGTCACACACCCCAAAGCCAACCCTGGTGTCCACACTGCCCACATAGAACCTGACCAGCACCCAAATTACACATTATGTCAACTTTGTCCCCAAACAGCTGAACGTACGCCGTTTTTGTCCCATAAAGACCTCTCCCTCCCAATCTATCCTATCTACCCCCTCTCCCTCCCTATCTACCACATCTGCCTCTCTATCTACCACATCTGCCTCCCAATCTATCCTATGTACCCCCCTCTCCCTCCCAATCTATCCTATGTACCCCCCTCTCCCTCCCAATCTATCCTATGTACTCCCTCTCCCTCCCAATCTATCCTAACTATCCCCTCTCCCTCCCAATCTACCCCCTCTCCCTCCCAATCTATCCTATCTACCCCCTCTCCCTCCCAATCTCCCCTTATCTACACCTTCTCACTTCCTATCTACCTCTTCTGACTCTCTAACCCCCTCCTAACTTTCTAACCCCCACCTTTGAAGTTCACTTACCTTGGGCTTGTCCAGCGGTGAGATCGCGAGGTCCCTGTATCCCTGGTTCTGCCGGCTTCACTGCTGGGCGCCGGATATGACGACATATACCGGCGCTCGGCTTGAAATGCCGGCACTGCGAACCAGGAAGAGGCCTCGCGGTCGCGGAGAAGAGTGAGAGGCGCCGAACGGTTGCTGAGAACTTATTCCTCAGCAACCGCTCGGCGCCTCTCACTCTCTCCTCCGGGTCTATTAAAAAAAAAAAAAAAAAAGACGGAGTTTCAATTGGGGTGGCACACCGGGGGGCACAGCATGATGTAGGGGGGGGCCATGGCCCCCTCTGGCCCCCCCCCTGCCGACGCCACTGCTGGGGATGAAAGGAGTGTGAGTACAGCCTCCCTATGGCATGCTACCACCTCCACTCCCCTTACACATCCATGCTATCACACACACACTCATTCACAAACATTTAAATACTCATTCATTCCATTAATCACACATACTTCACACATTAATCACAAAAACCCTCCCCTACCCCCTTACCTGAACTGCAGATCTCTCACTCTAAGACTTCTGCAGGGGCCCGGCTGTGCGAGCAACTTCTCTGGCCCTGTCCCCAGAGGAAGGAGGGGGGAGGTAGAGTTATGTGACACTCTTCTAGCTTCCTGTTCTCCTGCCGCTGGTAGAAGAGAAGCTGCTCGCGACCAAAGCACCGGTAAGCAGCCTGGCCCCAGCCGAGGTCTGATTATAAGACGACCTCGATTATAAGACGAGGGGTATTTTTCAGAGCATCTGCTCTGAAAAAACCTTGTGTTATAATCGAGTAAATACGGTATTATGAGCAAGTGCTAAAATTAGCGCTGTATCTTCCCAAAAATCCCGACATGGAAAAATTTAAATAAAAGCATTTCAAATAATCTAATAGTCTAATTTAAAAAATGAATGTGTGAAAAAAAATACCAAAAACAATACTACCACAAAGTGTGGCAAAGGCTGGTGATAGAATCTCATGCATGGAAAGGGTTAAAATACTAGCATTTGAAATACCTTGGGGTGTCTAGTTTTCAAAAATATATGGTTTGATGGGGTAAATTGAATTAGCCTGTTGTTTGATAGTGACGTATACCAAGAGCTGTAAATCCATACCTGAAGCGCAATTTTAGTGATAAAAAAACACAAAATAAATTACTACCACAAAGTTTGACAAAGAATGGTGGTAGAATTAGTGCATGGAAAGAGTTACAATTTCTAGCATTTGAAATACCCTGGGGTGTCTAGTTTTCAAAAATATGATTTGATGGGGTAAATTGCGTTGGCCAGCTTCAAAGATTCTTTAGCTGAAAACCATTTTTTATTTCCTCCCCCCCGTAAACCATTCAGGGGGCCCAGCATATCTTATGCCACTGGCCATACAATTATCAGTCTTGATATCCTATTGTTCTGTCAGCCAACAAGGTCAAAGGCATAGCGCATAGATGTTGTAAAGGGTGTGTGACTGGCAGCTAGTTAATTAATGATGGATATATTTTTGAGAAATCTAGGAGATTCTGGGACAATACACGTGTGGGTATTGCAGAGAATACATTTACACTAAAGGGACACTGAATTCCCCTAAATATCATTAGTTGCACTCTTTGCAAATATTTGTAGGTCTGTCATTTCATCCTTGCCTATAAAGGTTTAATTAAGAACATAAAAATTGAGGCAAGAAGCAATCTCAGTTTCTGTGACAACATATTAATGCCTGGCAAAGTTTTGTATGATTAATCCCTTCGTGACAGGCTGATTTTACTTTTTGTACCCTTCGTGACAATGGCCGTTTTAACATTTCTGCGCTGCTCGTGTTTAGTTGTAATTTTCTTCTTTCCCGTTTACTGAACCCACACACATTAGATATTGTTTTTTTTTTTCAGGACAAGAAGGGCTTTCTTTAGATGACATTGTTTTGATTGTATCATATTATTTACTATTAAAAAAGTATAAAATATGGTGAAAAATTTAGAAAAAAATTACTGTTTCTAACTTTTAGTTGAAAAATCTTTTACTCATCTATAAAAGGTAATGAAAAAACCTGCTAAATAGATTCTACTATTTGTCCTGAGTTTAGAAATACCCAATGTTTTTATGGTTTTTTTTGCTTTTTTCTACACATTATGGGGCAAAAAGTACAGGTAGCGTTTTGCTATTTCAAAGCCATTTTTTCCAAATATGGTAATTCTTCCCCCCATGTGCCATTTCGGGTATCTTTGAAGCCGGGCCAATGCAATTTACCCCATCAAGTCATATATTTTTGAAAACTAGACAGCCCAGGGTATTCCAAGTGCTAGTATTTTAACCCTTTCCAAGCACTAATTCTACCATCAGCCTTTGTCAAACTTTATGGTAGTCATTTTTTTTGCATTTGTTTTTTCACACACTTTACTTTAGGTATGAATAAACAGGTTCTGGTATATGTCACTATCATAAAACACCCCAATATGTGTTTAGCAACATCTCCTGAGTACAGCGATACCTCACATGAATGATTTTGCCTGGGTGTTTGGGGGCAAAAGGGCCACATTTGGGGCATGCGCATTTTCAATGTTGAACTTTGGCATTTGGGGATCCACTGCCCATGCCCTATTTGGCACATCTTTGAGCCGGGCCATTTCAGTATGCCCAATAAAGCCATATATTTTTGAAAACTAGACACCCCAGGGTATTTCAAATGCTAGTATTCTAACTCTTTCCATGCACCATATCTACCACCAGTCTTTGTCAAACTTTGTGGTAGTAATTTTTTTGCATTTGTTTTGTCACACACATTTTACTTCAGGTATGAATTAAAAAGTTCTCGTATATGTCACTATCACAAAACACCCCAATATGTGTTCAGCAACATCTCCTGAGCGCAGTGATACCCCACATGAATGATTTTGCCTGGCTGTTTGGGGGCAAAAGGGCCACATTTGGAGCGTGCACATTTTTCAATGTGGAACTTTGGCATTTGGGGATCCACTGCCCATGCCCTAGTTGGTACATCTTTGAGCTGGGCCATTTCAGTCTGCCCAATAAAACCATATATTTTTGAAAACTAGACACCACAGGGTATTTTAAATGCTGGTATTTTAACTCTTTGCATGCACACATTTTACCACCAGCATTTTTTCAAAGTTTGCAGTAGTATTTTTGTGTGTGTATTTTTCCCACACACACCTACTTTATGTATGAATTTACAGCTCCTGGCATATGCCGCTGTCACACGACACACCAATATGTATTCAGCAACATCTCCTGAGTACAGTGATACCCCACATGCATGGGTTTGTCATTTTTGGGGGGAACTAAAAGGCCACATTTGGTACGTGTGCATTTTTCTAATTGGAAATTAGATGTGTGGCCATCCTTCCCCCCATGTTATTTGGGACCTTGTTGAATCCGGCCAATTCAATTTATCCCATCAAATCATACATTTTTTAAAAGTAGACACCCCATGGACATTTAATATGCCAGTATTTTAGCTCTTTCCATGCGAGAATTGTTTTAAGCTAATGTGCTAATTTTAGGACTTGCTCACAAAAATATATTTTTCATATATATATTTTAATTTTTTTTTTGCCTTTTTTAAAACATTTTTAAGAATTTTTTTCAACTTGAAGGTTCCCCTGATAGTGACATCAGAGGGAAATTATTTTTACATTTTACTGTTTTTTTACAATTTTTTTTCTAATGATTATTAATTTTATTTTATTTTTAATTTCTTTTTTTCTAATCACACTGTGATTAGAAAGCTGAGCTCCATTGACTTGCATGGTTGAATGCAGTACCTGTATTCAACCTGCAAGTGGAGCCAGAGTTCTCTAGAGGGTCAGGAGACCGTCTAGCGAACTTTTTCGTCTTTATTATTTTTTATCCCGGGTCGCCGCCATCTTGCTGATGGCGAAGATCACCGGCAGCTGCGGCTGTGACCGCTCTCCGGAGCGGTCACAGTCCATCAAGAGGTAAGTGTTTGGTGTCGCTGGATGCCTCCGGATCGAGGCATTCCAGCGACACCATTTAAGTTTAGGAGGTGATCGTTGATCGCCTCCTAAACGCTTTTAAAACGGGCGTCCGCCGCCATACAAAGTATGGCGGATGTTGACGCCCCGGGGAGGGGCCAGACATGGCCCCTGATTCGGATCATGGCGTTGCTGAATGCCTCGAGGTCGAGGCATTACAGCAACGCCATTTGGGTAAAAAAATCGATCACGGATCTTTTTTTTTTTTTTATTTTTTTTTTACCCGTTTTAACAAATGACGGTCCTGGCACGTCATTTCGTTAACGACATGTTTTTCCGTGACGTGCCCGGACCGGCAATTGTCATCAAGGGGTTAACAATAGTTTCTATTAAAAATCTGGACATTTAACAGTACAGCCTGTAGTATGTGTGGTGGTTCTTGGACCTCAAAGCTTTAGTCACATGCCACCTACAAATCTGGAAATTGAAAGGTTAATAAAACCATATTGTCTAAGCCAACTTAAAAATAGATTCTACTACACAATACTTTGTTGTATTTGGGCAGACGTCTAATGCAAAAGGTCAGCATAACAATATGTCTGTTTTTTCTTTAATGAAACGGTTTTATCCTACAGTGCCCAGATTGTGCACTTACAAAGAAATCTTAACAATGTGTATTGTACAAGAAAAGGTTAATGTGAATGGTTTGCCTCTGTGCTTAACTATCCGATGAATAATTTGCCACAGAATAGTATTACATGTATTGCCACCAGTGACGGGTTTGACAGTCAAGTTTATGTCCAATCCCTTTAAACCCATATTTAAGTTTAGACAACAAAGTTTGTATTGTAATTATTTTGCAAAGCATGTAACTTGCTTTTTTGCCGACCCTGAAAGGAAATGCAGATACTAAAAAATACTAAGGTTTAAAGGTAATCTTGGTTTTGTTTGCAAAGCTGAGGTACCATTTCTGCTTAACTATTAAGATGAAGGCTCAAATGAACAAAATCTTAGCTATATGTATATACAGTGATGGAAAAATGTATTTGATCCCCTGCTGATTTTGCATGTTTGCCCACTGACAAAGACCTGATCAGTCTATAATGTTAATGGTAGGTTTATTTGAACAGCGAGAGACAGAATAACAACAAAAAATCCATAAAAACACATTTCAAATAAGTTAAAATGATTTGCATTTTACTCGGTGAAATAAGTATTTGACCCCTTGTTGGCAATCAGGTCAGCCGTTTCTTGTAGTTGGCTACCAGGTTTGCACGCATCTCAGGAGGGATTTTGTCCCACTCCTCTTTGCAGATCCTCTCCAAGTCATTAAGGTTTCAAGGCTGATCTTTGGCAACTCGAACCTTCAGCTCCCTCCACAGATTCTCTATGTAATTTAGGTCTGGAGGCTGGCTAGCCAACTCCAGCACCTTAATGTGCATCTACTTGAGCCACTCCTTTGTTGACCTTGGCCATTGTCATGTTGGAATACCCATCCACGACCCATTTTCAATGCCCTGGCTGAGGGAAGGAGGTACTCACCCAAGATTATGCCACAGAGCATAATGTTTCCACCTCCATATTTGCCGTTCGGATGGTGTTATTGGGGTCATAGGCAGCATTCCTCCTCCTTTGAGCAAATAGCCTGATTCTGGTCTCCTCTGACCACAACACTTTCACCCAGTTCGTCTCTGAATCATTCATTGGCAAACTTGAGACGGGCCTGTACATGTGCTTTCTTGAGCAGGGGGACCTTGCGGGGGCTGCAGGATTTCAGTCCTTCATGGCGTAGTATTACCAATTGTTTTCTTGATGACTATATTCCCAGCTGCCTTGAGATCATTGACAAAATCCACCCGTGTAGATCTGGGCTGATTCCTCACTGTTCTCATGATCATTGAAACTCCAAGGGGTGAGATCTTGGATGTAGCCCCAGACCGAGAGAGATTGATAGTTATTTTGTTTCTTCCATTTGCGGATAATCACACCAACTGTTACCGCCTCCCAAAACTGCTTGGTGATGGTCTTGTAGCCCATTCCAGCCTTGTGTAGGTCTATAATCTTGTCCCTGACATCCTTGGACAGCTCTTTGGTTTGTAATCTGATTGATTGCTTCTGTGGACAGGTGTCTTTTATACAGGTAACAAGCACAGATTAGGAGCACTCCCTTTAAGAGAGTGCTCATAATCTCAGCTCGGTACCTGTATAAAAGACACCTGGGAGCCAGACATCTTGCCAATTAATAGGGGATCAAATACTTATTTCACTGAGTAAAATGCAAATCAATTTATTACTTTTCTGAAATGCATTATTCTGGATTGTTCTGTCTCTCTCGCTTTTCAAATAAACCTACCATTAAAATTATAGACTGATCATGTCTTTGTCAGTGGGCAAACATACAAAATCAGCAGGGGATCAAATCATTTTTTTCCTTCACTGCTTGTGCAAAATAGTTTTGCAACACATCTCTCTGCATGTGATTTACTCTGCAATGGACTTCAATCCTGGCTCGGTATATGTACCTGTGCCCCATTATATGCCTTTTGACCCCCTATGTGCCACTCTGCCTCCAGAAATGCCTTATACCCCTATATGCCACTCTGGCATTGAGGGGGTTAAAAGGCATATTATGGGGCAGAGTGGCATATAGGGAGGTGTAAGGCATTTCAGGAGGCAGAGTGGCATTACGGGGGTTAAAAGGCATTTCATAGAGCACTCTGCCTCCAGAAATGCCTTATGCCCCCATTTAACACTCCCCCCCCAACTTACCGGTGCCTCTGACTCCCCTGTCATGTAGCCGGGGCAGTGTGTTGATGTCTACGCGATTCGCGTAGACAACTTACGCTGCAGCCGGAAGGAGGTGTGGCTAGCAGCGGGGGCTGCTAGCCACACCTCCTTCCGGCTGCAGCGTAAGTTGTCTACGCGAATTGCGTAGACATCTACACGCTGCACCGGGGACTCAGAAGCACCGGTAAGTGGGGCGGGGACAGGAGGATCCAGGTCCCCTGCAGCTGCGGGGGATCTGGATCTTAGTCGTCTCATAGTCGGACCTATTTGAGGTCTGATTATAAGACGACCCCGATTATATGACGAGGGGTATTTTTCCAGAGCATTTGCTCTGAAAAAAACCCTGTTTTATAATCGAGCAAATACGGTATAACACACACTAATATACCCTAACAAACATACCGAAAGCCACATGTTAAAACTCTAACATACCCAGACACCCATTCTAACATACTCAGGCAGACATGCACGCTAATACATCTGTATATCTGAGTTGTAGGATGGCTAAGCAAGTGTTATAGGACCAAATACCTGTAGATGGGAAGCAGATAGCCCCTGATGCTAGGTCAGGTACATGGGACAGGTAGTCTGACAAAGCCAGATTCAGTACACAGAACAGGTAGTCGGGTAAATCCAGCTTAGGTACACAGAGCAGGTCTGCAGGATACAAAGTCGCTAGGCCGAAAGTAGTCAAAACGGGCCAGGATCATAAACCGTTATAGGAATCAGATTTCCCGGGAAATGGCTGACATGCATGGGTCTCCTGAATGTGACAAGTAATATGAAAGTTAGCTTACTGTACTAAACAATATGTGCAAACACACAGTATAGTTAAGCCAGCAAAAGCAGCTACCAGCTGGGTATATTATGAGGAAGCCCTTATATAGCATTGCTTTACAGGATGTTTACATAGAGTATAGGAAACAAAAAAGTCAGTCTTGCATCAGAAATGCAAGGGCGGATACTTAGCTTTGCCAGTTGTTATAGGGATGCAGTGTAATTTTAAACCAATGAGCATTATTGATTTTAGTTTCCTAATCCTTTCCTAACAACTTTTTCTGTTTACAGCCGAGAGGGTTACCTCCCTTGGTAAAGACTGGCACAGACCATGCCTTAAATGTGAGAAGTGCAACAAGACTCTGTCTCCTGGAAGTCATGCTGAGGTACATTGAAATTTCATTGTCTGAATGTTTTCAGTATGTTTTCTTTTCCAACATACTTGTCTGTGATTACAGCTTTGTAGTAAAACTCTGTTAATAGGTGGGTTTTAAAACAATGTATTGATTAAAACAAACCAGCCCCCCCTCAACAAAAATTTCAACAAAAAGTTACTGATTATGATAGCTCTGCGTTAGAGCAGGTTTGATCAGACAAAATTTTTGTTAGATCTAGTCTAATTACTGAGATATTGCATATTTAATGATATTAAACTGAAATTTGGAAATTTGGAAATTTTATGGATTTTGGTAGATATTCGTTAGATCCGGTTAGATCAACAGTTTTTTTCGTTAGATCTATCATGCAGGAGGCGGTATTCACAATCCTATTTTGTGTGCGGGGGATGGGTATACATAAGGGCTGGCCCCCCCTCAACTGAAATTTGGAAAAAATGTTATGGATTTTGGTAGATATTCGTTAGATCCGGTTAGATCAATTGTTTTTTTCGTTAGATCTATCATGCAGGAGGCGGTATTCACAATCCTATTTTGTGTGCCATGGGTGGGTATACATATGGGCTGGCCCCCCCTCAACTGAAAATAGGATTGTGACTACCGCCTCCTGCATGATAGATCTAACGAAAAAAACAGTTGATCTAACCGGATCTAACGAATATCTACCAAAATCCATAAAAAAAAAATCCAAATTTCAGTTGAGGGGGGGCCAGCCCATATGTATACCCACCCACAGCACACAGAATAGGATTGTGACTACCGCCTCCTGCATGATAGATCTAACGAAAAAAACAGTTGATCTAACCGGATCTAACGAATATCCACCAAAATCCATTAAAAAAAATCCAAATTTCAGTTGAGGGGGGGCCAACTCGTATGTATACCCATCCCCCGCACACAAAATAGGATTGTGAATACCGCCTCCTGCATGATAGATCTAACGAAAAAAACTGTTGATCTAACCGGATCTAACGAATATCTACCAAAATCCATAAAAAAATTTCCAAATTTCAGTTGAGGGGGGCCAGCCCCCCTCATTAAATATGCAATATCTCAGTAATTAGACTAGATCTAACAAAAATTTTGTCTGATCAAACCTGATCTAACGCAGAGCTATCATAATCAGTAACATTTTGTTGAAATTTTTGTTGAGGGGGGGCTGGCTACGGGTTAGCCCCCCTGAAAAAGATTGTTAATATTGCCTATTTTAGAGTAGATCTAACGAAAAAAACAGTTGATCAAGCCTGATCTAACAAATGCAATGATCTTTTGTAAAAATTCTTAATATGGGGGGGCTAACCCGAGGGAGGTGCCATTCAGGTATCTATGGAATGCTGAAAATGTAAAAAAAAAAAAGCAAGTGAAATCTGAATATAGGCAATGGTGTTTACAAGAATCACATTTAGGTGGGACACACTTATTGTAAAGATGGTGTGCCACCAGATTTATTACTGAATGCAGCCACTCAGCAGATATACTTTCAACAAGTATTTCACTCCCTCCCCTTTCTTTCTTCCTCTCTCAACTCAGCTCACCCCTTTGTAGTAATTTCCTTTTACTCAACCACCCTTAAAATGCTGTCCGAACCAATCAACAGGAATTAGCTGTTTACAGGGACACTAACTAGAAATTTCAACATCTGAAAAATATGCATTTAATTTAATTAAGTCATTACTTTTTCAGCATGAAGGGAAACCCTACTGCAATCAGCCTTGCTATGGAGCATTATTTGGGCCAAAAGGTGAGATTAAAATTTAACCTGAGTGTATTATTTACTGTTTTCACTGATATGGTAAAACAAATTATAATGCTGTTTATTATATCACGTTTTCATTCTGCAAAGTCCTTTAAAGATTCAGAGGCTAAGAATACTAAACAAAAAATGTAAAGCTAAGACACCTGTTTAAACTGAGAAAACATCTGCTTTTAAAGACACAGCCAGGCGGTTCATGCGATTTCTCCATTAATTCTTACTTGTGAGTCCCTCCCCCTTTCCCTTAAACTGTTAAAACATAGAAGGCTGCAGTTTCCGGTCCAAAGGCATACGTTTGTCCTAGAAAATGTTGTGGGCTTGGTTCAACAATAGCTTGAGAGCTTTAGATTGGTGAACCTTATAGATCTATAAATGGATTTCTAACTTTTGTGTTTCTTATATTTATCAGGATTTGGACGTGGTGGAACTGAGAGTCATACTTTCAAGTAAAATGTAAGTACAAATTTTACATAATTCTGATTTATATAATTCTGTTTTTTATACAAGGTTATTTCTTGTGTGTCAAAAAGAAATACATATGCAGATGCATATTAAAATTACTTCTTTTAGCAAAATAAGTTTCAGTCATCAAATACGCTTTAATGCACGTGATAGCTGAGAAGCCCATTAAACTATCAAGCTGCACGGGAAATCCTCAGGAAAAAGGGCTAATACCTTATAACTGTGTATTCTCAGGTATACTGAGACTCGGTGATTAAAAGCCATTTTGGAGAGTTGGTACAGGGCCCCCGCTAAGAGACTAACCAACTGGCTGGTAGTTGCCCTCTAGTATACAGCGACAGGTAGGCACTTCCCTATCGGTCACTCACAGGTAGGCACCACTTCTATTGGTCGCTACGGGCGAGCCCACCGAACACCATGTAGGGATAGAGAAGTAGCTTCACTGCGGATTGGTCGCTACTTCTGTCTCGAATGTCCTTACATGGAGCAGGTCGTCTGCACTTTCCTGATTGGCTCTTGGGTTAAAGGGATTAGCGCCCGCCGTGTCTGTGAGCTGATTGGCTAGGATTAGTCGCTCCCTTCCGTAAACAGACTCCAATTGGCTGGTGTACCCTGGCGCCAGACTTGAACGGGTTAAAGGGTCTAATCTTGCCATGTACTCTATTCTTCCCTTGTTTCATCCCTGTTATCTTGATCCCGAGTTGTATAAAAATGTGTGTTGACCCCAATAAAGTGTTCTAACTTGCCGCTCCTAATCAATAGTAGTTGTGTCTGCTGATTGGGGACAGAGGGCAGTGTTCCAAGGTAGCTACAGCGACTCTTGCTGTCTGACAAACCGGAGATATAAACATAAAGAGGATAGCCTGGGTGATATTCGAGAGTATCTACCGCTCTCTTGTTTTACCCGTTACAGGGATAACTTTGCAAAATTCCTCTTGTATACCAAGTTAAAAAAAAAAAATAAAAAAAATTCAGACTGTTTCTTTACTTTTCATCCAGTGAAAAATTATCAAAATATGACCTTAATTGCAAATGTCATTTAGTAGCTAGGTATTTGTATTAGTCACATGACATAATTCTGTCAGAAAGGCGCATTACACTGTTTTGAATGCTGAGGCATAGATGTAGGCATCCCCTTGCTGCCGTGCAAAAGTAATACAGACGCAGCACGGTTTTATTGATTCCTCTGTCAATGATCACATCGGTTGCAGGCAGAAAGAAAATTTGCTGAGCCTTGCATCTTAATTACTGTGTGACACACAGGGAGATCAACATGGAAAGAGGGCGGGTCTAAAATTAGAAAAATAAAAATCTTTTATAGGTGCCGTAGTACAGATACCTAAATACCGTTAATGCTTCAAGCAGAAATGTAAACTATAACCTTCTGCCAGGTTTTTTTTATTTATTTATTTTAAAAAGTGTATTTTACTCAGTCTTTCTTGCGGAGGGCACTTATACAAAAATGTGTTCTTCTGTATGAGTCCCCACCAGGGTCCAAGGGTTCTGCTGGCCTGCTGAGAGGGATAAACCAGTAGGGATATGCAGAGATCCATTTGTAAATATATAATATAATGATTTAATTGACTTTGGTACTGCACTCTTCGTGTTCTCTTTTCTATTCAACAATGTGACCGTTATTTATAGAACAGCCTTTGAAAAGTAATTTCTATCAAATGTATAGCAAGTTTCTTGTGTTGAAATCATGACTATATTAGACCATATTTATTTGTCTTCTTAATCTACTCAAGAGGAGATGGGCCCTGCGTGACCAACTCCTGTGCAAACATATTGAATATACTCAACAGATTAAAAAAGTGTCCCTCACATGAAATGCTTTATTTCTATATTTACTACTTTAATTTGTTTGTTAAATTTTTTTTATTATTATTTATTTCCAGGTTTGAAGCAGAGACATACTTATCAGCAATTCTTCTGCCTCTTACTAATCCACTAATAGTCACATGTAAATTATCATATTATGTCTTGATAATTATTTGGTGCTTTGCATGTAATTCAAAACCATTTTATATAGTAAACCAGAGAATTATTGAAGATTGATGGGTTATTTTTACTACAATACTACTTATAAAAACTCTATAACCAAAATGCCATCTTGACTAGGAAAAAAAATAAATATCATGCAGATGTATGTGATTTTTACTTAATAAACTGAAATATTGATTCAATTCTTCGTTTATGGAAATATGCACATAGTGTACAGAGATGTAATGACAATGCAACTTAATATGCATAGTAATGTACATAGCAAACATGGTCGTGCACAAAATCCCTTCAAGGAATACATAGTTGAGATTGTAAATACACAGATATCAGGGATGACGTATCATAGCAAAACAGTCATCTATACGAGCGTATAACATCCCGGTAGTATCCAGCATGAAGAAAACGGCTTGAGAAGAATGACCGTGTTCCACCAAATAATAAAACAAATACAGAAGAAACAAAAAAAAAAAAAAACAGAAGATGAAACTTACTACCGAACAATGTTGCCACTAAACAGTCGTCGCTAGGCGTGTCTGCGCATAGAGGAACAATGAGAGATGAGAACCTGGTAAGGAGTCTTGAGTGCTATATGTACTGCCTAGAGTGTTGAGGGGGCTTGCACGAGACACAAATAGAGGAATCGCGTCAACGAAAGAAAGTTCGTCCAGGGCAACCATTTCAGACCATTATATTCTCCACCATTTGCAGAGGCCACCAAATCCTCCATATGAAAGATGAAATTTACCCTCGCGATCCATGAGCTAATGGGAGGGGGCCCCGGAGTCCTCCAGAATCGGTGGATGACAGATTTCGCCGCCTGGATCAAATGAATTGTTAAAGATCGCTTGTAAACGCCATATGAAGTACATGTGTGGTGCAATAATAACGTCGCGGGGGAGGCCACAAAATCAGGGTCCGACACTTCCCTTATTACTGCAACAATAACCTCCCAAAACGGAGGATATCTCCGCGTTCCCACCATAAGTGTATATATGAGCCATCAGCAAGTCCACAGCGCCAACAGAGGGGGGGGATGTGTGAAAGGTAATGATGCAGTTCCTGAGAAACCTTGTACCATCTTGATGATAATTTGAAGGAGCATTCCTGAATTTTACTGGAAATTA
Organism: Sceloporus occidentalis; assembly: GCA_023333645.1. Lineage (NCBI taxonomy): Eukaryota > Metazoa > Chordata > Lepidosauria > Squamata > Phrynosomatidae > Sceloporus > Sceloporus occidentalis. The sequence goes on from JALMGF010000263.1 coordinate 579,291, forward strand.
TACTTTTATGTGTAATTCAAAAAATTTTGTCCCACTCAGAGTCACTGAGCTGAAGGTTGAGGTCTCTTTCCCAGAGGCTCAGGAAAAACAGTTTTGTGTCGCCAAGCTCCTCAGTAAGTAATACATTTGGGACAGAACGTGAGCAGGCTCGCCAAGCGATGTACACAATTTTTCAAAGGGAGATAAATGCCGTGTGAGCTGAGGGCAAGGTAACAATGAACTGACATAATGTTTTATCTGGTGGAACAGGAAGGGGAGGCCTGTCGGGCGAGTTCCGTCAGAGGTCGAAATGTAGAGCCAGTTCTTATGTGAGTGATATGTAAAGGTGCAAGTAGCTTCGAGAGCCCCTTGAGGGTATTAGCGGTCAAGTCGGGGTTGTGTGTGAGCGGCCACAAAGGGCCGGGTATAGTTGTTAAGAGCCTACGCGAGGCTAACGTTTTCAGGACGCGTAAAGTGGCGGAGACCGTTGGATGGTTTTGGATTGTAAGGGTCTTATAACGATCGGGTAACCAAGGCGCCGTCGAGATGTGATGAACAAAGAAGGAATTTTCCAGAGACAACCACAGTTTGGGGGCCTCCAGGGACCACTCCACCACCCGGTAGGTAGGTGTGATGCCATCCAATACCATTCAATATTAGGGACCCCCAGTCCACCCCTACCCTTGGGTCTAGTTAAATGGTGGAACGAGAGACGCGGGCTGCGATCATTCCAAACGTATTTAAGGAAAGTCCTGTGGCAGGCCCTGAAGTAAGCCCTAGGAAGGAATATCGGTAAGCATTGTAGTAAATAAAAACCTGGGTAGAACGTTAATTTTTAGAACTCCGACACGGCCAAACCACAAAATATGTGGGACTGCCCATTTACGGAGATCACAAACCACCGAAGAGAGGAGAGCAGTAAAATTCAGGTGCGTTAGTTGCGAAAGATCAGCAGGTAACCAAATACCTAAGTACTTGATGGCTGAGTCGGCCCATTTAAACGGGAAGGAACTGAGAAGGTCAATTTTAAGTGTGGGAATATTAATCCCCAAAATCTCCGATTTCTGCAGATTTATTTTATAATTTGATTTTTGAAAGTGTCTAGTTCCCTAATGACATGTGGGAAGGAGTCTTTAGGTTGTGTGATCATGCAGAGCATGCCGTCTGCATAGATTGCCAATTTATGCATACAAGAGTCTATGGTTAACCCTGAGATATGTATATTTGCCCTCAAGGCACACACCAGTGGTTCCATCACCAGAACAAATAATAGCGGGGAGAGGGGACAACCCTGTCTCGTGCCATTTTCTATACTAAGGCGGTCAGAGAGTGTGCCATTGACTGTAATTTGTGCGGAGGGTTTTGCATACAATGCTTTCACTTGATTTAAAAAATTTCCTTTCAGACCAATTAACTCCAAAAGTTGAAACAGAAAGGACCAAGCAACCCTATCAAACGCCTTTTCGGCATCCATAGAGACCAAGGCGTACGAAAGGTTGTGTTCACAGGCATATGTTAGTAAATTCAAGACCCTAATGGTGTTATCTCTGGGCTCCCTCCCAGGGATGAAACCCACCTGATCCCTATGAATCAATAAAGGAATGTGTGTTTGTAATCTCAGAGCCATGACTTTAACTAAGAGTTTGAGATCCGTGTTGATCAAGGATATGGGGCGGTAGTTTGAGCAATGTTCGGCATCCTTGCTGGGTTTAGGGATGACCGTAATGTGCGCCAAGTTGGTCTGTGGGTCAAAGACTAGTGAGACCATCTGGTCCCAGGCTCTTACCCGTGGGGGTCAGTTTTAATGCAGCTTTCACTTCCTCATACGTTATCGGGGAATTTAAGAGTTCTCTCTCGTCTTCCTCCAATTGCCGCGGGGAGTATTTTGTTAAATATCACTGCAATGCCTCGAAATAGTGGGGATTAGAATTCGCCAGAGATGGTAGACTATAAAGAGACTTGTAATACGTATGGAAGCATTTGGCAATCTCGTTTGATTCGTGATGTATAGAGCCTGAGGGAGTTCTAATCTTTGATATGAATGTAGCTGCTCTTTTACCCCTAAGTCCCCTAGCCAATAATATTCCTGGTTTGTCCCCTAGTTCATAGAAGAGTTTTTTCGTCATAAGAAAGGAGCACTTCGTTCTGTCATCTAGGAGGGAGGCCAGTTATGTCCTAAGAGTTTGCAATTGAGGAAGGACTGCGGGGTCTAAGGTGGCCTTGTGGGACTGCTGTAGACAATATATCTGTGTGTGTGAGAGACATTATGCTAGCTAATTTTAGTTTCTTAAGTGAGGAGCCCAGTTTTATTAAGTGTCCCTTGATGACTGCTTTATGAGCCTCCCATATTGTGGAAAAAGGGGACCTCATGGGAGATGTTGTCAGTAAAATAATTTGTAAGGTGTTCTGAAAGATCCACAAGAGAAGAGGGATTGTCTAACAGGCTCTCATTTAGGCGCCATGTCCAGGGCCTGCCAGCAGGTCGCATCAACTTAATGGAAAAGTGAATGGGGGCATGATCACTGAGCGATCGTATGCCAATGCTCGAAGAGTGTAGTTGCATCAAATGTAGTGAGGAATAATGGGTATAGTCCCTGTCATTCGGATGTTGGGACCTCCACACATCCACTAGCTGATTAAAATGTAGCGCTCTTCTAACTTTCTTGATATGACTAAAGGGGATAGAGGAGGTCCGGGAGGAGGAATCTCTGTAGGGATCTAATGTCATATTCAGGTGCCCACCAAAGACCTCTGTTGAGGTTTATTTAAACCTCTCACGTTGAGAGAGGTAAAGTTAACAATATCAGGTGTCATAAGCTGTCTGGGGGAACCAAGCGGCGCAGGCAACATGGCAGTATGACAAAATAAACGGCACAAAACCAGAAAAGAAAACAACTGGAATCTCCAGTCTACTCAGCGAGCATAACTGAAAACTCTGGATGCCATAGCATCAAATAGTGTGCCAATAGACCAGACAGTCGGTCGAAATCCCATGCCACATCCTCTACGATAGGAGATGCAGGACGGCTCCGGGGTATGTGGGTTTGGCGGAAGCCCCAGATATACAGTGGCCGCATGACCAGCCCCGTGCAACCAGGGCGGGACATTTCGCAGGAGATAGTCCAACAACACCCACCCGTACCTGCTAACAAGGTACCGTAAACCGGCCGATGACATCCATGTGGAGAGCCGCGAATGTCCATATCTGAGTGTCCACAGGAGCCCCCATACGGAGGGTCGTCACTCGTGGGGTCCGTCCTGTCTCCTTTGGCGCGTCTTACGTTGTGGTCTCGGAGACCAGTCCTTCGTGGTGTCCGACAAGCTCGCATTAGGCTGAAATGTATACTCCCAGTCCGGTACTTCACAATGAGGGAGACCCAAGGCTTTTGTGAAGGCCTCTACATCCCTGCGTTGTCTGATGATGTGGGTGTTCGCGCCCCGGAGCACGATGAGAGCAAAGGGGAAGCCCCATTGGTATGGAATGCCCGCCTCACGGAGGGCTCTTGTTACCGGTTATAAAGCACGGCGGTTCTGTAGCGTAGCGGGTGATAGGTCTTGTTAGACCGAAATTAGATGCGAGTCCCACAAGAAAGATGGGTGATTGCGAAAAGCTCGTAAGATTTCCTCCTTTAGGGGTAAGATTTCCTCCTGTAGGCAGCATATCACATCGCATGGGGTAGTGAGCCCGTATGTTCTTATCTTAGAGCCCTATGAGCACTATCGAAGCGGATAACCAAATCCATAGGCCTATTCAGGATCTTATAGAACATCGCTTGAAGCGTAGAGGGTAATTTTGCGTGCTCAATCGATTCCGGTAAGCCACGGATCCTAATGTTATTTCTGCGGCCCCTGTTGTCCAAATCTTCAAGTTTTCGCAAGAGCAGCTGCAGTGTAGTCGATTGTAGCCTAATTTGGGACGGTGGAGCCCGCCTCTAAAGCATCTTCATCCACAGCCTCGCTGGCCGGCGATCAGCCATAATATTATGACTCCCTCCCTAATATTGTGTAGGCCCCCCTTTTGCTGCCAAAACTCCCCTGACTCCACTAGACCTCTGAAGGTGTTAGCAGAAGATTATTTAAGTCCTGTAACTTGCAAGGTGACGTCTCCATGCCTGGGTGACGGAGTAATGACGTGAGTGTGTGAACGTGCATGCCCCGCCCGCGTCTGGTCTGCCGTTTCCCTGCCATTTTTCCGCGCTGAGCCAGCCGCCCGCGTTCAGTCTGTCTGAGCTTGCATCTCGGGCTGGGGTTGGGTCCTGACCGAGCGAACGAGTGATATTTGAAGTCGACTGGCTGGTGGTTGCATCGGGGTCCATTTGAAGCAGGAGGGAAGCCGCCTCCCCCTAAAGGTTTCTTTTCACCTTTGCCACACGCTCAAGTTCTGGGTTGATTCTAATCGGTCGGCCGGCGGTTGCAAAAAAAAAAAATGTATGCCATTAGCAACTAATCAAGGATACTTAAAACTTTTTTGTTTTTACAGTAAAAAGAAACACAATATACGTAATGGTACCAAAAAAAGATAAGGAGAAAGATAAATCCTCAGACAAAACTAAATTATCAGTAATTTCTATTAACCTAAAAAATTTGAATCAGATCTAGGAAATCTAAGTGGAGACTCTGGAGACACAACTAAATTGAGAAAACCTTTATCTTTGGAACCTAAGGGGGTCAATGTCTCAAATATATCTAGAAGACCGCTCCAGATGTAAAAATATTTGTCTTAGAGGTATCCCAGAATCAGTCTGAACTGATCAGTTGAAGGCTTATCTGGAAGAATTTTTTATGAAGTCATATTCCGGTGCTCAGCAGTGAAGCAGCGCCAACCGCAACAGAGCAGGGTGATGGAGGCCACACATTAATGTGTGGATGAATTGTCCTGAATGAAGGAGAGACTTAATGAATTAATGTGTGGATGAATTTTCTGAATGAGGGAAAGAATTAATGAATTTGTCCGAATGTATTAATGAATATATGTAAATGATTTGTGTGAATGTGTGAGAATAAATGATGGTGTGAATGAAAGTGTGATTTAGTGAGTGACTGTAAAAGTGTGTATCGGGTGTATAATTGTGTAAAAGCAAAAATGGCACAAGCAGGGTGTTGGAGCCATGGGGACCAAGATGGCACAGGCCAGGCTGTTTGGGGACAAAGTTGAATCGTGCTGGGCTGTTTGGGGCAAGTCCTGTGTGTATAATTTGGGTTGGCTTTGGGGTGTGCAGCCTGTGATCTATGCCTGTAATTTAATCTATACCTTTTAATGCTGAGTTTTTATGTGAATTCCAATTGATCTAGATCTGCAAAGCTGGGTTTTTGTGTTATTCTGTAGATCCATATCTGCTATGCTATGTTTACATACATTATTATCCCCTTCGTGACAAAGGCTGATTTTACTTTTTGTACCCTTCGTGACAATGGCCGTTTTAACATTTCTGCGCTGCTCGTGTTTAGCTGTAATTTTCTTCTGCCCGTTTACTGAACCCACACACATTAGATATTGTTTTTTTCAGGACAAGAAGGGCTTTCTTTAGATGACATTTTTTTGATTGTATCATATTATTTACTATTAAAAAAAGTATAAAATATGGTGAAAAATTTAGAAAAAAATGACTGTTTCTAACTTTTAGTTGAAAAATCTTTTACTCATCTATAAAAGGTAATAAAAAAACCTGCTAAATAGATTCTACTATTTGTCCTGAGTTTAGAAATACCCAATGTTTTTATGTTTTTTTGCACGTTATGGAGCAAGAAGTACAGGTAGCGTTTTGCTATTTCAAAGCCATTTTTTCCAAATCTGGTAATTCTTCCCTCCATGTGCCATTTCGGGTATCTTTGAAGCCGGCCAATGCAATTTACCCCATCAAATCATATATTTTTGAAAACTAGACAGCCCAGGGTATTCCAAATGCTGGTATTTTAACCCTTTCCAAGCACTTATTCTACTATCAGCCTTTGTCAAACTTTATGGTAGTAATTTTTTTGCATTTGTTTTTTTCACACACATTTTACTTTAGGTATGAATAAACAGGTTCTGGTATATGTCACTATCATAAAACACCCCAATATGTGTTTAGCAACATCTCCTGAGTACAGCGATACCTCACATGAATGATTTTGCCTGGCTGTTTGGGGGCAAAAGGGCCACATTTGGGACATGCGCATTTTTTAATGTTGAACTTAGGGCATGGGCAGTGGATCCCCAAATGCCAATTTGGTACATCTTTGAGCCGGGCCATTTCAGTGTGCCCAACAAAACCATATATTTTTGAAAACTAGACACCCCAGGGTATTTTAAATGCTGGTATTTTAACTCTTTGCATGCACACATTTTACCACCAGCATTTTTTCAAAGTTTGCAGTAGTATTTTTGTGTGTGTATTTTTCCCACACACACCTACTTTATGTATGAATTTACAGCTCCTGGTATATGCCGCTGTCACACGACACCCCAATATGTGTTCAGCAACATCTCCTGAGTACAGTGATACCCCACATGCATGGGTTTGTCATTCTTGGGGGGAACTAAAAGGCCACATTTGGTACGTGTGCATTTTTCTAATTGGAAATTAGATGTGTGGCCATCCTTCCCCCCGTGTTAATTGGGACCTTGTTGAACCCGACCAATTCAATTTACCCCATCAAATCATAAATTTTTAAAAGTAGACACCCCATGGGAATTTAATATGCCAGTATTTTAACTCTTTCCATGCGAGAATTGTTTTAAGATAATATGCTAATTTTAGGACTTGCTCACAAAAAATTATTTTTACATTTTACTGGTTTTTTACTATTTTTTTTTCTAATTATTATTAATTTTATTTTTAATTTATTTTTTCTAATCACACTGTGATTAGAAAGCTGAGTTCCATTGACTTGCATGGTTGAATATTCAACCTGCAAGTGGAGCCAGAGTTCTCTAGAGGGTCTGGAGACCGTCTAGCGAACTTTTTAGACTTTATTTTTTTTTTTTCCCGGGCCGCCGCCATCTTGCTGATGGCGAAGATCACCGGCAGCTGCGGCTGTGACCGTTCTCCGGAGCGGTCACAGTCCATCCCCAGGTAAGTGTTTGGTGTCGCTGGATGCCTCCTGATCCAGGCATTCCAGCGACACCATTTAAGTTTACAAAGTATGGCGGATGTTGACACCCCGGGGAGGGGCCAGAGATGGCCTCTTTGTGCCAATAATGGCGTTGCTGTAATGCCTCGACCTCGTTTCGGTGCAGAAAGCGAAAATAGATCGCTTTCTGCACCCGTTTAATGACGTGCCGGTCCTGGCACGTCATTTGTCGTAATCGACTTTGTCATCAAGGGGTTATTGTATTCCTGCAAATACAGGATTTATGCTGTTTATTTGATCTGTACCTTCAGTGCGGAGTTCACAAGTGAATTTCAATTGATCTATACATGCAAAGCTGGGTTTGTGTGTTAATGTGTGGATCTATAGCTGCTATCAGCATCCGGGTCTAATATATATATATTAGGGCTGCAACTAACGATTATTTTAATAATCGATTAGTTGGCCGATTAATAATCGATTAATCGGATAAAAAAATTAATTTTTTTTTCAATTTAAAATAATGTAATAAAAAACGTACAATTTACACTTTCATCTCTTTATCACAATGGCCTCTCTCTATTCACCTTCTTATTTTACTGACATAATAATAAAAGCTACAAGAACCCAAACACAGTGTTTCTCAAACTAGGTTTTAATACAAAGTTATTAGTAAATATTAATTCATATGTTAACCATTTTTCATATTTAATAAAAACTATGAGAAAAAAGCCTTGTTTAAATTTTTTTTATTTACGAAACTGCCCCTGGTTATGCACATCTGACCCCCAGCTTGCCGCTCTGCCCCCATATATGCCTTATACCTCTTATATGCCAGTGATATGCAACTGAACCCCCAGATATGTTTTATGCCCCCCTGATATGCCTAATATCGATATGCATTATACTCCCTATATGCCCTGAAATTCATAATACACCACTATAACTCACCCATACACCACTCTGGCTCCTCCACCTCCCATACACCACTCTGGCTCCTCCCCCTCCCATACACCACTCTAGCTCCTCCCCCTCCCATACACCACTCTGGCTCCTGCCCCTCCCATACACCAATCTGGCTCCTGCCCCTCCCATACACCACTCTGCCTCCTCCCCCCTCCCATACACCACTCTGCCTCCTCCCCCTCCCATACACCACTCTGCCTCCTCCCCCTTCCATACTCCACTCTGCCTCCTCCCCCTCCCATACTCCACTCTGCCTCCTCCCCCCTCCCATACTCCACTCTGCCTCTTCCCCCCTCCCATACTCCACTCTGCCTCTTCCCCCCTCCCATACTCCACTCTGCCTCTTCCCCCCTCCCATACTCCACTCTGCCTCCTCCCCCCTCCCATACTCCACTCTGCCTCCTGTCAGCCACGGAGGTTCACAAGACACCAGGGAGCCGGGTAGAGAGGCAGAGTGCCGTATGGGAGGGGGAGGAGCCAGAGTGGTGTATGGGAGGGTGGCTCCCATACACCCCTCTGACTCCTCCCCCCTCCCATACACCGCTCTGCCTCTCTACCCGGCTCCGTTACTGACAGGAACTTTCACTGCAGCTTCATAGAATCCTCAGCGTAAGTGAAGGTGAGTAACGGAGGCTGTCTGTGCGATGCAGACCCCCACAGGCTGACAGAGAGGATGATTCTCTGTCAGGCGGCCTCCGTTACTGCCCTTCACTTACGCTGAGGCTTCTATGAAGTCAGTAACGGAGCCGGGTAGAGAGGCAGAGTGATGTATGGGAGGGGGGAGAGAGACGGAAGTGAGAGACCGACCGGCAGTGAGGGGAATACAGGTCCCCTGCAGCGTTGCGGGGGATCTGGATTCTAGTGTTATAATCCGATCTCTGTTTGAGGTCGGATTATAATTTTTATAATCGATAAAAATCGATTCGATTAATCGATAATGAAAATTGTTGACAACGATTTTCATTATCGATTATTATCGATTTTATCGATTAGTTGTTTCAGCCCTAATATATATATAAAATCGGCGGCAGGGGCTAATTTTAATATATATGGGCAGCAGGGTCTAATATTAATACATATCGGCAGCAGGGTCTAAAATTAAAGAAACTGCCAGTTCAGCTATTTTTTTTAAAATCATATTTCAATTTCAAGAGATAAATACTTATTATGTAGTTAAAAATGCATGTCTAATGCGTATATGTGATGGGGCCATCACATAAATCAGTAATAAAGGAGGGGCTTGCTGGGGGCATTAATACAAATAGTGTTGGCTGGAGGCGATCATACAAGGGTCTGGGGGCACCACATTAATCTATACTAAAAAGGTGCTGGCTGAGGCATCAATACACAAGGGGCAAAAACACTAAGGCGGGATATCAACAACAATGCAGTTTGGAAAATCCATCCTGGTGTAGATGTCTGTGTTGTACATTGTGTCCTGCTGTTTGTGTGTTTTGGTTATCAGTATAGCAGAGCCTGTCCTAGTGTGTGTGTATGGGTGTTGGTGTGGCAGAGCCTGTCCTGGTGTGTGTTTGGGTGTTGGTGTGACAGAACCTGTCCTGGTGTATGTGTCTGGTTGTTGGTGTGGCAGAGCCTGTCCTCGTGTGTGTCTGTGTGGTAGAGCCTGTCCTGGTGTGCGTGTTTGGGTGTCGGTTTGGCAGAGTCTGTCCTGGTGTGTGTTTGGTAATCTGTAGGAATAAATTGAACTATTTACTTTTTACTTATCCAGAAATAAAACTTCCTCCTGAATTTATAGTCACTTCAGGGGACAAAACTTTCTAGGCCCAGATATCAGTGAGAAGAAAAGTAAAGGTTTTGTGTTATTTTCTCTATTTCAATCTGCATTGTAGTAGGAGACACCGAATTCAGGTAGGACTCCAGGACAGAATGAGTTCAGACAAGTCGAGGTCAGGATAAACAGTAAACGTAGCCGAGGTCAGGATTCAGGAGATCAACGTAGTCAGGCAAGCCAAGGTCAAAACACGAGAAACAGGAATTTATAATGCTATCTGGGCACTAGCACAAGGCATAGACAACCATCAGAAGGCAAGGTATAGCTGGTCTGAGGGGCTTAAATAGGTTACCGCAGAGGAAGTTCAAATTTCCTGCCAAACCATCATGACGTCGCTTCCGGTGTCCGGGAATCGAGACCATTTTAAGTGTGGCGTAATCTCCCTTCATAAAGACCTGCGAGCGCCGAAGCTGGACACTAATTACAGTGCAATTCCTGGTTCCTTTGCTTGGATTTATGTTTAAGTCACCCTGTATCTGATTAGGGGTACAGGGTGGCAACAGTGAGAGAGCCCGAGTTCTCTAGATCCCAGTTTCACCCTTGTCAGGGCGGTAAAGCTCTGTATTGCTATACTTCTGTACACTACAGTGCCGCTGAGGTCCCGAAGAGCTATGATTCTTGCTGTCTCCGTTGCTAGTCCTCCCTGACGGTGGAAGTTTCGTGTTCCCGGTGGCCATGGGGAGAAGGAAGGATCGTCTGGCGGGTGTACCCAGTCCGGGTACAGGTTGTTCCTGTCACAGAGGGTATAAGCAATTTTTCTTGGGTGGTATGCGCAGAAAATTTCTGTTATGCAACATTTTCCCAGAGCCAAAATTTTGTGCGCACAATATGCTTCTACAGTCCATATAAAGCGAAGTTGGTGGAGCTGAAAAAAAATCACATTGCAAGGGGGGTGGAGTTATATACCGTATTTGCTCGATTATAAGACGACCCTGATTATAAGACGACCCCCCAAAATCTGAATATTAACTTAGGAAAAAAGAAAAAGCCTGAATATAAGACGACCCTAAAGGAAAAAAGTTTTACCAGTAAATGTTAATTCATGTAAACTATTTTTTTTAATAAAAGCTATGATTGAGAAAAATATTTTTTTTGTTTTTATTTCTTGTATTTTCCAGCCTGTCCCCCAGTTACGCACATCTGCCCCCAGGCTTGCCACACCAATATGGCACTGTGGCCCATGATATGCCTTTTAACCCTCTATATGCCACTGTGCCCCATGGTATGCCTTTTGACCCCCTATATGCCACTCTGCCTCCAGAAATGCCTTATACCCCTATATCCCATTCTGGCATTTAGGGGGTTAAAATGCATATTATGGGGCAGAGTGGCATATAGGGAGGTATAAGGCATTTCAGGAGGCAGAGTGGCATTAAGGGAGTTAAACAGCAGGAAGCACCGGTAATACAGCAGGAAGCACCGGTAAGTGTGTATGATGGGGGGGGGGTGAGACAGGAGGATCCAGGTCCCCTGCAGCGGTGCAGGGGATCTGGATCTTAGTCTCCTAATCAGACTCTATTTGAGGTCTGATTAGAAGACGACCCCGATTAGAAGACGAGGGGTATTTTTCAGAGCATTTGCTCTGAAAAAAACCTCGTCTTATAATCGAGCAAATACGGTATTTCCAACCCTTTTGACTCCATGGTCTATTTTAAAGGTGAAATTCTCACGGCAAAAGTTAATCACGAGTGGGGGCTCCAGGCTGCATAAAGGATCAATATATTATGTGACAAACCCTGTTGCATGAGGGCCATACATGTCACATTTAGGGGTCCTAAGCACAGTCCTCTAGGGCAATTAGAGTCGGGAACAACAGCACTTTATTTTAATTGTTTAAACCCAAAAAAAAAACAAATCATAAAAAGAAAACCTAGCTCCCAATTGGAGCCCTCTCTAACTGGACTATGCTGGTCCAGACTGACCAGCCTAATCACCCACTACCTCAACCTCCCAGCCAGACCCAGCTACGCCAGGCTCTGGAAAACCTCCCCCAGACAGCACACAAAATGTCCAGACAGGGATGGTCTTCTTGTTCAGGGCCTCTCCTTGCTCCTTGAACAGGGAAACTTCCTCTTCCCCCAACAGTCTCTCTGATTATCAGGCTTGAGGGGTTTTTAATGCCCAGCACCTGTGCCTGATGCCGGCTCCATAGGAATCCAGGACTGGATCCTGCAGACTTCTAACCTCCTGGAAAAGCAGTCGTGGATTTTCCACAGAATGGGGGAACGGAGCATTGGCCCACCATGCTCTCCAATTGTTCCACCCCAGGGACCCGTATGTATAATCTGCATAGCAGCTGTTCCCAGATGCCATGCCAATCAACTCCCTGGGGTTCACAGTCTCACAATATATATTAGACTTGGGCACCAGGGGGCTCTTCGTGTTCGTCTTCGTGCTCGTCTTCGGGGGAAAAAAACCCTTCGTATTCCGCGAATATTCGCCCGTTCCTGTCTTCTCTTCGGGCGAATATTCGCGGACATTCTTCGTGCTCGTTTAATCTTCATTTCCTTCCCGGTTGCCTAGCAGGGGTTAATACGGGGTTAACAACACATCGGAGCAGCAGCAGCTGCCGTGAAGGAACGTGTGTGCAACTCTATTGGTCGTTTCGGCAGGGGGCTGGTCTGGCATCAACGAGTGAATTGCAGAACGCACTTCATTCATTGATGGCAGGCCAGCCCCCTGCCGTTTCGGTGTGTGCAACCAATAGAGCTGCACACACGTACTGAGGTGTACTGTACACAAAATGACCTAGAGACAAATGCTCCAAGGAACTTGGCCTCCGTTTATCATACACAATCACACATCCATAGATGTTTAATAAAAGAATACGGATTATTTTACATTTTTAAATTGATTTTGGACCACTTGTAATACATGCCTAACATTTGCTACCTATTCACAATGGCATACTTTGCAACAACCCAACTTTTACTGGACAGGACTGGAAAAAAGCAGGACTGTCCACCAAAATCTTGGGTGTGTTGGCAGGTATGCGGATGGAAAAATGTTGGACAAGAACTAAAAAATAGCTTAGGGTTAATGTACGGTTATGTTTAAGATTAGTAGCAGTGCACTGGTTTGGTTAAAGATGTATTAAAAAAAAAATTAGGGGTTTATTTAAATGTATTTTAAAGTTAGATTTATTATTTAGTACTTTATTATATTTATTTAATGTTTATACTAGTGCTACCTACCGAGCTATAACTACCAACGTGTATTTGCATACCTAGATAGCTAAATTAGATTTGACAGGACTGGAAAAAAGCAGGACTGTCCCTGAAAAAGTTGGGTCTGTTGGCAGGTATGTGGATGGAAAAATGTTATAGTATGAAGTGTGAGTTATAGCATTAATGCTAGTGAGTGTAGAAGTGAAGGCCAGGACAAATAACAAGAGGAAAGGTCCTTGTGATTTGTGCATTGTACGTGTATGTGTTATGTGTGTTGTCACTGTGTGTTATATGTGTTGTGTGTTATGTGTTATGTCACTGTGTTATTTGTGTTATTGTATGTGTTATGTTGGTTGGTTGGTTGTGTATCAGAAGGAAAATAATGAAATGGAAATGGAAAAGGAAATGGAAAAGGCGAATGAGTGGGCAATTGGCGACCCACTCACCTGTTTCACCCCAGAGCAAAGAATCCAAACACTGTCAGTCCTAGACGTTTGGCAGCGGACTTCCAGAGCTCAGACACAAGGCCCTAGCGTAAGCTGGCCACTCCAGCGGAGGTAGCAGGCGTTGCCACACCGCAAACAGACGCAGCCAGGGGGGAGAAACTGCCATTACCATTAGGGACATTTTGGGCATGACTCTAGCCAGGAAGCGAACTGGCACAGAAGAGATGCTGGCACAACCACCACCACCAGCAGCAGCATTGAAAAATGGGAAAGGCGAATGAGTGGGCAATTGGCGACCCACTCACCTGTTTCACCCCAGGGCAAAGCACCCAAACACTGTCAGTCTTAGACGTTTGGCAGCAGACTTACAGAGCTCAGACACTAGGCCATAGCGTAAGCTGGCCACTCAGGCGGAGGTAGCAGGCGTTGCCACACCGCAGACAGGCAGCCAGGGGGGAGAAACTGCCCTTACCATTAGGGACATTTTGGGCATGACTCTAGCCAGGAAGCGAACTGGCAAAAGATACTGGCACCACCACCAGCAGCAGCGTTGGAAACGGAAAAAGGTGAATGAGTGGGCAATTGACGACCCGCTCACCTGTTTCACCACAGGGGAAAGCATCCGAAGACTGTCAGTCCTTGGCGTTTGGGAGCAGACTTCCAGAACTCAGACACTAGGCCCTAGCGTAAATTGGCTACACCGGCGGAGGTAGCAGGCATTGCCACACCGCAGCAAGTGCAACCAGGGGGAGAAACTACCCTCTCCATTAGGGACATTTGAGGCATGATTTCAGCGAGTAAGCGAACTGGCAAAAGATGCTGGCACCACTACCAGCAGCAGCGTTGGAAAAGGAAAAAGTTGAATGAGTGGGCAATTGACGACCCGCTCACCTGTTTCACCCCAGGGCAAAGCATGAAAGTCTGTCAGTCCATGGCGTTTGGGAGCGGACTTCCAGAACTCAGACACTAGGCCCTAGCGTAAATTGGCTACACCGGCGGAGGTAGCAGACGTTGCCACATCACAAACACGTGCAACCAGGGGGAGAAACTACCTTAAACATTACAGAGAAAAAAAATTAACTTTCCAAGCTAAGAGCTGGGTAACCCAACTTGGGCAGATTGAATTTAAGAAAGGCAATCTGCTCCATCAGATGAGGTGCCATGCGTAAGCCCTGTGGACTCAGTATGTTTCCAGTCATAGAAAACACGCACTCACTTTGAACAGTGGTTGGCGGACATGATAGTAGCTGCTGCGCAACCCATGAGAGTGCAGGCCACACACTCTTCTTTTCATCCCAGTAGCTAAGAGGATCAACATTAGGCACAGAAGGAACTTCACAGAGGTAAAGTTTGACCATTTCAGCAGCACTACTCTCCTTTCTGCTGCTAGCTCTGTCAGATGGTCCAACTATACTCCCAAGTGCCTCTTCCCAAAACGCAGCTGCTCCACTCAGCTGTGTTGTGCTGCTTGTGGGACTGCTGCTGATGCTGCTGCTAGGAGTAGCAGACCACATCATCTCTTCCTCCTCCTGCACCTCTCCCTCCTCGGACAGCATTCCCATTTTACACTGCCAGTCACGCACCTTGTTGACCAATTGCTCCCGGTAGCTACTGAGAACATTAAATTTTAAAGCTAGCTTTCCCTTAATTCTTGGATCGCAAAGGCACGCTAGCATCATTTCGGGACTCTCTTCCATTCGTTTGCGAAGGTGTACTTTTAGCAGATCCTTCAGCTTCCTGACTATGGCTGCTACGTCAGGATGTAGAGTGCCACCTTGAACAGCCTCACGGTTTCCAAGGAACACATCCATCTTGCTGCCTAGATGGGAGAACACTGGGATTACCTGGGCCAGACTGGCAGTTTGAGTTTAAATTTTCTGTGGCATCCCTGAATGGTTTAAGGACTGCCACTAGCTGGGCGATCACTGTCCAATCCTCCCTATTCAATGGAGAGGTAATCCCAATATTGTGCTCTGAGGCAAGATTATGGATTGCCCTCTGCTGCTCCAAAATCCTCTCCAGCATGTCTAACGTGGAGTTCCACCGTGTACTGACATCCTGACGTAGGCAGTGTACGGGAAGACCTGACCTCTCTTGCTCTTCCCTCAAAAGTTGGCTAGCCTTAACACTATGGTGAAAGTGCCCAGCGATCTTTCTGCAGCGGGACAGAACTACTGCTGCCACATTAGTTCTTTCTGACATTGCTGCCTTCACTACAAGATGCATGATGTGGGCTGCACAGCGCACACCAACAATATGACCATCTCGCAGCGCTTGATGATCCTTCAAGCAATGCTTCCCCAAATGATAAGCGAGAGCTTGGCCTACTTGGCCGACTAGACTGACGCAAAGGCTGCATCTTAGAACTGGTGGTGGTGCTGCTGCTGGTGGTGGTGGTGGTAGATGGAGCTTGTCCCTCCTTAGTCCCAAAAGGAGGATCCATTTCAAATTTTGTGTTGTGTGTGTAGTGTAGTGTAGTGTAGTGTTTAAAAAACTATTAAAAAAAATAAATAAATAAATAAATAAAAAAAAGTTATTTAAATTATTAACTCAAGATTAACTATTTAATAACTAGCAGTATTTTATTTTTAATTTGAATTTACACGGGCCTACTACTATGCTAGCCTAAAGCTATATTTCCTAGATTGTAAGCTTGCGAGCAGGGCTCTCTCCACCAAATGTATCGGTTTGTCTTAGTCTGTCAATTCTTGTCTTGAATGTCTACAGTACACTCTACACTAGTATACTATTACTAACTATAACTGACAAATATATATATAATTTTATAATGAATTCAATTATTAATTATATTAATTAATATTACTGATTTTAAATTAGACACTAGTAGATGAATGTCTACAGTACACTCTACACTAGTATACTATAGTATATATATATGACTGACAAATATATATATATATATAATATTATAATGAACTATTAAATTATAGATTCTATTAAATTATTATTTATAAATTCTATTTAATTTATTTAAGCAGGACAGGCAGTAGGCACTAGTGCCAGCCCAGGGCAAGGGCACCCCAGTGCCACTGAGACACTGGGTGCACTGTCAACTCAACAGCACTTACACTACAGTTGATGACAAATTAAATAAAAAAAAAAAATTAAATTAATCAAATTATTATTATTAATTATATTAAGTAGCACTGAAGTGAGGATGAAGTACACTGTGAGAAATGGCAGGCTAAGGCTTACCAGTCTCACACAGAACAGAACAATCTCTCTGTAACGCTCGGATGCAGCACAGCAGTGTTGCCAAAGCAGTCACAGCGAAAAATGAATGGATCTCTCAGGCAAGCTCTGGTCTTATAAAGGCGCCTTCAGAATTAAAAAAACAGCAGCACAGGCATTGGACGAGACCCTTAGCGTGACGTCACAAGAGTGAGCTGATTGGACAGACGAGATCAGCTCACTCCTGTTTGAAATTTTGGTGGCTGCGCGGCAAAAATGAAGACTATCACGTGGTTGTGAGTCTTCGTCTTCTCCTACTGTATTCTCTTCGGCGTGTCTTCGGAACGAACAAAAAAACGGCCTCTTCGTGCTCGTTTTCATGTTCGCCCGAAGACGAATGCGCAAGCCTAATATATATGTGTGTGTGTGTGTATATATATATATATATATATATATATAATTATTTTTTATAACACCCATCATAACACCTATCACTATATACTGAGGCACACATTGACTGGGGTACAGCATAACACCTATCACTATATACTGAGGCAGACATTGAGGGTGTTGCAGCATAACTGCTATCATTATATACTGAGGCACTCATTGACGGTGGTACAGCATAACTGCTCTCATTATATACTGAGGCAAACATTGACGGTGGGGCAGCATAACACCAATCACTATATACTGAGGCGCGCCCTGACGGTGGTACAGCATAACACCTATCACTATATACTGAGGCACAGCACAACACCTATCATTGAGCCAGACATTGCCAATAATGTAGCATAACCCCTATCACTATATACTAAGCCAAACATTGATGTGGTGTAGGCCTACCGCTACAGTGTCTGGCTTAGTATATAGGGATGCACCCAAATAAAAATTCTGGACCGAAAATTTAGCATTCATTTGACTGAAAAAAACAAACAAACCCACTTTTTTAAAAATAACACACCAAAATTGGACAAAAAAACCAACAACAATATTATATATATATATATATATATATATATAATTGCTAACAGCAATCACACTCCTATCATGCCCAGGCAGCCAGTACATGCTGGAACCTGGGCATCATATGAATGTGATTACAGCCTCCCTATGCCATGCTATCCCCCCCATACACATCCATCACACACACATTCATTCACAAACATTCAGCATAAACTACAGCATAACACCCATCACTCTCACACACTTACTAATTCACTCTCACCCCCAGCTAGGTACTGTGCGCACAATTTTAGGATGTGTGCGCTCTCTCGAAAAGTTATGTGCACGCGCACAAGCGCACAGATTAGAGGGAACACTGGGTATAAGGCATATCAGGGAGGCAGAGTGGCATATAGGAGGAATAAGCCATTTCTGGGGGCAGAGTGGCAAGCCTGGGGCAGATGTGCATAACTGGGGGGGGCAGGTTGGGAAATAAAAGTAAATAAAAAACAAAAATCTATATTTTTCTCAATCATAGCTTTTATTAAATATGAAAAAATAGTTTACATGAATTAAAAGAAATAAAAGTTTCTTACAAGAATATCATGAAGAATAATGTGATCACTGTTTTGTTCCACTGAATAAAATGGAACTTTTTCATCTAAAAATTTTTGCAGTAGCAAATGTTTTGATTCCATTATGTCTAATATATTTAATTTATTAACAATTTTGCTTTCTGGCATTTTAATGCAAATAATGTGATAAAAAGAATGTTTAATAGTTATTTGTATGGCAAATAGTGTGACTTTGGTATGTATAAGGGGTGCGTGTGGGTACAAGAGCTCGACCGCAAGATAAACTATATGGGGCTGGTCTCCAAATGTTTCCAGGGCTGCTTTTCATTCCCAGTCCAGCCCTGGGAGTGACTGTTTAATAAAATGACTGTGGCCTACAGGGCCGGCCCAAGGCAAAATGCCGCCTGGGGCGAATTTTAAAATGCCGCCCCCCCCCTTATCTACCCCTCTCCCTCCGTCCCTGCCGCCCCCCCCCTCCCTTGTACTTACCTTTCAGCAGCCCTGCGGCGAGTCTCCCTGTTCGGTCTCGGTGCCGGCTTGTAATGCTGAGCACGGGAAATTACGTCATCTTCCGACGCTCAGCATTACAAGCCGGCACCGAGACCGAGCTAGAGGGCTTGCAGAGGAGAGAGAGGGGAGCCGAGCGGGTACTGACAACTTGGTAAGCGAAAACCACTCGGCGCCCTCTCTCTCTTCCACTTAAAAAAAAAAAAAAAGTGCTGCCC
The DNA here is from genome assembly GCA_023333645.1 of Sceloporus occidentalis. Classification (NCBI taxonomy): domain Eukaryota; kingdom Metazoa; phylum Chordata; class Lepidosauria; order Squamata; family Phrynosomatidae; genus Sceloporus; species Sceloporus occidentalis. Next base: position 598,128 of record JALMGF010000263.1, read on the forward strand.
CTTCAAAAGTGCCACCTAGAGCAATTGCCCCACTCTGCTCCATGGTAGGGCCGGCCCTGACTGGGGGCTTCCGCATTCCCTGTAGAAGAGCTTTCTCCAAGTCAGAGCACAGCTGGCCTCCGCCCTCCCTCACCAGAGGTGCCTCCACCAGAGTTTTTTGTTTAGTTAGTTACAAAGTACTTTCATATGCATCCTTCATTGAGGGGGCTTAATGAGACAGAGTTAATCCAGCTAGAAAATCGGAGGGACGGCATAACGTATTGACGTGATCATTAGTAAATTACATAAAGCGGAAGTCTGACACAGACATTTCTAGCCTGCAGCATTTCCACTCGTTCTTAAAGTTTCTTCTCCTGAGGAAGCCGTTTTATACTTCGGCGAAACGTGTTGAGATTTGAACAAACCGAGATTTCTTGAACTTGAAAGATCTACGGACTCTTATTCACCATCCGATATTCGGGACTTTTATATATATATATTGCCTGTATGCATAACGTTTCCAGATATGCCACCTTCCTGGTAAGTTTTTTACCTTTGCTAATTAAATATTGATATAAAGATACTGCACCATTTGGGGTTATTTACATATATTCCAGATTCCAAGAAGAACTCAAGCCACTGTGATTTTTGATGAGCCTTCTTTACTGCTACTCTTGTGAGTGTTTATTTACTACACTATTAGTGTTGTTTTTTATTTTTCCACATGTTCTTGCGCCTCATCCTTGACGTAACTACAATTTCTGATAAATGTTGGCGTCCTTCAAGTAAAACGGGACATATCTTTCATATTTGGTGCGACTCCTCTAATAAACCATTTGAAACTTTTAGTAAAAATCCTTATTCCAGAGATATATAAAATCACTCCCCAAATGTTTTTGTTCAATATTAAATGAAAGCCAAAAAGCACTGTTTATTCATATTATGGTAGCAGCAAAAATCAATATAGCTAGGAACTGGCATTGGTAAGACGTTTTGAACCAAATCGACCATCACTATAAAATGGAAAGAAGTTTATTCCTTGCAATAGGGAAATATGAATTTTATAACGAAATCTGGGCCCTGTGGACAAAATTGCTCATTAACTTATTTTAACTTAAGGCGCCCTTATCTTCTTCATATTAACATAAAACAACTGACTGATATGAATGTGAGTGTGTATGTATATAACTGTTTAGTATTGTTTTTATTATTGCCTTCAGACTTGATTTCTGGACTTGCAATACCAAAATATATAGATCCTAATGAAATTTATGAATTGTAACTGCATATTTATGAATATAATTTGTATCTTTGTATATATATATTTTTTTTTTTTAAATCTAAAAACCATAATAAAGAGTAAAAAATTAAATAAAATGATACCATTGTTTTAATTATATTATGTAATTTACAAAAAAAAAAAAATATGGTGGAACATTGGGAAAAAAGACTTTCTGACTTTTGTTTGAAATGCTTTTTACTCATCTACAAAAGCTAATGGAAAAAATGCTAAATAGATTCTAATATTTGTTTAGAAATACCCAATGTTGTACTTCACGTATGCATTTACCACTCCAGGTATATGCCACTGTCAAACACCCCCCAATATGTGTTTAGCAATACCTCCCGATTACATTGATACCACCCATGCATAGGTTTGTCTGGCCCTTTGGGACATTTGAGACGTGTGCTTTTTTGACAGCCTGTACCCATGTCCTATTTGGGACATCTTTGGAGCCAGCCAATTTAACCCATTACACCACATATTTTTAAAAAATAGACAACTCGGGGTACTTCAAATACTGGTATTACAACTCTTTTCAACCCTTTGTCAATTGCATTTTTTGATGTGTTTATCTCCCCACACATTGTACTTTACATATGAATTTACCGCTCCTGGTATATGTCACTGTCAAATACCCCCCCCCCAATATGTGTTCAGCGGTATCAGTGACACCCGTGCATAGCTTTTAGGTTGTTTGGGGCTAAAGGGCCACATTTGGGTGTGCTTTTTGTTCTGGAGTTTGGACAGCTGGTAATCCTGCCCCCATATTCACCAATTTGATTTTACCCCATCAAATCATAAATTTTTGAAAACTATTTTTTTTCTATTTTTTAAAAATGTATTTAGAATGTGATGGCAAATTTGTGATTTACAAAGTTAGCTGAGTTAACCAAAATGCAGGTGCCCCAAATTTGTTTCCGAACTCCACAGTCTTTAGAGTCTCTTGTACTTTGGGAAACGTGGCACTCTGTACCAGGGGGAAGAAGTAGTCCTAATGGGCCAGGTAGTACCCACCTCCCCAAAAACAGAACACCTGCCAAGGCCAGGGCCCATAGTCGGTAGGAAGGAGGCTGGCACTCATGCCCCTCCAGGAGCCCATGGCACGGAGGCTTTCGTGACACATACCATCAGCATTAACCAGAAATTAATCAATAAGTACCCTGGTATAGGCATACTGCTTCAAACTTTACCCGTTCAAGCAGCTAGTGTTCTGCTAGCTCCCGAACCCACGTTATTCAGCCTTTGAAAACTTGCCAAAGATTACTATGAAGAAGTGAAAGGTTGTGAAAAACCAGTCTCAGACCGTATATTAAGTGTATAAGAAGAACTAAATAAATAAATAAAGGGGGATACTACCCTTATTTCTGGACCGATTACACAGCTGCGACCTTGTAACGCACTCTCCAGGTGTAGAAAATTCGTAAAACAATCCAACCAGGTGCGCTCGTGTTAACCGATAAAATAAAATAATATGAAAAAAATAATAGTGTAGACGTATAGAAAGTAAACTTGACGGATAGATATACTGTATGTACATCACGTACACTTGTGAGTGCATACAGTATATCTATCCGTCAAGTTTACTGTCTATACGTCTACACTATTATTTTTTTCATATTATTTTATTTTATCGGTTAACACGAGCGCACCTGGTTGGATTGTTTTACAAAGATTACTATGCACTAGCAATGATTTTGATCCTGGTGGGTGAATGGCCAAGTACTCCAGAACACTGGATTTCAGACAAACCTTGCTGTTGGGCAGCACAAGCAGACATACCTGGTAACCGCTACTCTCCAGATCAGACTTGGACTGACTCACTGTCACGGGACACGTCCCAGTACGTTTATCTGGAACCCAACAGCAAAGAGCTGCTTCCCAATAAGGGAAGAGACAAAGCAGTGGTCAGACAATCGAATCCGGGGTCAGTGCAGGCAGCACAATATCAGAGGCCCAGAGAGTAAGCCAAAAGTCAATAAACCAGGAATCAACACAGGGGTGCAGGATTGTAGGAACCAGAAGAACTGCTGGACTACTGAAAGCTGAGCTTCAAAGTACTCTGGCACTGAGCTGCCAGCATTCCTGGGATTTATAGCCCTAGCTGCTTAGGACTGCCCCTGTTGCTGTGGGAATGAAGGTGGGGCTTATTCATTCATTATTGAAGATCCTAGGGCTGTGGCAGTGTCTCCCCAGCCTCCAGTTAACGAATGGTTTAAGGGGTTATTCCTTCCAAACGGTTTCATAAAAAAACATGTGGCTGGCACTAGTGATCACCCAGCCTCCAAAGAGCTTCTGGACACAACACGCCCACCTGGGTCACATTGGGGCACCAGATCATTAGAAACAGTCCCACTGCTGCTGAAAAAGCACATCTGCAACAGAGTTAGCAATTCCTGGGACATGGATTGCTCTAAAGAACACATTTATTTGCAAAATACGCAAAAACAAAACCAATCAGCTGAAGACAGGTAGGGAAGAAGTGAGCAGCCTTGGTGTCACCACGGGGTCATGTGACCCCTGATACATTCCTGTCTGCTCGTGCCAGTTCAAAATAGTTAAGAAGGAGTCGCAGGTGTAGTTACACCAGCGTGGGGAATAGCTCACGAAATGTCAGGTTCTTATTAAGACCTGATGTAGCCCAAACAGCAGGCCATGACTCTGCACGCCAGCTTCCCTTGGAAAAAGCCCCAAAACCAAAAGCACCACGGCCTCAGTCCAAAGCTCAATATCCCCATTGTCTGCAGTTGGATAAAATAACATTGATCAAGCAAATCCACTTTCAGCTCTTGAAAAATGAATAAAATGATGTGGGCACTGGACCCCCGCTGTGGCTATAGACATATAAACTTTATAGACTGTAAACTCTACCCATGGGCAAAATGTGACATGCAAAATTAAACATCCCAATACTGATCCCTGAGGTACCCCACTAGTAACATGTCCTTCCCATTAACTACAACCGTTTGCCTCATATCACTCAACCATTGCCTTATCGATTTAACTATCCTGGCATTTAAAACCAAAGATTGCATTTTATTTATGTCTTCTATGGGGGACAGTGTCGAATACCTTACTGAAATCTATATCAACAGCTCCCCCCTGGTCTATTATCGTTATTACCCAGTGAAAAAAATAATTAAGGTTTTTGACAGGATCTTTCTGTAGTAAATCTATACTGTTTCTGATCATGCAAACCACTTACTTCCAGATATTTAACAATGCTATCCTTTAGCATTGTTTCTATTACCGTATTTGCTCGATTATAAGACGGTGCGGCACTCTGATCTCTGACAGTCAGGGAAGGTCTTCGCAATGGACGCAGACTACCCCCACTGCTAGCCTCGCCTCCTTCCGGCTGCAGCGTAAGTGCGTGGGATCTACACGCTGCCCCGGCTACATGACAGGGAAGTTAGAAGCACCGGGAGTTTCGGGGGAGTGTTAAATGGGGGGCATAAGGCATTTCTGGAGGCAGAGTGCTCTGTAAAATGCCTTTTAACCCCCTTAATAACACTCTGCCTCCAGAAATGCCTTTTTTAACCCTCTATACGCCACTCTGCCTCCTGAATGCCTTAAACCTTCCTATATGCCACTCTTCCCCATAATATGCCTTTTAACCCTCTAAATGCCAGAGTGGCATATAGGGGTATAAGGCATTTCTGGAGGCAGAGTGGCACATAGGGGGTCAAAAGGCATATCATGGGGCACAGTGGCATATAGGGTTAAAGGCATATCATGGGGCACAGTGGCATTTAGAGGGTTAAAAGGCATATCATGGGGCATAGTGGCATATAGTGGGTATAAGGCATTTCTGGGGCAGATGTGCATAACTGGGGGGCAGGTTGGAAAATAGAAGGAAATAAAACCAAAATATTTTTAGATGAATTAACATTTACTGGTAAAACTTTTTTCCTATAGGGTCGTCTTATATTCAGGCTTTTTCTTTTTTTCCTAAATTAATATTCAGATTTGGGGGGTTGTCTTATAATCGAGCAAATACGGTATTTTGCCCACGACTGACATAAGGCTTACTGGTCTATAATGGAAGAATCTTCTCTACTACCTTTTTTGTGCAATGGTACTACAGTTGCCAACGTCGAGTGTGTGATGGTAGCGGTCTGAGACTTGTGGGCATACAAGGGTTAATGTGTATTTTGTATTTTCATACTGATTTTCCTTCTTTGTATAATCCCTCTGTTTATTGGTGCTGCTTCCTGTCTGCACTGCTTCCTGTCTGCACTGCCATTATCTTGAGGTGATGTTATTGACCCTTTGTTGTGGTATGGTGTGGTGTGAACTATTGTATTAATTAAATGCCTGAGTTAATTCCCTTTATGTTAACTTTCCTTTTGTATACAAAGTACTTGGTTGTTTGTAGTGTTTTACCCACCCATTGTTTTCCTATATAACCTTGTCTGCCTTCCAATAAACAGAGAAGACTTCCCCAAGAGTTTGGTGTGTGTCCATTTCTGGGGACGGTTGCGGCAGAGTCTTCGGATCTGTTCAGCATTGAACTTAACACTTGGCAGCCTCTGTAAAGGCTGTACTTGGAGGCAGAGGGGTCAATACATGCCTCCCTATCCAGTGGTTAAAGGACTCAATGCCTACCCCAGCTCAGGTCAAACCTGCTACCGACTACTGACCCTTCAGCCTCGCTCCAGAAGTTTGCCCTACTGGAGGAGGTGATACAAAACCCGCTTTTATTCTGACCTGCTACAGCTTGAAAGTTATTTAGATTACATTTGAATCTTAATTGGCGCTGGTCTCTATTTTATCCTGGGTGGATAACCCAGAGTTTCAGTGTATATGGGAGTAGGAGAAATCCAATCAATGGAATAATGTTGCTATATGATATTGAGCAAATTAAGACCCATAGGATATTCTGAATATTTTTATTTTTTTTATTCCTCCAGATAAATTTTGGAAAAGCCGCATTCAGTTGGTGTATATCTCTCCTAGAGAGCAGAAAGGGGTAACTGATACAACAATCTCGGAAAGCTTATAATTTTTAGGAGAGCTATATGTCCCGAGAAAGTCTAGAGAAGGGACACCCATGTCCAAAGTTCAGCTAAAATTTTGGATATCAATTTGGTGTAGTTGTGGGAATAGAGAGTAGATGGCAGTTTAATAAATTTAATCCCCAGATATTCAAAAGAATGAGGAGCCCATTTTATACCCAGGCTACGTCAGTTGGGCTTTATCTTCACAGCTCACCCCAACCTGGTGATCAAGCTGTTTAAAGGGATTGAGACTGAAGGGTCAGTTATAAAAACCAATAGTGGAGTACTATTGGTGAAAGTGCTTAAAAGGAAAAGAAGGTGATACTGCTATAGTGCAATACAAAAGAGGCAGGTAGATGCAATAAAGGGTGTTTTTAATATAATAATAAATATAGAAGACACTGTCAAAATATAATGTATAAAAACAAATACGCCAAATGGCTGGCGCCCTGGTGCGGCACAGGAGCCCTGACGCGTTTCAACATCAGGCTTCCTCAGAGGGTCCCAGCTCACAGAGTACAGGCTACCTTTAGAAGAAAGGAAGGAAAGATGGAAGGAAACAGAGGAGAGAGAAAAATAAAATGGCTAAACGCATGTATAATACTTGACTTACCATTTTCTGCAGTTGGTAGAAGCTCCGTTCAACTCCTACAGCTCAGGTTTTATGTTTCTTTGTCTTTCTGCCCGGCGCTCTTGGTCATCTCAAGCCAGAGGGAGTTGTGCCACTATAATCAATGGCATTGATTTACTCCCCCAACTCATGTTGCACAATTACGCAAAGTGACTGTCCTCCGGCATAGCACTAAACAAACTATTTAACCCCTTATCTTCCTGTCAGCAGGGAAGGAACCTGGCTGTAAAATATTTTGAAAACCCCCAACTCCAGGTCACGGCGCACTGTACACACTACACCTGAGAGTACACACTCCTCACTTTATAATCTGGACCCTCACCTCGGCAACAGCTCTGTGAGTCCAATGTATGCTTTAGTTCCTTCATTTTATTAACTCGACCAGTTTGATTTCATGTCTTTTTACGTCCGGCCTTTGTGTGTTTTTTGTGAGTATATTTATATATATGATTAGTGTATGGATTGCTGTACAGAAGGTATATGTTATTATATGGCAGTGAAGAGGAAACAGGGTCCTCTTTATTGTGTGTCAATGTTTTTGCAGTATATCGCTGTTTGTATATTTTTAAGCAGGTTTTGTTCGTTTTTTTGTTCGCTATGGATAGGTTTGTGATATCGTTCTCAGGCGGTGGGGTTCTGCCGTCCAGGGCCGGCCTTAGGGGTGTGCGACCTGTGCGACCGCACAGGGCGCCATGGTTGCAGGGGCGCCTGACTGGGACTTAGATTAAAGCATCGTTTTGTTTTTTTTTGTGTTTTTTTTAAAACTTTATTTAACATCATTCATGTTAAATAAAGTTTAAAAAAAAAAACGATGCTTAAATCTAAGTCCCGGTCAGGGGCGCCGAGCGGTTGCTCGTGAAGTTCTCGGCAACCGCTCGGCGCCCCTTACTCTCCGTGACTCCGTCGCTGTGCCGGCATCTCATGTTGAGCGCCGGACTATTCCGGCTCTCAACATGAAATGCCGGCACCGCGGCAGAGAGAGAAGACGGATGCCTCCCGCTCTCACCGCAGGACTCCGGCAACAAGGTAAGTGGGGGGGGGGGGTGTAGTTTGAAGGGTGTAGTTTGAAGGGGCAGAGGGGGGGGTGTAGTTTGAAGGGGCAGAGGGGGGGGTGTAGTTTGAAGGGGCAGAGGGGGGGGTGTAGTTTGAAGGGGCAGGGGGGGTGTAGTTTGAAGGGACAGGGGGGTGTAGTTTGAATGGACAGGGGGGGTAGTTTGAAGGGGCAGAGGGGAGGGGTAGTTTGAGGGGCATGGGGGGGTAGTTTGAAGGGGCAGTGAGGGGGGCGCCAGAGGAGTAGTCCGCACAGGGCGCCACAACGCCTAAGGCCGGCTCTGCTGCCGTCCCTGAGGAAATTGGTATTTGAATCAGGGGTACTTTTGTTTATTTGGGGGTCTTGTTCTGATATTCTGATACTTGTTGGTCCAGTAGTAAGTATCCCACAGGTGCTTTTCATCTAGCACCTTGCCGGTGTTACCACACAGTTATTTCAATTTTGCGTGCGGCAGAAGGTTCTTTTGCGTGATGGTTGCTTTAGAAACCACATATTTTGTTCACCTGCAGGCTTATGGTACATATATTCTGTGGTTTTCTGTGTCGCATTGCCGATCATTACATGCTGTCCCTCAGGCATACGAAAACAAATCAGTCCGGTCCAAGTTCACAAATCTCGTTTTTTACCTACTGATTCCGCTTGGTGCTCGGTTGCAGTCCTGGGAGCATTATTGTTTTTGACCAGTAAACCGAGAGACAGTACTCTTTTGCATGGGCGTAGGAACCCCTAAAAATCTGGGGGGGACAGCATTTCCCCCCATCAGATCCCCACTTTCTCCCCATCTCTCACACTATCTACCCCCTCTCCCCCTTCTCACATTATCTTCCCCCCTCTCACACTTTCTTACTATCTACCCCCTCCCTACCCTCCCTTCTCACACTATCTACCCCCTCCCTACCCTCCCTTCTCACACTATCTACCCCCTCCCTACCCTCCCTTCTCACACTATCTACCCCCTCCCTACCCTCCCTTCTCACACTATCTACCCTCTCCCTACCCTCCCTTCACTAGCTACCCTCTCCCTACTGCCCCCTTCACACTAGCTACACTCTCCCTACCCCCCCTTTTCACTATCTACCCTCTCCCTACCCCCCCTTCTCACTGTTGTTAAAGAAATTAAACAATTCCAGCATTTCGCTTACATACTATAAAACTTTTTGCTGAACAATAAGATCATTTTTGAAAGTACAGAGAGAACTGCACCCAAGCTACTAGAACACAAGATAAGACTTGCTACACCCAAGCTGCTGCTGGTCCATGAGATAAAGAAGACTTGCAAATTTGTGCTTACTGTGTGTGATGGGTGTTGACATCATTAAGACTATAAAAAGTCCCTGTTTATCTTGATGAAGAGAGTACTCTCTCGGGTTACACTAAGTGCATGTCTATTTGTATATCACTCCGTTGTAAGCCCTTTGAATAAATTAATTCACTCAATTTGGACCAACTGTTTCACGTTGATTTTTCCACAACAAATTTGGTGCCGAAACCCGGGAACTGAAAACGGCTGGAACGGAATCAGGACAGGAGCAGAGGACTGGAGACCGAACTGGCGCCATAATTAGGTGAGAACACTTTCTTCTCATTTTCGCTCTCACTCCTCTGATCCTAATCCCTCTGTTCTATTGTCGTGAGTACAGTTCCCAAGAACCTGAAACAGTTGTAAATTGTTTACTAACACTTTTGGATATGCTTGTGTGAGTGAATGGGAATACCGGTGTCCAGATACACTTGGGTGAAAGAGGTCCTTTACGGCTGAGTGATTGTGCTGCCTCAAGACGCCCCTCCACCCAGTGGAGAACGCAAGTGGGGGTAGTTGGTGTGCTAAGTAAGAGGGCCCTACCGCCCTCAGACACGGATGTTTTCTATTTTCTGAAATTGATAAAGCTGTCACTAACTACTGCCTGGGCAGCTGAGGGACAAAGATTGAAGGTTAACGGTGATTTGGTGTGGTGAATTTACTGGCCTGTAGGTTGACTGGTCTGTGCAACGCTGGTTTAGGATCCACATCTTATCTTAAGGGCGTGTTCCAAAGCTGCAGCTGGTTTATTTCTCTATGACAAATACTACTAGCCTAGAGGACACTGTACTTTTGTGGTTTTGCCTAGATGATATTCGAGGACAAGTACTTTTAGGAGTTCTTAGTTTGTTGGTTGTTGTTTGGCTTTGTTGGAAGATTTGGAGAAATCAGAAGAGGGGATACGTGGTGTGGGAATTTCCCTGACAGCCACAGCCATAAGGTATAGCCGCTGGTATACTGAGAGAAGTGGGTAAGAGTCCCGTCCATCATAGCCGGGCTATGGGAAACAGTTGCGGCATACGTGTGTCTGGCCGATCACCAGATAAAAGGAATGGACGTCCTATCTCTCCTTCTACCCCACAAGAGGAGATGAAGTTAAAGTATGGCAAGTGGGTCAGCAAGCAGTTACCTAAATGGTACAAGCTGACTAGGGGCATGGATTTGTGTATCCCTAAAGAGGGAACCTTTGATGTAAGTTGTTGGGTTCACCTTTATAAAAATTACAAGTCTAAACTTACAGAGCCAAGTGAGAAGGCCGCCTGGTCAAGGTGGATAGTAGAGGCCCATAAGAGACAGCAAAAGGCCCTAGGCATTTTTACAGTGGGCACTAAGGCCCAGAGTATAAACCAGTCAGTAGATAGTGGGCAGCTTGAGAAGGAGGAGGAAGAGATGGTTAACATAGAACAGCTTGCAATTTCTCTTTTGGAGCCCGCCACGGTGAATCCAGAAGTCCCTGATTCAAGTACCCAGAGCATTCCATTAGACCCCGGGGCAGGATTTAATGTGCCTACTGGCTCATCAGACCCTGGGGCAAGACCCAAAGTGCGTCCTGGTCCATCAGACTCTGGGGCAAGATCCAAAGTGCCTTCTAGTTCAGCTGGGATATATCCCACTGGAGATCTGGCACTCTTAAATAACCCTCCACCTCCAACATATGTTGAATCCAGTCTTAATGCAGCTATCCCTGAATTTATACCTCCCTGAGGGTCTTCTGTGGTGTAGAAGGTGAGCTTTTGATTACTCCCAAGATAAACCAGGACGAGGTCCGTAAGATGACTAAGCAGCAAACGCTGCCCCAGGCCTCAGTCTACCCTGTCAGAGAGCAATTAATACCTGCTGCAAATGGTTGATTAAAGCCTGTGAGCTGGCAGAGGGTAAAATTGTGAACATCTACACAGACTCCCGTTATGCCTACGGCGTCCTGCATGACTTTGGCTTTTTGTGGGAACACAGGGGGTTTCTAACCTCCAGTGGAAAGGTGGTAAAACACGCAGACCTCATACATGACCTACTAGACAAGGTGAAACTACCTAAATCTATAGCTGTTATTAAATGTCAGGCGCATCAGCGAGCAACAGATCCTATCACTATGGGTAATAACAGGGCTGACGAAGCAGCCAAAAAGGCAGCCCTTATGCTTCTCCGAGAGTCACTTAACAATGATGAGCATTTGACAATGGATACTCTCGTGAATTTACAGCAACAGGCAAGCACCCAGACTCACAGGAAATGGGGAAACCTAGGCTGTAAGCAAGAGAATGATGTTTGGAAACATGAGGATGGTAGATTGTGTGCACCTCCAGCTTTGTACCCTGTTTTGGCGAATATATCTCATCTCCCCTCTCATATTTCCAAAGGGGGAATGATTACCACTGTCAATAAGTTCTGGGTTGCACCAGGCTTTCCACAATTCGCAACAGATTGGTGTGCAAAATGTATGATTTGTGCAAAGCACAATCCGGGTAAACTGACTAAGGTACAGATGAAACACCTTGTAAGACCTGATTACCCATTTCAGAGACTGCAGATAGACTACATTCAGTTACCTAAGTGTGGTGTCTATGAATATGTCCTGGTATGTGTGGATATGTTTTCCTCTTGGGTAGAAGCTTGGCCTGTTGCCAAGGCAACAGCGGCAGTGACAGCTAAGAAACTAATAGCTGAAATTGTGTGTAGATACGGCCTACCTGAGACTGTGGAATCAGATAGAGGGACACACTTTACTGGGCAGGTCTTTGCAGAGATGCTGAAAGGGTTACAGATTAACCAACACCTACATACTCCGTACCACCCACAAGCATCAGGGAAGGTTGAAAGAGCAAATGGTGTCTTGAAAAATAAAATAGCTAAGATCTGTGAGCAAACGAAACTTACTTGGGTACAAGCCTTACCTTTAGCCCTTTTTGCAATAAGGCACACTCCAAAGGGAACACATAGACTTTCACCGTTTGAAATTCTGTTTGGCAGGCCACCTCTAACAGGCCTTTTCTTTCCACAAGAGCTACATGGACAGTACGCTTCTTTAACAGATTATGTTATACATCTGCATAAACAACTGACTAATTTGCATGGCAAAGTCTTCTCCTCTTTACCAGATCCACAAGAAACGACCGGAACTCACACCCTACAACCTGGAGACTGGGTAGTGATACGGAGATACGTGAGAAAACATCTGGAACCCCGATTTGATGGCCCACACCAGGTGATACTGACCACACCCACCTCAGTCAAGGTGGAAGGGAGGCTTAATTGGATCCACTCCTCCCACTGTAAGAAAGTTCAGGTCGGTGATACAAGCCTGTACCAAAAGGGTGAGGCCACTCGGGACAAGGAGGATTGAAAGATTTTCAAAATGCATGTGCTGTCTTGCTTGCTCTTTTGTATACTATGTCATCTACAGGTACAAGGAGTACGGCAGAAAAACTCCATCTGGCTTCTGCACGAACAAACAGCCAAACAGCTGAATGCTACCAACTGCTGGATCTGCTCACATGTTCCAGCAAATCACAAAGGAATCCCTTTTGATTGGTATCCCAATATCAATGAATGATCTTAACCTCACAGATTATAGCTATGAAGCCAAAATAGACACAAAACACACTAATCACAATGCCATCTCAGACTCAGGAACATTCTTAGAAATTGTTGGTATACTCACTCCACCCACCATATGTGTAGGACCCATGTATGTTAATCACACAGATGTATTGCAAGATCACATAATCAGCCTACCTAAAGTACATGTCGGAGAGACAGATTGTAGGAACGCTACACTGATATTCAATATGGAATATGATGAGAAGTCTTGTGATAAAAGTGAAAATTGTAATAACCTGTGTTATTGTGCAGCCATGGAAGCACGCTGTGCCCCGAAGTGTGCCTGTCCCGACAAAGGAGAACATGACACGTGGAATTGTGAGACTAAATTGTATGATAATATGCAGTGGTTCCACAGATGGCTGGGAAATCATGGTAGGATAATTCCTAGAGTACTGAAACAAGGGTTATACTATCTGTGTGGTAACAGGGCCTACTCATGGCTTCCTATGGGTGCATGGGGTAATTGTACCATAGGGAGAGTTGTACCAGTAATCAGAACACGTGCTAATATTACAGCTGCTGATGTTTTAGGTGCACGATTTGGAGAAACCAGGTACAGACGAGAGTTATTTACTAAGTCGGATAAAGCCTGGATGTGGTTTCCGTCCTGGACAGGTTGGGGAATTGAACTAGCAAATAAGCTGAACAAATATGCTAGCATTATGGATGGGATAATAAATGAGACCACCAGTTCTATTCATATCCTTAATGAAGAAGTGGCCCAAATCAGAAAGGTTGCCCTACAAAATAGAATGGCTCTTGATACTTATTAGCAATAGAAGGTGGGACTTGTGCAGTTTTAAATAATACCGAATGCTGTACATGGATAGAGAATTCTTATGACCCTGTGGAAGCACACCTGAATAAAGTAAAAGAGTTACAACAACAAGCCAGAGATATATCTAAGGAAGGATGGAATCCTTTTTCCTGGATGGGGTCTATAGGAGTCTGGCTTAATAATATGCTTTCTGGCCTGCTGAAACCCATAGTGGTAGTGATAGGATTGATTGTAGTGCTTATTATTGCTTGGAAATTATTAACCTGTTGCATTTCTCGTTGCAGTAAAGACGCTTCATCCACCCTTTAAGAAAGACGACATAACAGCTACAAAATATCAGCTCAGCTCGACCGCCTGATCTTCCTGAACATTCCTCAGTTCCCTGGATGATTAGGTGGTGGACAACCCCTTTTTCTAAAAGGACCCCACAGGTGTACTACAGCAAATTGAGCACCGCTCTAGGAGGAAGATAATGTCCTGAGAGTGATTTCACAATAGGACCCAGAGCGATCCTTGAGCCGTGGTGCATCTTTGGCGAGCTGTTGCTATCATATTAGATAGATAAGAGTGTGTGCAGTGTGTGAATTTAATAAACCTGTGTGAACACTTAGATGAAGTGACAACTATAAGGCAGTCAGGAATGGATGCTTGCATCCCATAACTTATGCAGCTTAACTGTGTACTTTATGAAGTATGGGCTGTCCAAGGAGTCACTTCAAGTAGGAAGGCTAGTCAGGAACATATATGTGTGATAATAAAATTATCAAAAGGGTGAGAAATGTTAAAGAAATTAAACAATTCCAGCATTTCGCTTACATACTATAAAACTTTTTGCTGAACAATAAGATCATTTTTGAAAGTACAGAGAGAACTGCACCCAAGCTACTAGAACACAAGATAAGACTTGCTACACCCAAGCTGCTGCTGGTCCATGAGATAAAGAAGACTTGCAAATTTGTGCTTACTGTGTGTGATGGGTGTTGACATCATTAAGACTATAAAAAGTCCCTGTTTATCTTGATGAAGAGAGTACTCTCTCGGGTTACACTAAGTGCATGTCTATTTGTATATCACTCCGTTGTAAGCCCTTTGAATAAATTAATTCACTCAATTTGGACCAACTGTTTCACGTTGATTTTTCCACAACACTGTCTACCCCAGGGGTGTCCAAGTTTTTTCTGCAGTGGGCCACTTCATCAGAATTGTATACGTGCGCGGGCCGCACTCATTTTTCACTGTGAGAAAATATGGCCTTTAATAAAATATGCAGATTAAAATAAAGTAAATGACACAAAACCTTTACTTTTCCTCCCACTGATTTTCTGGGCCTAGAAAGTTTTGTGACTACAAATTCAGGACTTAGGATAATTACAAATGAAATAGTTCTATTTATTCTAGGGATGCACCAAAATGAAAATTCTGGACAAAAACATTCACGGTTCACTTAGCCAAAACCGAAAATGACCCCCCACCTTTAAAAATAATAATAAAAACTCACATTTTTAATAAAAGTAGGTAACACACCACAACTGGACAAAAAAAAATAGCAATATGACTTGGCATGATAGGAGTGTGATTGCTAACAGCAATCACACTCCTATCATACCCAGGTAGCCAGTACATGCTGGTACAGGGTGGCTGTAAGTGATGTGCAGACCCCATATTGCTGGCAGCATCAATACACAAGGGGGGCAGCTGGCTAGGTTTCATCATGTACTGGCTGATTTGGCATGATAGGAGTGTGATTGCTAACAGCAATCACAGTCCCATCATGCCTAGGTATCAGCACTTACACATCCAACCAGTAAATGCTGGAACCTAGGCTTGATGCGACTGTGATTGCTGTTAGCAATCACACTCCTATCATGTCAAGTCAGCCAGTACATGCTGGTACAGGGTGGCTGTAAGTGATGTGCAGACCCCATACTGCTGGCAGCATCAATACACAAGGGGGGCAGCTATGTTTCAGCATGTACTGGCTGACTTGGCATGATAGGAGTGTGATTACTAACAGCAATCAAAGTCCCATCATGCCTAGGTTCCAGCACTTACACATCCATGCTATCACATACACACACACATTCATTAATATACGCATTCATTCACAGATTCATTCCCTCAATCACGCATACTGATTCAAACACCCCTCCCCACTGCAGCTCCTCGATGCCGCTCACAGACTTCCTCAGAGGGCGCGGCCTCCCTCTGCGTTCTCTGGTACTGCACAGAGGAAGCAGGATGTGATGTCACGTGAACTCTGCTGGGTTCCGCTTCCTCTGTGCAGTACAGAAGACCCTCCCACAGGTAAGTAGCAGGGCTCGAGGTGCGGACCGCGTAAGATCGGTTGCCCTGGCTGCCGATCTTATGCGGGCCGCACCTCGAGGTCTCGCGGGCCACATTTGCGGTGTTTCTATTGGGGGGGGTTCCTACGGCCCTGGGGGGGATTTCTTCATTATCGGTCCCCCTCCCGCATGAGTTACTGTGGGAGATCTGTCCCCCCCGTCCCCCCCGGTTCCTACGCCCATGCTCTTTTGCCCTTTCCCAGGGAGCCGTTATCGTGAGTCATTCAATAGATATGTCAGGTTATTACTAACCAGGATAGGCATTAACCTGCTCGCATATTCAGGACACTCCTTTAGAATCGGGGCAGCCTCAGCGGCTTCTAAGAATAAGGTTCCAGCCCATGTAATAAAAAAGTTAGGCAGATTGAACTCCTACTGTTTTTCTCTATATATACCACAACCAACATCTTAAATGCGCAATGCCTTCATGTCGCTTGCTCTGTACTCATGTTTATACACTTTGTGTATTCTTTCCTTGTAGCCCCCCTCCCCCTTTTTTTCTGTTCCCCCTTCTTTGAAATACCAAAAATACGAATAAAAAACTTTGATTAACCCTAAAATTTGTGGTAGGGGCAAACAAACAGGATTAGTGGAAACAAAGACCAAGAGGGGGTCCATTCGGTCTGAGGTGTGCCAAAACTGACATACCAGGTAGGCCTAGAGAGGGCAAAAGGAAGAAGACACAAAGTTAGGAGGTATCTCCATACCGTGGAGGTATCTCCATACCGTGCATAAAACAGGTTGCAATAGTGGTAATGCCGGACATCTGGTAGCTTGAGCGAGCGACATGGTGCGCTTTCCAAACTGATGATAGAAACATTGTGCAACGAGGAAGCGGCCAGAGAAAGCGCGTCGAGGCAGCGATAGCAGAGAACGCAGGTTGATACGAGTGTGCCGCAGAACATGGCCATGGGCATGAATGGAGTCCTAGCACACAGGGGGCACCAGAAATACAAAGGAAAGGACGCAGAGGGAAAGATGGCGGAGGAAAGCCTACCACAAATTTTAAGGCTAATGTACATTAGCCTGTAGTTGTGGGAGGGGCTATGGTTGTTTAAGCAACGCCTCTCCCTCCCACAGCTACGTTGCAGCGTCTAACATTTGCCCTCCCTTGTCCCCCCCCTCTATTTAGTTTCTCCCCTTTTTATTTCCACTCTTTTCTCTCCTCTATCATTTCTTTCATTTCTATTCATGGGGTAGCCCTCTCTCGGCCTACCTGGTACGTCGGTTTTGGCACACCTCAGACTGAATGGACGCCCTCATGGTCTTTGTTTCTCTGTTCCACTAATCCTATTCGTTTGCCCCTACCATAATTACCCTTTGTCCCAGCACTTGGGGTTCACCTTGAAATCAAATCAGGACATGGTAACCTTGGAGCCATGATGAACAGTAACAGAACCTTGAAAGAAAATCGAGATACCCCAGGTAGAACCCCCAAAAATATAACAGAGAAAAAAATTATAAAACACAGAGTAACTGTAACGGGTTCACCAAGAGAGCTGTAGTAACTCCCAGAGATCACCCACATGTATCCTCCTGTTGTCCCCGGAATCACTTCCAGCACCAGTCAGCATGCGCACTTTGGCGTAGTGGTGGGCTAAGCATATTATGACCATATGATGTGACGGAATCTCCAATTGTTATCTTATAGTCCTAGGTTAGTTCCTGTATTCATGGTTGGAGCCTGGGCATGATAGGAATGTGATTACAGCCTCATTATGCCATGCTGCCCCCCCCCACATACACACACTTACACATCCTTGCTGTCACACACACTTGTTCATAAACATTTAGCATAAACTACAGCATAACACCCATCACTCTCACACACTTTCTAATCCATTCTCACTGAATCTTTTCCTACCTTTTCTCTGTCAGTTTTCCTCCTCCTCTTCATTCTTCCTCTTGGCTCTTCTTCTGTTTCCTGTCCTTCCGGTGCAGTGAGCGCGGAAGGCAGTGGGAGCGGCTTCAGTGTTATGACATCAAATCCCGACGCACAACATCAGTTGTCGTGCACATCGCAAGGGAGCAGGATTGGAGGTCTGCATTAACAGACCTCCTGCTCCCTTGATTGACGTTAAGCTGGTTAGAGGGAGATCCTTAATCTCCCCACCCAAGCTTGCTCCTCTATCGGTGGACATTAGTGTCCGTCTCTGGAGGGGTGCCGGCATGGTGGCACCCCCCTGATGAGCGGCAACCGTGGTGTACCGCTCCCAGCTAGGTACGCTACTGCTTGGGGTGGCAAAGTGCTGCCTCTTCAAAAGTGCCACCTGGGGCAATTGCCACACTCTGCTCCATAGCAGGGTAGGCCCTGGTTGGGGAGGGGCAATTTTCTGTTCTTACCTCAAGTGCAAAACGAGCTATGGCTCTGCCCTTCATGCTTGATGCCTCTTTCAAGTCAGAGTGCCGGATGTCACTGACACATTTAATGTAACATAGTAACATAGTAACATAGTTCATAAGGTTGAAAAAAGACCAAAGTCCATCAAGTTCAACCTATATACATATTGTGTCCCTACTGTGTTGATCCAGAGGAAGGCAAAAAAACCCTTATGAAGCAGATGCCAATTGCCCCATACCAGGGGGAAAATTCCTTCCCGACTCCAAATATGGCAATCAGAATAAATCCCTGGATCAACGTTCTGTCCCTATTAATCTAATATCCGTAACTTGTAATATTATTGCTTTCAAGAAACACGTCCAAATGTAATGGTGTTGGAGGGGCAAATATGTCACCGACAACCAGTTTGGACACAATAATTTCACTAACAAACTGTTTGGGCACAGAGATGGTGCTGACAAGCTGTTTAGGTGCAAAATAGCACTGACAAGCTTGGGAAAAAAGATGGCACAGGCTATTTGGGGACAAATATGGCACTGGTAAGTTTGGGTCACTAAGATAGTACTGGTAAACCTATGGCACTAGTAACTTGTTTTAGGGGCAAAAATAGCACTGACAAGTTGTTAGGGGAACGGCTGGCACTGTTGGATGTGGGTGACATGTTATTTTAGGAATTCTGGGGGCAAAGAGGCAAGAGAGAGTGTTTGTTAAAGCAAGGAGTCAGAAATATAGCCACACCCACCTGGGGCACCAAACAAATTATTGCATTCAGGGATGAATTGTTTTTCTTTGTATTTTTACCACTATATTTTGCACATTTTGGCACTAAATGGGTGTTTATGAATAGCCTAACTTGTACTAAAAAATACACATATGTTCCCCAGGTAAAATGTACACTATTTTTAAGGTTATGTAACTTAACTATAAAAAAAAGTATTGGCTGGCCTCCCATGAGGAAAATGTGTTGTTAACCCAAGCACTCAAAATAAGACCAGAAAGTCTAATTTGCTGTTAGACCTTGAGTATAACTGAAAAACATAATGAGAAGAGAAAATTCTACAATGAGCCACACAAAGAACGAACAAACTTTCAGTTATTTTGGAGTAAAAAATGTTTGTGTCGGAGAAAAAGAAAGAAACACTTCCTTTCGTTGAGTAGTTTTACAGTAGACATGAAAATGTTGACTTGTTACCAGGACAACTCTTTTACCGAGTGCTGCATGTTTCCAACAAAGCCTACATGTTTCCTGTTTCTTTCTTTACTTATGTTTTTCTTTTTAACAAGTTCCAATAACCTCACCCAGTGGGTGTTGTCAAATCTTTCTCTCACATTAAAGTCTCATTTTGATTAATGTTTACAAAAGGCAGAATGTGAAAGATGTAGTGATACATTTAGCAAAAGGAATTTTTAATTTTATGTGAATGCATTATTTTAAAAAAGGTGTTATGACTTATATTTTCATAGCAGATGATGTAAATTAATACTCACAAAATAATTATGTTCATGGTGAGTTGTTTAAAAATTGGGAATAATTCCTATAAAATATACCAAAATATTACACACGTTTAGTTCTCAATATATTTTTTTTTATGAAATCCCATGCCAATGTGAGTAATTAAGTAAACAGCCCCTATGTACATAATCAGTCTAACATATGTTGAACAACAGAAAGCTGTGATAATTCTATACTATGTTTATATATAAACTTATATTTTATATAGATTTATTCTTAAAAAAAATGTTTTCAATGCTAGTAAAAAAGGAAACCATGGTCTTTCTTGGACAACTTATCAATGAAGATTGATTGTAATGGTCGACTGATGGACTCTATTGTTAAATCTGCTGAAAGAAATTTTAAAGAGTGCTGGGAGATTCCCTTTTACCTGATCTGTGTGACATAAGTGGAAGGTATGCTAGGGTTATCATTCATTAACAAATGAGTTTCTCATACCTGTTTCATCTATGAAGGAAGTGGGGACTGTGCCCAGAAACAATCCATTACCTTCTTCTCCTAGACACCCGAAAAGGACACGCTACAACATTATGGATTAAATAGGCCACAGCTTTATTAACCCCTTGAAGATAATTGATGGACCAGGCACGTCACGTAAAAACGGTGAAGGACAATTGAGGTGCCAAGATCGCAATGACTTCAAACGGGTGCAAAAAGCGATCTACGGTGCACCCAAACGGTCTTGCTGTAATGCCTTGATATCAAGGCATTCAGCAACACAGCGATCGGCATCAGGGGCCATGTCTGGCCCCGCCCCAGGGCGTCAACATCCACCATACACTGTATGGCGGCGGATGTCCGTTTTAAAAGCGTGTAGGAGCCCCTAAACTTCAATGGTGTTGCTGAAATGCCTCGATAGAGGCATTCAGGGACACCGAACACCCACCCCAGGATGCGCTGTTACTGCTCAGCCACTGCGAGTGATTTTGCCACTCGCAAAATGGCGGCGCGTCCTGTAAACAAAATAAAGAAGTTGAATACAGGTACCGAATTCAATCATGCAAGTCAATGGAGCCCAGCTTTCTAATACCGTATTTGCTCGATTATAAGACGACCCTGATTATAAAAGGACCCCCCAAAATCTGAATATTAATTTAGGAAAAAAAGAAAAAGCCTGAATATAAGATGACCCTATAGGAAAAACGTTTTACCCGTAAATGTTAATTCATGTAAACTATGTAAACTATTTTTTTTTTTAAATAAAAGCTATGATTGAGAAAAATATTTTGTTTTTATTTCCTTTTATTTTCCGACCTGCCCCCCAGTTATGCACATCTGCCCCAGGCTTCCCACTCTGCCCCAGAAATGCCTTATACCCCCTATATGCCACTGTGCCCCATGATATACCTTTAACCCTCTAAATACCACTGTGCCCCATGATATGCCTTTTAACCCTCTATATGCCACTGTGCCCCATGATATGCCTTTTGACCCCCTATCTGCCACTCTGCCTCGAGAAATGCCTTATACCCCTATATGCCACTCTGGCATTTAGGAGGTTAAAAGGCATAGGTGGTATGCATGGGTGGTATCACTGTACTCTGGAGATGTTGCTGAACACATATTGGGGTGTTGACAGTGACATATACTAGGACCTGTAAATTCATACCTAAAGTACAATGTGTGTGGGCAAAATACACACAATACATACTACTGCAAACTTTAACTAAGGCTGGTGGTAGAATTAGTGCATGGAAAGAGTTAAAATACCAGCATTTGAAATACCCTGGGGTGTCTAGTTTTTAAAAATATATGGTTTTATAGGGCACACTGAACTGCCCGGCTTCAAAGACATACCAAATAGGGCATGGGCAGTGGATCACCAAATAAAGTTCAACATTAAAAATTGTGCAAGCCCCAAATGTGGCCTTTTTGCTCAAAAAAGCCCATGTATGGGCGATATCACTGTACTCAGGAGGTGTTGCTGAACACATATTGGGGTGTTGTGTGACAGTGACATATACCAGGACCTGAAGTAGAGTGTGTGTGGGGGGAAAAAAAGCAAAAAAAATGACCAAAGATTGACAAAAACTGGTGGTAGAATTAGTGCATTGAAAAAGTTCTAGCATTTGAAATACCCTTGGGTGTCTAGTCTTCAAAAAATATATGTTTTCATGGGGTAAATTGCATTGGCCAGCTTCAAATTCTGGTAATTCTTTATGAAATAGCAAAACGCTACTTGTACTTATTGCCCCATAACGTGCAACAGTAGAATCTATTTAGCAGGTTTTTTCATTAGCTTCTATAGATGAGAAAAAGTAAATTTTTCTAAAATTTTTCAAAGTATTTTATACCTTTTCTTATAGTAAATGATATGACACAATCAAAATAATGACAATATATAACTTGTTGGGTTCAGTAAATGGGAAAGAAGTAAATTACAGCTAAACACGAGCATCGCAGAAATGGTAAAAGCCATTTTCTCGAAGGGTACAAATAATAAAATCAGCTATTGCCAGGAAGGGGTTAAACATAAAACATAAATATGCACTGTGTTAGCCTAATACCTTTATTTACAACCTTTATAAACAACCACACATATAAATAACAACTATAAACAAATATACATCCAATATAAACAAAACACATTTCAAGTAATACAAAACAGTATACAGTACAAAATTGCCAGATTTTACTAGTTTATGACGTAAAGTCATGATTTATAAAGACACAGAGAGTAAGACAAACCCCAAAATGTTCTTTAACTATATAAACAGTAAAAAGGTTAAAAATGAAAGCGTTGGCCCCTTAAAAAGTAATGAGGGAGAAGTTATAGACTGGGATCAGGAAAAAGCTAATCTATTAAATATATTCTTCTCTGCTGTATTCACAGAGGAAAATGAAATGGCAGGTAATATACAGCAGGATGAGATAACTGCCCCAGTACATGTCGCCTGTCTAACCCAGGAAGAAGTGCAGTGCCGCCTAAAAAAAATCAAAATAGACAAATCACCAGGTCCAGATGGCATTCACCCCCGCGTTCTAAGGGAGTTAAGTAATGTAATCGACAGACCCCTATTTCTAATATTCAAGGACTCTATAGTGACAGGGTCTGTTCCCCAGGACTGGCGCATAGCAAATGTTGTGCCAATATTCAAAAAGGGGACAAAAAGTGACCCGGGGAATTATAGGCCTGTTAGTTTAACTTCTGTTGTGTGTAAACTGTTTGAGGGTTTCCTAAGAGATGCTATTTTGGAGTATCTCAATGAAAATAAGTGTATGACTCCATATCAGCATGGGTTTACAAGGGATCGGTCCTGTCAAACTAACCTGATCAGCTTTTATGAGGAGATGAGCTCAAGACTGGATCGGGGTGAATCGCTGGATGTCGTATATCTTGATTTTTCCAAAGCATTTGATACGGTGCCTCATTAAAGGCTGGTACATAAAATGAGAATGCTTGGGCTGGGGGAGAATGTGTGTATGTGGGTATGTAACTGGCTCAGTGATAGGAAACAGAGGGTGGTTATTAATGGTACATACTCTGAGTGGGTTACTGTTGCTAGTGAGTTACCACAGGGGTCAGTTTTGGGTCCTATTCTTTTTAATATATTTATTAATGACCTTGTAGAGGGATTGTATAGTAAAATATCAATCTTTGCAGACGATACTAAGCTCTGTAACGTGGTTAACACAATAGAGGACAGTGCACGATTACAAATGGATCTGCATAGGTTGGAGGCTTGGGCTGGGATGTGGCAGATGAGGTTCAACACAGATAAATGTAAGGTTATGCACATGGGGAAGAAAAATCCAGGCTGGGAATATGTATTAAATGGGAAAACACTGGGGACGACTGACATGGAAAAGGACTTAGGAGTTTTAGTTAACAGTAAATTTACCTGTAGCGACCAGTGTCAGGCAGCTGCTGCTAAGGCAAATAAAATCATGGGGTGCATCAAAAGGGGCATAGATGCCCACGACAAGGAAATAATTCTACCACTGTACAAGTCACTAGTCAGACCACACATGGAATACTGTGTACAGTACTGGGCACCAGTGTACAAGAAAGATGTAGTGGAGCTGGAGAGGGTTCAAAGACGGGCAACCAGAGTAATAAGGGGAATTGGAGGACTACAGTACCCAGAAAGATTATCAGAATTAGGGTTATTTAAGACGGCTTAGGGGGGATTTAATAACTATTGTGACAGAAAGCAGGGATGATAATGGAGGGAGTGTATATATCCCCTTATATTTTGCAGGGTGGTTACCCACAATAGGTTTTCTAGCCCCAGGGAGATGTACTATTAATATTGGAATTATTAACGTCTGTTGTTATTTGTGTGTTTTGGGTCCCTGGGGTGGAGCATTTGGAGAGTAGGGCGGGCCAGTGCTCCACTCCACAGTTTATGAGCAGCCGAATACCAGCAGGTGGGAATCCAGTCCGGAGATTATCGGATACTCTCCTAGTACTCACCTGGTTCCACTAATTAATGGGAGAGGCAGTTAAGTAGCCTCCTGGTCTCAGTGCAAGAGAGATCATTTGGCTCCCTGAGAGAGAGGGAGAGAGCTGCCAAAAACACTGACTGCTGCAATTATTGCATATACTCTGTTGTTTTGTTTGTTGGGAACGGATAAGCCGTCCAACTGTAGTTAGGTTGGAGAACCGTGTATTAGTTAGTGCTCACAAGAGCAAGGCTTTTGTTTTGATTTGTTTATTTTTCCTGTTATGCCTGTGACGAAACAATAAAAACATGCCCAGCCTTTTATTTTACCCTCCTCGTGTCTGAGCCGTCTCTGCAGCCTGGAAGACTGTGTGTAAGTAAAGATTCCTGGACAGAGTACCAAAGTGAAGGGGTATTCTGTCACACTATGTATAAATATATAAGGGGACAGTACAGAGACCACTCCCAGGACCTATTTATACCCAGGACTGTATCTATAACAAGGGGACATCCTCTACGGTTGGAGGAAAGAAGGTTTCTACAACAGCACAGACGGGGGTTCTTTACAGTAAGAGCGGTGAGATTATGGAACTCTCTGCCAGAGGAAGTGGTAATGGTAAACTCAATAAAAGAGTTCAAAAGGAGCCTGGACGTGTTTCTTGAAAGCAATAATATTACAAGTTATGGATATTAGATTAATAGGGACAGAACGTTGATCCAGGGATTTATTCCATATTTGGAGTCGGGAAGGAATTTTTCCATGGTATGGGGAAATTGGCATCTGCTTCATAAGGGTTTTTTTGCCTTCCTCTGGATCAACACAGTAGGGACACAATATGTATATAGGTTGAACTTGATGGACTTTGGTCTTTTTTCAACCTTATGAACTATGTTACTATGTTACCACAAACGACCACAAAAGAGTCCTTCTAGTTAATGCACTGTTTGAATTGCTAACTAATGTTGTTTTTCCAGATGTTCTTATGGGAGGTGACTTTTACGGACTGACACCCCAGAAGGTATCAAACCTCTTACACACAAACTGAACCTTATAGACCCCTGTACATCTTCCAGGATAGACTTCTTTTTAGTTACACCCTCTCTTATGTCTCGAATTTAACATTGCTCCATGTGACGGAACCCTCCATCACTGTGACTCTGATAAAACACCTCTGCAGGCAGAGAATTCCACATCCTTATTGTCCTTACTGTAAAAAACCCTTTCCTCTGCTTTAGACTAAATCTCCTTTCTTCCAGTCTAAATTGCATTGACTTGCAAACCACGAGTTCCTATACCCGTCATTGGAGATTCCCTCAGCATATGAGTAACGTTCTTAGAGACTGCCTGGGGTAACTTCGTTGACGATAATATCGCACATGTTGATAATCCCGTATTGTTTTGGGACACAGCTAAAGTGGTAATTTGAGGGCATATAATCTTTTATACTGCAAAACGTGCCAAAGACTGGAATGATCGGTTTAAGCAACTGAATGCAGATGCTTCTTCCGCTTATCTACATTACACACAAGACCCATCGCCAGACACTAAATTTAAATATCAATAAACTAAACTAGGGCTGCAACAACGAATCGATAAAATCGATAATAATCGATTATGAAAATCGTTGTCAACGATTTTCATAATCGATTAGTTAAATCGATTTTTATCGATTTATAAAATGAGTTTTTTCAGAGCAAATGCTCTGAAAAACTCCCCTCTTTCTATAATCCGACCTCAAATAGAGATCGGATTATAACAATAGAATCCAGATCCCCCGCAAAGCTGCAGGAGACCTGGATCCTCTCTGCCATCCTCCGCTTCTCCCCTCCCCCCCTCCCCTTCTCACTGCTGCTTTCACCTGCCCCACCAGGGGTTAATATATCAACAGAAGAAAAACAGGGCAAGTAAGCAGCACTGGGTAAGCTAACCCTGGACTATTATCTTTATATTTATGCTCATTTGCCCCGTGTTTCTTCTGTTGACATATAAACCCCTGGTGGGACAGGTAGAATTTTTTTGGGATCTATTAATTATGTGCATTCTTTAATTTGGGTTTTTTATTTTTTTATTGCTTTAATATTTGATTTATTGTTTATATTGTTTAAATTATAATATATTTATTAAAGCATATATTTTTATACCTATTTTAGCGATGTCAGTTTTTCTTATATAAGGGGGGCATAAGACATATCAGGGGGCACAGTGGCATAAATGGGCTATAAGGCATATCAGGGGACACAGTGGCATAAAGGGGCTATAAGGCATATCAGGGGGCACAGTGGCATCTCAGTGGCATATAGGGGTAAAAGGCATATCAGGGGGCATGGTGGCATATCAAGGGTAAAAGGCATATAGGGGGCTATAAGGCATATCGGGGGGCACAGTGGCATATCAGGACACAGTGGCATATCAGTGGCATATAGAGGGCTATAAGGCATATCAGGGGGGCACAGTGACATAGGGGGTATAAGGCTTATTAGGGGACAGGGTGGCATATCAGTGGCATATAGGGGGCTATAAGGCATATCAGGGGGGTATAAGGCATATCAGGGGACAGAGTGGCATATAGGAGGTATAAGGGGGCACAGTGGCATCTCTGACATATAGGAGGGTATAAGGCATATATGGGGGTAGAGTAGCATATAGGGGGTATAAGGCATTTCTGGGGCAGAGAGGCAAGCTGGGGTGAGATGTGCATAACTGGGCAAAAATAGTTTACATGAATATTTACTAGTAAAGCTTTTTTTGGTATTTTTGGGGTTCTTGTTAAAATATAGCTTTAATTATTATGTCAGTAAAATAAGAAGGCAAATCGTAAAATGCCATTGTGATAAAGAGATAAAAACATCTTAATGTAAATTATAAGTTTTCATTTTAAATAAAAGAAAAATTTGCATTTTGGGTTTTTTTACCTGATTAATCAATTAATCTAAAAAATAATCGGCCAACTAATCGATTATGAAATAATCATTAGCTGCAGCCCTAAACTAAACAGGTGCTGGACACCTTTCTGCAAGCCAGAGCACACTCCCACTTGGAATACTCACACGCTAAATTCTTTAAATGGGACAACAAAGCGAGTAAGCTTTTGGTGTGGCTATGGCATGTCCTAGGAGGCCAAGAAATAATATCACACATATTGAAACTGCCCCTGGTAAGATGGAAACATCTCCCTCGCTTATTACCGTATTTGCTCGATTATAAGACAAGGTTTTTTCAGAGCAAATGATCTGAAAAATACCCCTCGTCTTATAACCAGACCTCAAATAGAGGTCTGACTATGAGACTAAGATCCAGATCCCCTGCAGCGCTGCAGGGGACCTGGAGCCTCCTGTCTTATGCCCCCCCCAAACTTACCGGTGCTTCTGACTCCCCAGTGTGTTGTCCGGGCAGCGGGTAGACATCTACGCGATTCGCGTAGGCAACTTCCGCTGCAGCCGGAAGGAGGTGTGGTTTATGCCGCTGGCCCTGATGACTTTGAGACAGTTTTGGCGTTGCTTAAAAAAGCGGCTCTCCCCAAATTGAGTAGGTCACAACGTGATATCTTAGAAGCAGACATTTTGGCGTCCGAGGTTAGATCTGTCATATGTACTTTACATAGTTACATAGTTATATAGGCCGAAGAAGACATGCGTCCATCAAGTTCAGCCTTTCCTATAACTGTTAATTTATTGCTGTTGATCCAAAAGAAGGCATAAAACCCCAGTTTGGCTCTTTCCAATTTTAAACTAACCAGGAAAAAATTCCTTCTTGGCCCCAAAATGGCAGATTTCTCCTTGGATCAATAAGCTGTTTCCCCATAATTAAAGATTATATCCCCGAATATTATGTTTTTCCAAGTATCCATCCAGTTGCTGTTTAAACGTCTGTACAGACTCTGATAAAACTACCTCTGCAGGCAGATAATTCCACATCCTTATTGTCCTTACTGTAAAAAAACCCTTTCCTCTGCTTTAGACTAAATCTCCTTTCTTCCAGTCTAAACGCATGACCAGGTGTCCTATGCATAGTCCTGTTTATGAACAGATTTCCACACAATGGTTAGTATTGGCCCCGAATATATTTATATATATGTTGTTATCATGTTATCATATCCCCTCTGGGGCGCTGTTTTTCTAAACTAAACAGATTTAAATTTGTTAACCTTTCTTCATAACTATAGTGCTCCATTTCCTTTTATTAATTTTGTAGCCCACCTCTGCACCCTTTCTAGTGCTATAATATCCTTCTTTAGAATAGGTGCCCAAAATTGCACAGCATATTCAAGGTGCAGCCTTACCATTGATTTATACAGAGGCAAAATTATATTTTTATCCCGCGAATTGATGCCCCTTTTTATACACGACAATACCTTACTGGCCTTAGCAACTGCAGACTGACATTGCACATTGTTGCCTAGTTTGTTGTCTATAACAATTCCCAAATCTTTCTCATTTGTCGTGACCCCTAATTCACTACCATTTAGGGTGTAGGTTGCTTGTGCATTCCCTACCCCGAATTGCATAACTTTACATTTATCTACATTGAATTTCATCTGCCATTTCTGTGCCCAGTCCCCCAGTCTATCTAGATCCCTCTGCAGCACTGTAATATCCTGCTCGCACTGTATTATTTTACCTATTTTAGTGTCATCCACAAACACAGAAAAATGACTTTCAACGCCTATTGCCAGGTAATTTATAAATATGTTGAATAACATTGGTCCCAGACAGAACCCTGAAGAACACCACTTACCACTTTTGACCAGCCTGAAAATTTACCATTTATAACAACTCTCTGTTCTCTATCTCTAAGCCAATGTTCTATCCAAGAACAAGAATTTGCATCTAGACCAATTTCCTTCAGTTTGAATACTAACCTATTGTGTGGAACCGTGTCAAATGCCTTGGCAAAATCCAAGTAGATTACATCCACTGCAACACCCTGATCTACGCTTCTACTTACTTTTTCGTAGAATGCAATTAAATTAGTTTGACAGGACCTATGTTTCATAAAACCATGCTGATGTTTGCTAATAATACTGTTCTTCCCAATGAATTCTTGAATATTATCCCTAAACAGCCCTTCAAATACTTAGCTCACAGGTCTATAATTTCCGTGCACAGAGTTTGAACCCTTTTTGAATATAGAACTTTTCCTATATTCAAAATAATTTCCTGACTCGGCTCCTTAAGCACTCGTGGGTGAATACCGTCAGGCCCCGGAGCTTTGTTAACATAACCTTATTGAATCAAGACCTGAAAATATTGACAAAAATACATGCAGAGCGTTTTTGCAACGCATTGTCCCTGACATATTGTGCACCCAACAACTGGGATTCTTAAGAGGCAGAAATTCAGTCAAAGGCTGCCACGTCAGTCCCATACATTTTTATTTTTTTTATTTTATTAGACCACATCATATACAATATAAAGAAAAACATATATATAAGCAGAAAGTGCCGATAATAAAAATAGCAGCATATGTATACATATATTCATCATTCCATATATACTTTGTATATATAAGTTAGTGATGCGTCTAAAATTGCAATATAAAACATATACAACACAATTAGACCGGGATTACAGCAAAACTTCCCAGTCTATACCCCACAATGAGAAAAAGAAGAAAAAAAAAAGAAAAAAAAACAAGAGAAAAAGAAACACCAACAAACCATCCATACAATTCATTCAAACTGTCAAGCCAAGTTGATATAATCAGTATGTTTATACGTTATGTTATGAATTTGCTATCATGGGAGAATGTCAGGGTGCCGAGCCACGGTCTCCAGATGTTATGGAATTTCTGTAAACACTGGTGAGATAGAAAAAAGCCACGTTCCATCAAACATTGATGGCTGATTTGATTCACCACATGATCCAAAGAAATAGATAATGATTGTAGCCGTTGTCTAGCTAAAATTATCTTCATGGCTAGCAAGCATTGTACTATAAAAGCCCTTTGGTTAAATCGAAATCCGTTTAAATCAAAATGTAGTAGGGCTCTTCGCATAGTAGGTGCTATGTTTTGATTTAAAGTATCAGAAATGAGCTTAAATATATCTTGCCAAATACTTTGGATCTGTGGGCATTCCCACCAGATATGGGAGAATGATCCTAAAGAGGAACGGCATCTCCAACAGAGAGGGGACGCATTATAATTAAATTTACACTGTTTCACCGGGGTTATATACCATCTCCACATTATCTTGTAATGCAGTTCAATCATGTTGAGGCAATGCGAAATTTCATTAATTTCTAATAAACTACCAATCCATATATTTAAATCTATCAGACACTTTAAGTCTGATTGCCATGATTTTAATGCAACATGAACAAGGGGAGTTTCTATTTCTTCAAGCAGTATATACCACTTTTTTAGGCTTTTTAGAATAATTTCTGTAGAAAACATATCGCAGATCTTTTGACTCAAAATAGATGAGGACTGCACATACAAATGAGATCTAACATAGAAAGTTATCCTAAAGACATTGAAGGACTCCAGATTGCCAAATTCAAATTCCTCTGAGAGCTGAGAGAACGTTTTTGTTTTATCCTGTATCAAAATATCTATAATCCTTTTATTCCTATAGTTGGTCCAGTTTCTCAAATTTAATTGGGAGATATTATACTGGAGAGTTTCAAGCGGAGCTGTTGAAACTATTTTATTACGGAGGCCTAATCAAGGCTTAATATACTCCCAAAACTCCATAGAACTATGGAGAGTAATTGGTAGGTTATTTCTAATTGATTTAAGCTTAAAATGATGTAGCCAAAGTATGCATTCCAGATTTGAGAAGCCTGTCAGCTCTTGCTCAATCACAAACCAATCTACATTATTGTTATTTTTATATTGTAATTTCAAGATATGTGAGAGCATACTTGCTTGGGCATATCTCATTAGCGATGGGACATTAAGTCCTCCTTTACTTTTACTCGCTGCTAGTGTTTTCCGTGCTATTCTGGCTCTCTTACCCGCCCAAATAAAATTATCAATATTTTTCTGAAAAACCGTAGACCATAACAACGGGAGCCTGACCGGAATCATTTGAAGAAGATATAACCATTTGGGGACTATATAGGTTCTAATGACATTCATTCTACCAAGCCAAGAAATAAAAAGGCCTTTCCACTCTTTAATTTGCTTAATCAATTCATCTCGTAATTTACTAAAGTTAACTTCTATAATTTCCGAAATCTTGATTGGGATTACAACCCCCAGGTAGTCGATCTTATCGGTCGCCCAAGAGAATTCGAAGGATTCCTCAATGCTAGTTTTTGATGAAGCCGAGATATTCATCATTACAGCTTGTGTTTTTGTGATATTCAATTTATAATTCGAGAAGCTGCTAAATAAATTAATTTCGGCCATCAAATGATCAACTGAATTTAACGGATCATACAGAGATAGTAATATGTCATCCGCATATAGACAAAGTTTATTTTCCAAATCACCAATTCTTATTCCTCTAATGCTTTTATTGAGTCTAATTCTCGAAGCTAATGGTTCTAATGTGAGAATATATAGCAAAGGTGCCAATGGGCAACCTTGTCGAGTCCCGTTATTTAATCTAAAACGTTCCGATTTAAAGCCTTGGCCAACTACCATTGCGGTTGGTGTTGTATACAACGCCATAACAGCTCGAATAAAGCCTTCACCAAAGCCATAAGACCTCAATGTCTGTTCTAAGAAGGTCCAGTTAACCCGGTCAAAGGCCTTTTCCGCGTCCAAAGCCAAGAGGATTGATGGAATTTCATGAGTGGTTACATATTTTACTATGTCAATAATCTTACGGACATTATCACTAGATTGTCTTCCTTTTATAAAGCCAGACTGATCTCTACAAATGAACTGTGGGCACAATGGTTTTAAACGGGCAGCTAGTATTGAAGAGTATATTTTAGTATCCAAATTAATCAAAGAGATTGGCCTATGATCGGACACTTTCAAGCACTCTTTCCCAGCTTTAGGTATAGGAAGAATAATAGCCTCCAACATGCCATTAGGAAAGGACTTATTTGCGCTGATTTCGTTGAACATACTTGTTAGGTGCGGAACTATCAATTTGTACAGTTTATAAAACAGTGCTGTATATCCGTCGGGACCAGGAGCTTTACGTACTTTTAGTTTTTTTATCGCTACATTTACTTCACTCTCCAAAAAAGGAGCGTCCAATTGTTCTATCAATGTATCAGTCAACTTCGGCAATCTGGAGTCCTGCAGATATTGTCTCATCTGTACATCATCTTGGGCTTGGCCTACAATATTATACAGGGATGTATAAAACTTACCAAAAGATGTCCCAATATTATCAGGACTAGAAATATATTTATCCCCATCTATAAGTTTAAGAATTCTATTTTTTAATTGGTTGGTAATCTGTTTCTCTGCCCGGTTCCCAGCGTAGTAGAATTTTTGCTTTAACTTAATCAAATTATAATTTGCTTTACTTATTAAACGGTCCTCAATTTCTTTTTTGATTTTAATCATATTCATAATGTCTTGTTCTCCATGAGATTGACCGCACTTCCTTTTTAAATTACTCAATGAAATATATAGATCAGACAATTTTTATTTTCCTTTTTTCCTATTATATGCATCTTTTTTAATTAAATATCCTCTCAAGACACATTTATAAGCGCACCAGATATTACCCATATTCACATTATGCGTCAAATTCTCAAAAAAAAACTGAGTGGTCGTCTGGGAAATGTAATCAAGAGAATCCTTACAGCCTAATGATGATTCGTTTATCCTCCAAGGACGTGAGGTTAAATGAAATTTCTTTTCTATTTCCAGACAAACTGGATCATGATCTGTCCAGGCTTCATTTCCTATACTAATGCGCTTACAATCTGAAATCACGTTCGCTGTAGTTAATATAAGATCTATACGTGAAAAAGTCTTATGTCGACCCGAAAAAAAGGTATAATCTTTGTCTGCCGGTCTCAACGTCCTCCAAATGTCATAGAGTTTATATTTACCAAGAGTAATACTGAAAGCATTAGATAAATTAACTTGATTTCTGTTAGGAGTTCTACCTCGGGGACTGGTAGTGTCCAATACTGCGTCAGGAGCACAATTAAAGTCCCCCATACACAAAAAGGTTCCCTGGGTATATTTCTGAATTTTTTGTAGTGTGCCATTTAAGAAATGGTTCTGTTTATAATTAGGTGCATATATATTCAAAATAGAAAATAATCTCTCGTCTAGTTTACACACTATGAAAACATATCTAGCGTGAGAATCCTTCTGCTTATAGATCAACTCAACTTTAATTTTATTTGAGATTAGAATAGCTACACCTCGCTTTTTCCTGCTAGGTAACGATGAATGTTCAAGCACCGTATATCTTTTATTGTTCAGTCTGTAGATATCTGCATTTTTCAAATGTGTTTCGTGGACGCAACATACGTCTATATGATGATTATTTATATAATTGAATAGCGAATATCTTTTATGAGGCAGATTTAAACCTTGAACATTCAATGAAATAATCTTAAATAGATCTTCCATGTTTCGGATAGTTATTATAACTAACATAAACCTGATAAGGCTTGACACCCTCACAATCCATACATCCTACATCCACACACAAATAACACAATTTACAAAAATTAATGGAAGCCCAAATACTATCCAAACATCGGAGAAAAAGCCCAACATTCTCCGAGGACATAGTAACTCCACCTTGTTGAGGAGCTATACGGGAGCTAATCTATATTGAGGAAAGAATAATAAATAGACCAAATGGGGGAAAAAAAGCAAAAAAAAAAAAAACCTAGTGTATTTAGCAGTTAATCATATTAATCTTGTCTATGCCAAAATTAATCCTAAATGATCAATAAAGATATCTTAGGGAAATAAGTTCCCGTAAAAATATAAAAGATTTAAGTTATAAGTATAATTATGTGTTAAGTGGCATATATCGTGAAATTAGAAACACCATACTCCAAATGGTAAAATGCTTTATATCTAATTACATTTTTTTTTAAAACTAAGTGTGGATTAAATTATATCATTATTGCATATGTACATACCCTTCAGATAATTCACCAATACCTGTAATTTAATAATAGCACAAGTGAATATTCCTCCTACACTCCTTCAAAGCCGATATAATATGAGATTACACCTATATAATTTTGTATAACTAACGCACACAAAAAAAAATAAAAAATCCCCCCCCCCGAAGTCGCGCATCCACGAGATTATTATTGCAAACCATGTACTACATTTCCTTTAAGCCAACTCCTAGCTTCATCAACCGTTGATAGCTTAACTGGTTGATGCTGAGCGGACATAAACAATTTTACTGGGAATCCCCACGAGTATCTAATATTTTGCTCTCTCAAAATCTTGGTCACTTCTTTAAATTCAAATCTCTTTTGTCTTGTAAATAGAGAGAGATCTTGAAAGAACATTACATTTTGAAATTTATCTACTTTCGGAACATATTTACTTGCTGCCAATAATATTTTGTGTCGTATAAAGAAAGTTGAGAAGTGAATAATTATATCTCTGGGTTTTCCTTCAGCAAGATTCTTTGGTTTTAACGTTCTGTGTACACGTTCAATCATATCGTCTCTATCAACATCACGGATGCCCATATCTAAAAACAATTCTTTCAAATACGTTCTGATAGAGTCCTGCTTAATATCCTCCGAAATGCCACGTATCCTTAAGTTCTTCCTGCGTGTGCGATCCTCGGCGTCATTTAATTTTTGTTCAGGGTATGGAAATTGGTTAGGATTCGTATGGCATTACAACCATTTTGTAATAATCCTGCCTTTCAGGAATCATTAAAAGATGACCTGGTCCCTTTCATCGACTTTCATAATTCGAAACTCCTCTCTTTGGTGTCTAGTAGGAAGCACCTTAGGCCTAGGCGCATACGTATCCCATGGTTTGCATATTTACAATTGCAAAGTTTTGCTAGGTCCCAAATTGCTTCTTTCGCTCAGGCTGACTGGGATAATCCCTTAGTCCACCAACTTCGACTGATGTCGTCGGGTCATCTATCCACTCAATTTGTTTGCAGGGCTTTAGACACGGTGTCTTTCTGTAATTATCAATTATGCATTTTCCTGCATTCCAATGTAAGGACCTCATGAAAAGTACACTGTTTGTTTGTAAGCTAGCACTTACCAAGAGATGCATACCTTTCCCTTCACAGACAATTTTTGATAGGTCGGATTTCTACTGATTCCTTTCCTAAATGTGATGCGCCTGCCGCAGACTTATTTCACAATTTTTGGATCTGTCCAGCCATACAGGTATTTTAGAAGCAAAAGCAAGCTTTCCAAGTGTGTCTAAATATCCAGGACTACCAGAGAAATCCGGAGGCTGCGATTTTTGGCCTTTTAGGTGTTAGGGGTTGCGTGCTAAGGCCTCCTTCAATGTCTTTATTCCATAAGAAATTATTCCACTTGCTCAGTATGGATTGGTTAAATGCGACAGTACACAAAGAAAGGGACACCCATACATTTTCCAAAAAATGGGACAGTTTTAATCTGGATGACTCTGTTAAATGTCAAATCAAAGCAACTTTCTGTGAAACATCCTGGTTTGGTGCACAAATGTGTCAGGTAACAATCCTTGTTCATGATACCTAGTTTTGGACGGTTGGACGACTAACAGAGTTCTCTGCTCCACTTATTTGTTATGTTGGTCTTATGTGGGGGGGGATTTATGGGATCTTACATTTTGTATTTAGTGTTATTTACCTGCTGTAAAGTGAACCCCTTGTTGATTGTCAATGTTTTTCTCTGGCATTCCCTAGGGTACATATGTGTGGGGTCCTACTTTGTTTGCTGCATATTGTTCTTTTTTATTTTCTTTGTCTTTGTTTGTTGTGAAATCTAATAACTTTCACCTTTCAATGTCCCCATCTCCCACACTCTCTAAATGATCCCCCAGCTTACTATGGAGTTGCCCACCAAACAAAGTAGCCAGTGGCACTATTGTTTTTCTTCCATGATAGTATTAGTGATGATCCTGATAGTGGTGATAGTGCTGGCAGTATATGTAGGGGAACCCGTGGCATAGTTATGCTGCTGGTTCTGCAGAATGGAAGGAGCAAGGCATCTAACAGAAAAAAGTACTGTAAAATGTTCTGATTGTCTCCTCCCCTGGCTCATAATCAAAATCTGTAATCCATAATCTGGCTCAAATACTTGATTTAATTTTTTTCAGTCTTTCTCTTCACAAATCATGTGTCTGTTTATGGTACCAACAATGTTAGTGAGGAGGAGTTAATGATAAACAATCACTGCTTTTGCCATGTCTTACCAAAAATCATCAGCTAGCTAACAACTGGTACAGGGGCATAAGTAGAAACCACAACTTCATAAGCAACATGTCACACGGTGCCACCTTTGCCCCATGCAGCCGATCAGTGCCATCCTGACCACTAAACACTCCGCCTGTGCCATATTTGCTCTCAAACAACGGATTTGTGCCATCATTGCTCCTTACAGCACACACTCGTAAACCACACTTACACATGCTAATACACATACATATATACTTACTTATACTCGCTAACACACAAGTACACACTCATTCTAACACACACTCCCTCTCACACCACTTACACATATATGCTATGAGACTGTTGGGGGAAGAGGAAGTTCCCTGCGCTCCCAGGGCAAAGAGAGGCAATACCTGCCTGGACATTTTGTGTGCTGTCTGGTTTTCCAGAGCCTGGTGTAGCTGGATGTGGCTGGGAGGTCAAGTTAGTGCGTGATTAGGCTGGTCAGTCTGGACCAGCATAGTTTAGGTAGAGAGGGCTCCAATTGGGAGCTGGGTTTTGTTTTTATGATTTGGTTTTGGGGTTTGAGCAGTTAAAATAAAGCGCTGGTTTGTTACAAGCTGGTGTTCCCGACTCTGATTGCCCTAGAGGACTGTGCTTAGGATCCCTAAATGTGAAATGTATGGCCCTCATGCTACAGGGTTTGTCACAATGCTAACACAATTACACTTCTATGCTAACACGCATACACACACATTTTCATACATACAAATGGTTTCATATACAGATTCATGCACACATACACTTTTACTCAGACATTCATGCTCACATACATACAAACATACATATCCCCTCCATTATTAGATAAGCAAAAACACACAGAGGAAAAAATTGCCAGGTTAACAAAAAAGTGAAATAACCTTGTGCATTTGGATTAGTAACAAATGTTATTTTCAATCTGCCATTTGTGTGCGTTCGTACGAATCTCAGATAACAAGGAGGACCCCCTGATGAAACTAGCAAAAACAAACTGCAAAATTTCTGGCCAATCAGCATTTACAAGGAGATAGACTTCTAAGTGCCGTTAGCAGCCACAGCGGCAATGTTAGATTCAGACTAAAGTTTATCTATCTACCATACTGCCAAGTGTCAAGTAGTGTAGTGCAGAATATTTACTGGGGTAGGGTGGATTGGAGAAGCTGTACTGATATATTTCATTTTTTGATTGACTGGGACTGCAACACTTTTGTTTCATTTTGTTATGTAATATATTTATTTATTTTTGGGCATTTTTTTCCTATACTACTATCAAAACTTTTTATTTTTGGACAACACAAACCAATGCCTAATGCCAATGTCACATTTATTTACTGATTTTTTATTTTTGGACAACACAAAATAAATCAGTAAATAAATGTGACATTGGCATTAGGCATTGGTTTGTACGAATGCGCAGTATGTTTTAGTTTTTGAAATATTGTTCCTGAATTGGGTGTGAGTTGCACACTACCAGTCCCAAGTAGGCTGAAGCCTGGAGTAAGAAATAAACCAGCCTGAGAAAAAGTGTTGAAAGTGAATGTTCCAGAAGGTGGCAGAGACTTCCTCCTTTGG
This sequence comes from Sceloporus occidentalis, assembly GCA_023333645.1. NCBI lineage: Eukaryota > Metazoa > Chordata > Lepidosauria > Squamata > Phrynosomatidae > Sceloporus > Sceloporus occidentalis. Next base: position 636,177 of record JALMGF010000263.1, read on the forward strand.
AACCCCCCCATATTTCCGAATCAAAGAAGGCTTCCAAAGTTTGTCTGAACTAACTAGTAGGAAAATTTGTAATTATTAAACAAGCTTTAAAGTGCCCTGGCAAAATCATTAGAATAAATATTTAAACAGTCACATGTTGACAACCGCCCAAAATCTAAATATTAATTTAGGAAAAAAACAAAAAGCCTGAATATAAGACTACCCTATAGGAAAAAAAGTTTTACTAGTAAATATTAATTCATGTAAACAATTTTTTCATATTTAATAAAAGCTATGATTGAGAAAAATATATATATTTTTATTTCCTTTTATTTGCCAACCTGCCCCCCCAGTTATGCACATCTGCCCCCAGGGTTGCCACTCTGCCCCAAGAAATGCCTTATACCCCCTATTTGCCACTCTGCCCCATGATGTGCCTTTTAATCCTCTATATGCCACTCTGCCTCCAGAAATGTCTTATACCCTCCTATATGCCACTCTGCCCCATGATATGCCTTTTAACCCCCTATATGCCAGAGTGGCATATAGGGGGTTAAAAGGCATATCATGGGACAGAGTGGCATATAGGGGGTTAAAAGGCATTTCTGGAGGTATATATATATATATAACTGCTAACAGCAATCACACTCCTATCAAGCCAAAGCAGCCAATACATGCTGGAACCTGGGGATGATAGGGGTGTGAGTACAGCCTCCCTATGCCATGCTACCACCACCCCCCCCTTACACATCCATGCTATCACACACACACTTATTGACAAACATTTAAATACTCATTCATTCCATTAATCACACATACTTCACACATTAATCACAAAAACCCTACCCCACCCCCTTACCTGAACTGCAGATCTCTCACTCGAAGACTTCTGCAGGGGCCCGGCTGTGCGAGCAACTTCTCTGGCCCTGCCCCCAGAGGAAGGAGGGGGGAGGCAGAATTAGGTGACACTCTGCTACTTTCCTGTTCTCCTGCTGCTATAAGAGACGCTGCTCGCGACCAAAGCAATGGTAAGCAGCCTGGCCCCAGTGGACATTTTTTTGAGGTCTGTTTAGAAGACGACCTCGATTATAAGACGATGGGTATTTTTCAGAGCAGTTGCTCTGAAAAAAACCTCGTCTTAAAATCGAGCAAATACGGTAGATCGAAGCAACTTAACTAACTTTAATTAATACTTTAAAAAATGAAGATTTTGGTGGTGTAGCATAATGCACACAGTAGCACACAATGCATGCAATTTACACATTACCCATTCTGTACTTACACTAATTTTAACTGCATTCCAAGTAAAATGGACATATGCAGATAAAGAATAGAAAGGCACAGTAGACAAAAAGACTGCTTTGAACTCAATTCAGAATCATTAAATGTTCTAACATTATATAACTAATGATCCCCTTCTCAGTTTTCAAAATCAGATGTTTTTTGTTTGTGCAAATTCAGTGACAAGATAAATGTGGGAAGTTTTATCTCCAAAATGCAGAACAATGTGGACAGTTTTCCCATCTGGTGTTTCTCATATCCTGCGGTTTACAATGATGGTAGTTAAAGGGTCAGAAGATTTTTCTTCAAGGGCAATCTAACCAGAGAATTCAAGTAGTTTGTGGTTCATTGTATAATGGCACCAAGCCAGAGTCATGTTCAACCCTTCAGAACGAAAGCTTTTTTATATCATTTGCACTTAAAGATAGAAACATTTCAGCACATGTATTATGCATCCCTGTTTAGCTGCTATACTTTGTTAAATCCTTTTATGTATTTAAATATTTTTATCACACCCTCTCTATTCTTTCCTCCAGGCTAAACATATTGAGATTATTTTTGTCTTTTCTGATATTTGTTTCCTGTAAACCATTCAGAGTTTTAGTAGAAATGTCAATATCTGGAATGTCAATATCCACCTGGAGATAAAGTCTCCTGAATGTATTATTATTATCCTTCATTTAAATAGCACCAACAATACATATATTCAAGGGGTATGACAAGACTAGAATTGACAGACTAAGACAAACCGATACATTAGGCAGAGAGAGCCCATCTCGCAAGCTTACAATCTTGAGGGAATGGGGTGAGGACAAACATAAGAAACAGAGAAAGATGAGAGATAGTGTGGGGTTGTATCAGTGACAGGGAAGTTCTAGCAGCTAAGATGGTATGCTTCTCTGAAGAAGTGGGTTTTGAGATGTGTCTTGAATGTTGGGAGGGAGGAGAAAGCTTAAGGTTTGGTGGAAGTAGGTCCCAGACAGTGAAATCTTGTAGATGGGAAAAGGAAGAGGTGATAAGTGAGGAGGAGAGCCTTAGCCCATAGAAAAAACGTAAAGATGGAGTAGGTGAGTATTTGTTTATGAAGTGAAAAGGAAAGAGTGATACTCAGCGCTTAAAATGAAAATGCCAGATATCTGGTGTAATGACGCAACTTGAACAAGTATAATACCTTAGTGCTGCAGAACCAACACACTGACCACAAGTGTGTAAAGGATAATACACAAAACAAAGAAATAAAGTGCTGCGCAAAATTTACAAACGACACCACAATATGAGTGAAAATTAAATAATACTTAAATATGATTTAAGAATTTAAGTATTATTTAATTTTCGCACATATTGTGGTGTCGTTTGTAAATTTTGCGCAGCACTTTATTTCTTTGTTTTGAGTATTTGTTTATGAGTGCAGAAATGTATGGAGGATCAGTGGTATGGAGGGCCTTATATGTTAGTACCAGGATTTTAATTTTGGCAAAGGTAATAGCCAGTGGAAGATTTCATAGAGAGGGGAAGCAGAAGAGGCACGCAAGGCCTAGCAGCAACATTTAGGACAGACTGGAGAGGAGAGACAGTGGAATGCCAACTAGAAGAGTATAAAAAAAGGAAAATAAAAGTTGCACATCTCATCTAAAAATAAAAAATTATACTTCCCAATATGTGCTTGTTTCTGATTTTCAAACTCTCAAGCAGGGAGATGAAAATGAAATAAAATAAAAACAACTTACAGTGTAGTAATTATTAGAAATCAAATGAAGTATGTTACTGAATATAGCTAGTAGAATGGCCCGTTACTTTAGTAGAGCAGTTTCTGTTGAGATTAGTAGGCACTACTCATTGAAGCAGATTCCACAGTAGAAAATCAACCCATCGGGCCTGGTTAGTAGGAAAGATAGTTGTATTGTTAATGGTGATAGAGAATTCAGGTAGTGGGGTGGAGATGGAAGGAGTGAAGATATTGAGTTCAGTTTTAGAAAGATTAAGTTTCAGGTAGCAATGTAACATCCATGAAGAAATAGCAGACACGCAGTTGGTAATACAGGACATGAGAGACAAAGAGAAGATAAGAAGGCAGGTAGATTTGGGTATCATCTGCATATAGATGATACTGGAGGCCTAATGAGTTGATAAGTTTCCCAAGAGATGAAGTATAAAAAGAGAACAGCAAAGAGCCAAGGACTGATCCTTGAGGGACCCCAACCCAAAGTAGAAGGGGTGATGATGTCTTGCCAGAGAAGCTTACAGAGAACTAACGATTAAAAAGATACTAGGAGATCTAGGAGAGAGCTGTATCTTTAATGCCTAAAGAAGCAAGCGAGTCAAGAAGAAGGTGGTGATCAACAGTATCAAAAAGTATTAGAATGGAGAAGTTATCTTTTGCTTTGGCAGAGAGCAAGTCATTGGAGACATTTGTTAGAGCCATTTCAGTAGAGTGAAGGGGTTTGAAACCAGACTGTAGAGGGTCAAGGAGGGAATTAGAGGAGAGGAAGTTAGTAAGGCAATTGTACACAATCCGTTGAAGCAACCTAGAGGTAAAAGGAAGTGTAGAATGTGTATGTTGCATGTATACAGAGATGTGTGGAGACAGGAAGTAGGAAGTGGCGAAGAATAAGAGAGTAAAAACTAGAAGGAAGGGAGTAGGATTCATGAAGGGTAACAGCAATAAACTGTTTTCATTACAAGGTTCATCTGTCTACCCCATCACTGTTTGAACACATCTACAGGAAGCAGAGTAGGTGGGTAAGTGATAGACCAAAGGATGGACATACAGACTTTGCGAGAAGGGAGTTGAAGGTGGAAAAAAGGGGTCGCTGGAAGAAAGGGGGCATATGAGAGTAGAGAAGTAGAGTTCTTAAGCAAGACCCAGGGCAGAGTTGTAGGTGCGAAGCATGAATTTTTTCGCCGGATTTCTGAAGTAGCGTTGAGCCGTGCAGCAGCGCTGAAGAAAGCTTATGATTTTGGTATGCCATGGTTGGCGTTTCAGTTGTCGGGGGAATTGTGAACAATAGTCTAGGCATAAACTGACCAGTAAAGTGTCATAACCACCACTAATAAATCTAGTTACACAAACCGGTACTTTTCTTGCCTTTTCTGAGGCTTTTTTGCACTGCTTTATACTTTAAGTCACCAGAAATAATGACTTTTACATGCCAAGTGCATTATTTTACATTTATCAGCATTAAACTACAGCTGCCATACGCTCGACCATTCTTCTAATTTACATTTGCAATTTAGCTACTTCCATCAGGAATGTCTACCCTATTGCAGACGTATATATCATCTGCAAAAGACCTACCTTACCATTGAGACTTTTTGTAATTTCGCTATTAAAAATAAGTATGGGTCCCAATACTGATCCCCAAGATAACCCACTAATAACCAGACTTTCATCTGAATGTATACCATTAACTACAACCTTCTGATTGCGGTCCTCAACCATTGCCTAATCCATTCACCTTTTTAACATCCAAACACTGCAATTAATTTATATCTAATATGAGGGACCATGTCAAAAGCTTTATATCCATTGCAAAAAATGTTAAGCCATTGCGACGGATAATGGATTTAATGCTATCCAGGTGGGGATGATATATGTGATGGAACCCTCCATCACTGGAGCCACTGGAGAGGCCTGACAGCAATCCAGTGGCGTCTCCAGCTTTCATATTTAGGGGGGGCACATGGGGGGCCAGGGACCAAAGTAGGGGGGCCAATTATAAAACGGCACCTATACACTTTATATATATATATACACATACATACATACACACGTTAGACATGCATTTTTAACTACATAATGGTAAAGACCGTGATTGAAATATGAATTCAAAATAACAGCTAAACTGGCAGTTATTTTTCATTCTTTAATATTAGCCTCTGCTGACAATATATATAAATATTAGACCCTGCTGCTGATATATAGAAATATTACACCCTGCTTCCGATATATATTAATATTAGCCCCTGCAGCCTATATAAATATTAGACGCTGCTGCCAATATATATATAAATATTAAACACTGCTGTCAATATATAAATAAATATTAGCCCCTGCTGCCAAAAAATATATAAATATTTGCCCCTGCTGCCAATATATATATAAATATTAGAACTTGCTGCCAATATATTTTATAGTGAAAAAATTGGACCCTACCCAAGCATTTCCTTGGGCCCCGCTCAACGCTTCCTTGCATGCAATCACTCCCTCCACTACCATACCAAAAAAAAAAATATTTGCCACACTGACTGCAGATCAGAGGAAGACCGTGAGAGTCAGTCCTGCACTGTGACATTGAGAGGTCCTCTCCCCTGTAATTATCCCCAGAGTCACTTTGTCCCCTCATTCACTAAACCATACCGCTCTTTTACTTACACCCTGTAGTTCAGGTATAGATCAAATAAACAACACATGGAAACAGCACATGCAACTGAATGAGATAAAAAAAAAAACTTGTATTTGCAGGTATACATAAATAATGTATGGAAACATAGCATTGCAGGTATAAACCAACAGAACACACAAACCCAGCATTGCAGGTATATATCAACTGGAAATCACATGTACACTCAGCACTGAAGGTATAGCTCAAATAAACAACACATGGAAACAGCACTCCAGGTATTGATCAACTGAATAAGACATACAAATCCTATATTTGCAGGTAAACATAATTAATGTATGGACATATAGCCGATACAGATCAACAGAATAACACAAAAACCCAGCTTTGCAGGTATATATCAATTGGAAATTACATATAAACTCTGCATTAAGGGTATAGATAACCCCCCCTAAATTACAGGCACACCCCTAAGCCAACCCTGGCGTCCACATTGCCCACATAGAACCTGACCAGCACCCAAATTACACGTACATAGGGCGTGCCATCTTTGTCACCAAACAGCCCAGCATGAGTCAACATTGTCCCCAAACAGCTGAACGTACGCCATGTTTGTCCCATAAACACACTGTGGCATCTTTGTCCCCATTGCCTAAACACCCTGCTTATACAATCTTTGCTTTTTTGACAAATCAATAATACACCTATGATTCACAAACACTTTTACAGTCACTCACTAATTCACACAATCATTTATTCTTTCACACAAATTATTTACACATATTCATTAATGCATCCACACATTCATCCATTCATTCTCTCTCTCATTCTGACTCTTTATTTCAATATTCTTGCCACCCTCCTTTCTCCCTATTTACCCCCTCTCCCTCCCTATCTATCCTATCTCTCCCCTCTCCCTCCCAATCAATCCTATCTCTCCCCTCTCCCTCCCAATCTATCCCCTCTCCCTCCCAATCTATCCTATCTATCCCCTCTCCCTCTTCTCACTCTCTAACCCCCTCCTAACTTTCTACCCTCTCCCCCCTTCGAAGTTCACTTACCTTGGGCTTGTAGAAGTCCAGCGGTGCGATCGCGAAGTCCCTGTCTCCCTGGTTCTGCCGCAGTGTGCGCGGCTTCACTGTTGAGCGCCGGACATGACATCATATACCGGCGCTCAACTTGAAATGCCGGCACTGCGACCAAGGCAGAGGCCTCGCGGAGAAGAGTGAGAGGCGCCGAACGGTTTCTGAAAACTTATTCCTCAGCGACCGTTCGGCGCCTCTCTCTCTCCTCTGCGTCTATTACAAAAAAAAAAAAGACGCCGTTTCAATTGGGGGGGGCACACGGGGGGGCACAGCATGATGTAGGGGGGCCATGGCACCCTCTGGCCCCCCCCTGCCGACGCCACTGCAGCAATCCTCCTCCCTATTGACTATGGGCCCCCCCATCTAAATTTACTTATTCCATACCCCCAATAAGTACACACACATGACTTTGGTGAAAATTATGCTTTTATTCAGCTTTGGATAAATTCAGTCATGGTTATTAAATGAAAATTCCCAACTCAGATGACCACATTGTTAAATTCCAGTGCAATTGATACAACTATCAGAAACTTGATAAAGAGTGACAGACTGTCAATAACCATAGCACCGTTTAAAAAACACATACCAGGCAGTACCAGCTGGTATGGACATAACCCGGCTATCCCACTGAAGAGACTACCGGTATCCAAAAGCACAGCACCCAAACATCCGTATCTAAATCACCAGAGCATAATTCCAGGAAGTGTTTTTTTGTACTTCCTACTTTAGGCTTGCACACCATGAGTGCAACCATACCTCTGACGGGTTGCATTATTACTGCCCCCCCAACATTTCCAGCTCCCTCTCAATGACCGATTAAACTGCAAACATCCAGACATCCAATTCTACTTCAGGCAAATGGTCCCTCCTAAATAATCCTGAGGAGTCACCCTCCGGATCCCTATGTCTAACAATCAACCTCCCTTGAAAAGCTTCAAAACATGAAATGTATGCTCACCAGGATACAGGAACGGAGTCATGTGATGCGATGTACATTCACGTGACTCCACTGGGTTCCTGTGTCACCTCGATGGATCAAGAGACGCTGCTGAGTAACACAGGTAAGCAGCCGGTCCCCTTTCCTGTAAAAAATCTACCACCACTGTATAAGACGCACCCAGTTTTAAGACCCCACATTTTTCTAAAAAAGGTGCGTCTTATTCATGGGGAAATACGGTAATTACTGATTTGGTACATGCACACATGACATGAATCAGCTGGGCTGATACATGTTTGTCAGCTGCTCATAGCTTCAAATTAACTTGAAATGTTATATGTTTTTGCTTTGCTGTATAAATGGTTTCCTTATATAAGATTGTTTTATGGAATTTGTAATTGACTAAATATAATAATTAATGTGATATCATATTTAAAAAATGTTTTGCAATATTAGTTTTCTAGCCTTTTCCCAGATACAAGCATATTTTTAACAGTCTGCTGGTCAGAGTTCAGTGTTTTCCCTTAAATTCTCATGGGCTTATTTTCAGTTCTCATGTTGTATCTGTTCATGGCATATAATGGGATATGGAAGGAATGCAGAAATGAACTGTGATATGTAAGTATTTCATGTGACTATTCCTAAATGTTTAACCAAATAGAAGAAATTGATACAACTAAATTAAAAGGCCTTTCAACATTATGTCATATTGACAGTTGGAATCTCACATTAAAACATTCAATCAATTTAGGATAGTGTGCTTCTTACGCCCAAGTGTTAAACATAAAAGAAAATGGCACCTTACAAATTCCAAATGTACAACTCCATATGAATCTATATATAAAAAAAATATTTCAGTTTGTTGAGCAGTCCACTACTCAACAGTTTTGCATGGAAATGAGACCCTTGGGGTAGAATGGTGTCAGGATCCACTCACTGCTGCCTGAACCATGGCTGAATTATACTTCAGGCTAATACATCTGCTACCACTAGTGGCCACCCTCCTCCCTCTGGAGTGATCTGAACCCCAGTGGGCCTCCGTTCCCGTCCGCCCTACCAGTGGGCCTCCGTTCCCATCCGCCCTGCCAGTGGGCCTCACCTGTACCTGGACCTGTACCTGAACCTGCCTGTGGGCTTACCTGCCAGTGGGCCCGCACCCGAGCCTGTACCTGTGCCTGAACCTGCCTGTGGGCTTACCTGCCAGTGGGCCCGCACCCGAGCCTGTGCCTGAACCTGCCAGTGGGCCCGCAACCGAGCCTGTGCCTGAACCTGCCTGTGGGCTTACCTGCCAGTGGGCCCGCACCCGAGCCTACACCTGCACCCAAGCCTGTGCCTGCACCTGCACCCGAGCCGGTGCCTGCACCCGATCCGGTACCTGCACCTGCACCCGAGCCGGTACCTGCACCCGCACCCGAGCCTGTACCTGCCTCAGCTCCCGTCTCTCTGCCTCAGCTCCCGTCCTTTCCAGTTCTGCTACTCTGTCTGTACCTATCTCTCTATCACCATGCATAAAGGAGTACAGACAGAGTCCCCCGTATCCCCTGCACATGGACTCCTACCAGACCTGCTCGCCCGGGTCCTGACAAATGGTTAATAAATAATAAATATGTATTTGTTTAAAATATATATAAAAAAATGTCTCCAATATGAGTGCTTTCATAGAACTGCAGACTTGCATAAAAATATATATGTTGCATACCTGCTCGAGAAAGGGGGAGACCCCCCTTCTCCTCTCAGCCCCCGCTACAACAACCGCCATGGAGAAGGCTGTGGAAGGAGACCTTCCTCCACCTAGTAACCACTCCAGCAGCAGCAAGTACGGAGAAAAGGAGACCCTCATCCACTTTGTGACTGCCACAGCAACCCCCACGGAGAAGGGGAAAACCTCCCTTCACCTCTCAGCTGCCTCCAGCAGGACAGCCACGCAGGAGAGGTTTTGCGAGAAATTCAAATACAGGATACACAACATCATAATCTGAAAGAGTCCAGAAACTACTTACAGATACCCTCAATCTTCCTACACATTATACAGGAGACAATATGTTTGAATGAGCATGCGTGATTGAGGGAATGAATCTGTGAATGAATGAGTATATGAATCGGTGTGTGTGTGTGTGTGACAGCATGGATGCGTACGTGGGGGGGCATGGCACAGGGTGGCTGTAAGTGACGTAAGGGTGGCTGTAAGTAACACACCAAAACTGGACAAAAAATACAATAACAATATTAATTAATATGATTGTTAACAGCAATCACACTCCTATCATGCTTATGGTTGTCTACCAGTACATGCTGGAATCTGGGTATGCCTGAGATTGCTGTTAACAATCATATATATTGTAGATGAGTGTTTAATAATGCTTCTACTATCTCCTTAATTTTAGTGGAAGGGTTTTCCATCACCTTATCCCACCATAACATTTATATATATATATATATATATATATATATATATATATATATATATATATATAAACATTGTTATTTAATTTTTTTGTACAATTTTGGTGTGTTACTTACTTTTATTAGTACAGTGTGGTTATTTGTTTTTTTGTTTTTTTTTTGTGAATCAAAGTTTTTATTGAGTTTTGGTAAAGTTTATCAACAGAGGAGGGAACAAAAATATATACACAAGAGGGAGTCCTGACACCACAGGGCAAGATGTGGTACACAGAACACAAAAGAAAATAAAATAAGAAGTAATAACAATACAGTAGACGACGCAAATTAATAACAATAAAGAAAGAAATATACAGAGACCCGTACAGAAAAGAAAAAAAAAAAGGGGGGGGTACATGGCTTGGCAAACCCCATAACACCTTCCAGGACCCAGTGGCTACTCTACACGTCAGCCAGATGCACCCTTACAGAGGGGTCCTCCACAAAACGGGACCAATAGAACCATTTCCTCCCATGACGCGCCTCCTGCCCCGCATGCCCAGCCACCAACTGGCAGAGGGTCCCCCAGCCCCACGACGACAACCCTATGTAAAAGAGAAATCCCGTGCGCCGGGAGAGCATCCCGCCTGTGCAACCCCTCAAAGAGAGTAACCTCCCGTATAAGAGCGTGTTTTTGCGGGATGGAGTTAAAGAAGTTACTCAATTGCAAATATTGGAGGGAGTGCAGGGCAGAGGAGGCCACCCCTCGAAACAGATCAGAGAAGGAACGAAGCACACGTCCGCACATATAAGCACTCAATGGCAATGAGTCCTCAGACCGCAGCAACAGAAAGGTCCCGCCACCCAAGCCCGGGGGGAAATCTGGATTATGGCGAACAGGGGTCAAGGGCGAGGGGTAAATCGTCAGATTATGTTTACGGTGCGCAACGCGCAAAACAGCAAACGAATTACCCCCAGCTGCCCGCCGACCCGCCCCAGGGACCAACCACGGCAGGACAAGAAGAGGGACAGAGGCAGTAAAAGCCTCCAGAGCGATCCACAATTTGTGGGACGGATGGTAACTCCATTCCAACGTCCGTAGTAAATGACAAGCAAGATAGTAGGAGTGGAGGCACGGCAAACCGAGACCATCCTCAACCTTTGGCCTTTGCAACAAAGAGAGCGCCAACCGCGGAGTCTTCCCGGCCCAAATAAAAGAAATGAAGAGCGATCGAATTGAGGAGAAAAAGGCTCGAGGCACCCTAATAGGCAACGCCTGTAACAAATACAACACCCTAGGGAGCACATTCATTTTAAGTGCATTAATCCTCCCGACCCACGAAATATAGAGCGAATCCCACGACAAAACATCCTTCCGGATCGCCTCAAGAAGGGGGGGAAAGTTAAGACTATACAAAAGGGAAACATCAGCAGCCAACCACACACCCAAGTGCCGCATCCGCTGAGAGCACCACCTAAAAGGAAACGCAGAGGACAGGGAGTCCACCACAACCCGGGGGAGGGACACATTTGACAACTCAGATTTAGAGAAATTGATCTTCAGATTCGACAGGCGACCATATTTATGAAATTCATCCATAAGCACCGGCAAGGAGACCCGGGGAGAGGTAAGGGCAAAGAGCAGATCATCTGCAAAGGCCACAACCTTGTGATGAACATCGCCGCACCGAACACCCCGAATATCAGGATGAAGCCGGACAGCCTCTAAAAAGGGTTCCAAGGAGAGGACAAAGAGCATAGGGGACAAGCCCTGCCTAGTACCATTGGTAATGGGAAAGGAGGTGGAGAGCGCCCCATTAATCCGAACTCTTGCAGAAGGGTTAGAGTAGAGGGAAGCAACCCATTGAAGCATGTGAGGGCCAAAGCCTAAACCGCGCAAAACAGCAAGCATAAATGACCAGTCAAGGCGGTCAAACGCCTTTTCTGCGTCTGTAGAGAGAAGCACAGCTTCAGAGCCCGAGTGGTGAATCAAATGAATCAGATTCAGAGCCTGAATAGTCCCATCTCTACACTCCCTGCCGGGGACAAAGCCAGATTGATCCGGATGTATCAATGCCGGCAGAAACCGACCCACCCGTAAAGCCAAAATCTTAGCAAACAATTTAAGATCAACATTTAAGAGGGATATGGGCACACCTCGGCATCCTTGCCCTCCTTAGGGATCACCGCTATCGTGGCCGCAAGGGTATGCGGATGAAAAGCGGCACCCCCCAAGATAGAATTGTAGACGTCCAGCAAACGAGCACCCAAAGGAACAAAAAACTTTTTATAGTAGGCCAAAGACAACCCATCAGGCCCCATCTTCCCGTTTTAGAGAGCTTAAGAGCTGCCTCCAGCTCCTGAAGGGACATTGGGGACTCCAACGACTCGGAAGCCTCCAGGGACAACTTATGGGTTAAATGCTGGGACAGGTAGCTAGCCAAAGCAGAACGTCGAGCATCGGTACCCTCAGGACACGCCTGCGTTATAAAGATTGGAGTAGTAAGAAACAAACGTAGCGGCAATATCAGAGGGAAGATGAAGAGCGACCCCATTAGACCCACGAATCGCGGTGATATACGTCTGACGACGCCTCGCTCGTGAAGCCCTAGCCAAAAACTTCCCTGGCTTATTACCATGCTCCTGGTAAAGGAAGGTAAAGGTCACTCAACTGACGAGCAGCGACTCGCTTCCTTTCAGAACCCAGCCTAATCAGGTGTCCCCGGATTACGCATTTATGCGCCTCCCAGACCGTAGGAAGGGGCACGTCAGGTGTCAAATTCGTATCAAAATAATCCCTGAGGACAGAGTCAATAGACTGACATAACGTAGCGTCAGAGAGTAAGGACTCTGAGTAGGTCTATGTAATGCAGATCGAAGGGACACAACGAGAGGGGCATGATCCGACCAAGTGATCGAGCCATAACAAGCCTTCGTCAGGGAGGACAGATGGTAGTGCGGAAGGAACAGACAATCTATACGGGAGTAACGATTATGAGTAGCAGAGAAAAAGCTAAAGTCCCTATCTGAGGGGTGCAGAGCCCTCCAGCAGTCCACCAACTGGTTGTCTCGCAACACAGCCCGTATCCGCCGAAGCACGGTTGCCGGGGTCTAGGATAGGCCCGTAGAAGAGTCAAGTGTCGGGTCGAAGACAACATTAAGGTCGCCCCCAAAAACCAAAACCCCTTCCTGGAACTCCCGCAGCCGCCGCAAGGTTTTAGAAAGCCACACATGTTGCCGAACATTGGGAACATAGACATTGGCAAACGTATACATAACTCCAGCCACGTGCCCCTTAACAAAGAGGAACCGACCATCCTCATCAGAGATATGGGCTACTTCTGTCCAAGGGAAGTGTTTAGAAATCAAAACAGCCACACCCTTCGATTTAGCTAAAGGGTTTGTACTGTAATATGCGAAAGGAAAATCCCGAGATTTCAAACAAACTTTCGTGGAGCTGTTACACTGTAAACTGCCCAATCGCGCGATCGCGCAGTTTCAAACGCGCGATCGGGCATTCCCTGCGGAGATATCCTGCCCTCCAATGAGGCACAGAGACGCTGTGATCTCTATGCAGGTCTGTGAGGACCTGCATAGAGATCACAGTGTGATCGGTGCAGGGGGATCGCGGGGAGGGGAGTGAGAACAGAGCCGGCCTTAGGCGTTGTGGCGCCCTGTGCGGACTACTCCTCTGGCGCCCCCCCTCACTACCCCCCCTCTCTGCCCCTTCAAACTACCCCCCCATGCCCCTTCAAACTACCGCCCCTCAAACTACCCCTCCCCTCTGCCCCTTCAAACTACCCCCCCGTCCATTCAAACTACACCCCCCCGTCCCTTCAAACTACACCCCCCCGTCCCTTCAAACTACACCCCCCTCTGCCCCTTCAAACTACACCCCCCTCTGCCCCTTCAAACTACACCCCCCCCTCTGCCCCTTCAAACTACACCCCCCCCACTTACCTTGTTGCCGGAGTCCTGCGGTGAGAGCGGGAGGCATCCGTCTTCTTGCTCTGCCGCGGTGCCGGCATTTCATGTTGAGAGCCGGAATAGTCCGGCGCTCAACATGAGATGCCGGCACAGCGACGGAGTCACGGAGAGTAAGGGGCGCCGAGCGGTTGCCGAGAACTTCACGAGCAACCGCTCGGCGCCCCTGACCGGGACTTAGATTTAAACATCGGGGTTTTTTTAAAACTTTATTTAACATGAATGATGTTAAATAAAGTTTTAAAAAAACACACAAAAAAAAAAACAGATGCTTTAATCTAAGTCCCGGTCAGGCGCCCCTGCAACCATGGCGCCCTGTGCGGTCGCACAGGTCGCACACCCCTAAGGCCGGCCCTGAGTGAGAAACCATGTCTCCCCCTCCCGTCCTGAAAGAGAAAAGCTGGGGAAAAAAATTATTTCATTTAAAAAATAATATTAAATAAATCATTAAAATAATAATATATATAATACTAAAATTTTTTATAATGTGAGCTGTGATGTCATTGTGACATCACTGGCATGTTCAGGAGGTCCCTAGGAGGACCTCTAACCATTTCTGTGTAAAAATAATATATATAAAATACAAAAAAAATTAAAATAAAAAAATATATACAAAAAAAGATAATAAAAAAATTATTAAAAAACCTTACTTCCCATTGCCCTAGCATAACATCTAGCCAGTAAACCCTCCTGCCCCCGTTCACAACCCCCAAACCCGTTAAGCCATAGGCATAAAAATTATACAAAATTGTACACCTTATAGTATGCTCCCTGGTGCTGGGAAAGTCTGGAAAATCTATATAAATTAGGTATTTCTGAAATCAGGACACCTGAATTGATAAACTTGGAGGGGATTTTCCATCACTTTACCTAATTTTGTGAGGATTCAGAGGGAAAATGTAAAAAAAAAATTAGTTTATTTTTCTAATCTTCACTAGTTTTTCTCATTCTAAATTCTCAGCTAATCATCCAACTATGGTATCAAACGAAAGCTCTATCTCTCCTTGAAAAAACAATATATAGTTTACATGGGTAAACTATTCACAGGAAAGGAGAATAATCGCTAAACCCACATACCCCTCCGGGCTTTGAGGTACCAAAAACCCCTGGGATTGAAGGGGTTAATGGGCTCTACTGTGTCAAACTATTTGTTTACCATCAGATAAGAGGTTCACAATGGAATCAAGGAAATCTTGATCTTTTTGTTGCATTATACGAACTACTGGTATATTGAAATATATCTAAAATGGTCTTAATTTACTTGTGTAAAATATATATATAAATATAGACAACGGTGCAGAGATTTGTGGTTGCTATGCTTTTGTAAGATGAGAAATATGCATGTGCAATAATTTCCATTCAGAAATGTCTGTGTACCCACAGTGTGCTTTAGTTCACATAGGATTTTCTTTTTTTCTATACATGGCAGACATAAAAAAATAGTTTTAGACTAAGAGGTTTTGAGTTTTGAATTTCCCCTTTAGCATTTATAATCTTAACAAAATAAATGTGAAGGCTGAGGTGAAAAAACATACAATGTGTTTGGAGTACCCTCTACAGCCTTGGTTGTGAAATTATCAGCGTAACTAATTTTAGCTGTTTTGATGGCAATCCACATGGAGCTTTTGAAATAATATTTTAAAAAATTGTGCTATTATAAATTAGTGTACATTTTCAGTACTACCATTAGCATCAACAGTAGTATTTCATGAATATGTTCTGCTGTTGTGTACTTTTGGTACCGCAACAACTCTTGAGGTTATCGCATGACTAATACACATATACACTTATTTTAAAACTTAAACCTTCTTTATTAATCAGTCAGCTATGGATGAATATGTCCATGGTGCAGACCATTTATGTATCCATTTGCAGTTACTATTTCCTTAACATTCCATGGCTAATTATAATAAAACTTTAAAAACATGATTTGCTTTGCTTTAAGTTGCAATACAAAACACCCCTCCATGGAACCCAAATTCATTAGCATTAACCATTACAACCATAAAACCAAATGGCTGGTATTTGCATATAAACCATATAATCCCTGCTGGTGCACCAGAGCATGACAGCCAAATACATTAGAATCACCAAGGTTAAAATCACTGCATAAGAACTAGCACACTTCCACTCCTGCCAAGCAACAATCTTCAACCATAAAAAAAAACACTTGGGGTAACTAATAGACTTGTGCGTTCAGTTTTGTACTAACTATTTTAATGAAAATTGCTTGTTTAATGCATTCATATGAACATACCTGGGAACTCTCCGGGTTTGACGCTGAGATTGCCGGGAGAGCGGGAACTCCCGAGGTCAGCGGGAGCTCCCCTGAGGTCAGTGGGAACGCCACCGACATCAGCGGGAACTCCCATTAATGTCAGCGGGATCGCCCACCTATATCAGTGTGCAATCCTGCCCACGTCCCGCAAGGGGAGACTCCGGGTAGCCGGAGTCCAGAAGTTCCCAGGTATGCATATGAATGAACGATAACCAGGGCTATGACAAAACTAACGAAAATGAACTGCAAAGGTACCAACAATTATACATACATACATATATACATGTGGTACACACAGTAGTGGGGCTGCAACAACTAATTGATAAAATCCATAATAAAAATCGTTGCCAACGAATTTCATTATCGATTACTTGAATAGATTATAAAATGAGAGTTTTTCAGGGCAAATGCTCTGAAAAATACCCCTCGTTTTATAATCCGGTTCATTCAATGTCACAACAGTTACTACCTCCCAGTCCCTCCCTGCAGTAACACTGATGATTTGCCCCGCCCATTTCCTTATAGCATCCACACTGCTTAGCAACTCATCTAATAGTAAGTATAAAATTAATAGGGGAGGTGGGGGTTAATTTAGGGGCAATTATGGTCAATTGGGTGTTAAGGGTTAATTTAGGGGCAGTTATGGTTGATGGGGAGTTAAGGGTTAATTTAGGGGCAGTTATGGTTGATGGGGTGGTTAGGGTTAAAAAAACAAAATATTTTTCTCAATCATAGCTTTTATTTAAAAAAATTTCATAAATTAATATTCAGATTTTGGGGGGGGGTCGTCTTATAATCGAACAAATACGGTATATAAATGTTTCCCCCCTTTTTTTTTCTACCCTTTATATAAAAGAATATTATGATTAACAAAATGGGCAATGTAACTTTGCGATGGATGTATAAAGTTACTGCATATATGGTACTTTCAGCAGCTATGCGCTTACGTATTTAACCCCTTAACGACTTTTGCCGGCTCATCGTTAATAATAAGGTAAATTACAAAAATGGGTACCTCCTTAAAATTTATGTCATGGAATGTGCAAGGGTTAAATAATCCACAAAAGAGAAATTACTTGTATGAAATACTTCTACAAAAAAAAGTAGATATTGCCTTTATACAAGAAACCCATTGGGCAATAAATCCATCAAGAATATGGAAATATAGAACCTTTCCTGAAATATTCTATTCAAACTTGGAAGGACACAGGAAAAAGAGAGGGATCGCTATTAGAATCTCAAATAAAGTAAAATTTGAATTTATACTACATGAAGAGGATACACAGGACAGATCGCAAATCTTGATTTGTAAATTAAATGCTATAATATATACCTTTACTAACATCTATGCACCCAATAAAAATTCTTCCAAGTTTGTGAAGAAATTTTATGAAAGTACAACAATTAAAAAAAAGGACTATTATACATGGGAGGAGAATTTAATTGCATTATAGATCCCGAAAAAGATAAAAGTATACCCTCAAATGCATCCCTAGATCCAAATATAAGAAAAGAAGCAGAAAAACTAAGGACATTTATAGAAAATAATTATTTATATGATATATGGAGAGTCTTCCAGCCCAAAAAGAAAGACTTCTTCTTTTCTCAACCTCATACCTCTTATTCTAGAAAAGACTTTATACTACCTGAGCTTGACAGTCTACGATTAATAATAAATTCTAATATAAGTCAAATAATCTGGTCCGATCATGCTCCAACATATATAGAATTTAAGAATATTCAGCACTATAGAACTAATCTAGTGGAGACTGGATGAATCCATAATGAGTAAAGATGAGGCCCTGGAAGACTTGAACAAAGAAATCACTTTATTTTTGGAGAAGAATAACAACGGAGAAATCTCCAATTTAACACTTTGGAATGCATTTAAATGTTATATGAGGGGATGCTTAATAAAAGTAAACTCTTATCTAAAAAAGAAAAAGTCAAAGTCTAGTCGATCTATATATCAATTTAGCTTTAAAAGATATGTTTTGATCATATCATCTTATTTACTTTAAAAAAAATAAAACGGTGAAAATATGAAAAAAAACACCTTTTATGACTTTTCTTTGAAAAATCTTTTACTCACCTACAAAAGTATAGAACGTGCAAAAGGTGAAACCAAATGTCCGAAAAAGTAAGAATAAAAGTAGAGTACTTTCCTTTCTTTTGGATCGGGTTTATAGCTGCAACCCTATTAACACTCTCCACAGAATGTTGAAAAGATATACAAGAATTGACTTCCGTCTAGGGGCGCTTGAAAACTCACGATCGCGAATCTCTCATAAAATGAATAAAGGACAAAAGGCGAAACGCGTAGAGGACTGTTTACCTTGGACTTTATTCGATTTTTTACGACTTTTTACCTATGCATATTTTACATTTTTTATTCATCTCGGACAGACTTTGTTAAACACTTATATAGTGTAGTTTGCCGATCAGTGAATTGTAAGGGCATAGCCCTAGATTAAATTATTTATTTTATTTTATTGCATCTATCCACTGTTTTTTTCATACTGATCAATTCATATTACTGAACATACACCATTTATCACATTTTTAATTATTTAATATAATTTATTTACACAAGCACTAGCACTTTATAAACAACTATACTGGAACATTAAAGAAACATCTTCCTGGACCCTGGGGTCCAGTACAGCCACACCAGGAACTTCGTTTGGAGACCAACACCACTTCAGGACAACTAACCTGATGCGGTTGATATTCTTCTTCCAAATGTGAGTGCATTACTTCACTGCGTACACACTGGTTTTAAAGATATCACCCTATTAGATATTTCTTGTCTTCCATTCACCTGAGGTCAAGGAACCAACACATACACTGAAGGGTGGTACGATATACGCGCTAAAGACTGATGTATATTGTGAGTGCAACCATTGAAGTCTTGTGTTAAAACTCCAGGAACATTTTTTACTGTATCACACAATTTTTATTTATTTTTTCCTTTTGTCCTTTATTCATTTTATGAGAGATTCGCGATCGTGAGTTTTCAAGCGCCCCTAGACGGAAGTCAATTCTTGTACTCACCTACAAAAGGAAGTAAAAAAACTAGCTAAGTAGATTCTACTATTTGTCCTGAGTTTAGAAATACCCAATGTTTTTATGTTTTTTGTTGTTTTTTGTAAGTTATTGGGCAATAAGTACAAGTAGTTTGATTTCCAAACCTTTTTTTCCAAATCTGGTCATTCTGCCTCCATCTCCTCTTTGGAACATCTTTGAAGCCTGTTAACTCAATTAATCCCCATCAAACTGTTACTCACCTGCCCTCGGCTCCCATGTTGCTGCAGCAGCCTCCACGCAGGAGAGGGAGACCCCCCTCCCGCGCACGGCCATCTCCGCAGCAGCCTCCACGAGGGAGAGGGAGACCCCCCTCATACACACGGCCACCTCCGCAGCAGCCACCACGAAGGAGAGGGAGACCCCCCTCCACCACACAGCCACCTCCGCAGCAGCCTCCACGAGGGAGAGGGAGACCTCCCTCCACCGCACGGCCACCACGAAGGAGAGGGAGACCCCCCTCCACCGCACGTCCACCTCCGCAGCAGCCGCCACGAGGGAGAGGGAGACCTCCCTCCACCGCAAGGCCGCTTCCACTACCTTCCTCTGAAGTGCCGCGCAGGAGAGGCAGACCTCCTGGTACACGGCGTCCTGCTGCTGCGCGCGCACCCTCTAGTGGGGAACTCGCATACTGCGGGAATTTATGAAGGGAGATTACGCCATCCACAAGATGGCCGCGATTCACTGACACCGGAAGTGATGTCATGAGGGGCTGATGGGAGATTCAGACTTCCTCTGCGGTTCTCCATTTAAACCCCTCAGACCAGTTTCACCTTGCCTTCTGATGGTTGTCTATGCCTTGTGCTAGCACCCAGATAGCGGTTACCTTCTTGATTCCTGTGTTTGACCTCTGCTTGCCTGACTACGTTGTTATCCTGTATCCTGACCTCGGCTTGTTTATCCTGATCTCCTTAATCCTGACCTCGGCTATGTATACTGGCTATCCTGTTCTCCGGAATCCTGACCTTGGCTTGTCTGAACTGCTCTGTCCTGGAGTCCAGGTAGGACCACGGTGTCTCCAAACTACTTGTACATGACACAAACCATATATTTTTGAAAAATAGACACCCCAGGGTATTATTTATCATTTCACTGCACTAATTATACAACCACACTTTGTCAAACTTTGTAATAGTAATTAAAAAAAAAAATTCACACAAATTGTAATTTAGTTATGAATATAAAGGTCCTGGTATATGTCACTGTCAAACAACACCCCAATATGTGTTCATCTCCTGAGTATGGGGATACCCCACATGTATAGGTTTGTCAGATTGTTTGGCTGGTAAAAGGCTACTTTTGGGACATTCAGGTGTACTTCAGGTGGTCATTTGGTCATTCTGCCTCCATCTCCTCTTTGTAACATCTTTGAAGCTGGCTACTTCAATTTACCCCATCAAACCATATATTTTTGAAAACTAGACATCACAAAGTATTTCAAATGCTGGTATTTTAACCCTTTTATGCATGAGATTCTACCACCTGCCTTTGCCAAAATTAAATTTTGTATTTTTTTTCCACACAAATTGTACTTCAGGAACACCCCAATGTGTGTTCAGCGACATCTCCTGAGTGCAGTGATACCCCACATGCATGGGTTTGTCGTGTTGTTTAAGATTTAAAATGCCACATTTGGGAAGTGCGCTTTTTTTCTCAATTTTGGTCAGTCTGTACCTATGCCCTATCTATGAGCCCGGCCACTCCAATTTACCCCATCAAGCCATTTTTTATTAAATTAGACACCTCTTGGGTATTTGAAGTGCTTTTATTTTAACTCTTTCTATGTTGAGATTTTTGAGAAATTTTAGCACTTGCTCAAAATAATAAACTTTATTTTATATATTTATTATTCATTTACACATTTTGCTGGTACTGGATGGTTCCTCTGGTGACATCACTGCATAATTATTTTAAAATTTTAGCATTTTTTTTTCCATATTATTTTTTTATTATTTTTTGAATATGTTGCTAATCACATTGTGATTAGAAAGCTGTGCTCCATTGACTTGCATGGTAGAATGCAGTACCTGTATTCAACCTGCAAGTGGAGCCAGAGTTCTCTAGAGGGTCTGGAGACCATCTAGCGAACTTTTTCAACTTCATTGTTGCCATCTTGCGGATGGTGAAAATCACTCGCAGTGGCGGCTGTGACCGCTCTCCGGAGCGGTCACAGCCTGTCCTGGGGTAAGTGTTTGATGTCGTTGAATGCCTCCATTGAAGTTTAGGAGGTGATCGTTGATCGCCTCCTTAACTTTTAAAACGGGCATCCGCCGCCATACAATGTATGGCGGATGTTGACCCCCCAGGGAGGGGCCAGACACGGCCCCTGATGCCGATCTTGGCGTTACTGAGTGCCTCGACATCGAGGCATTACAGCAACGCCGTTTAAGCGAAGAAAGTGATCGCTGATCACTTTCTAAGCTTATTTAATTTAATGACGGTTCAGGACCGCCAAAGGTTGTTGAGGGACTGTTTTTGCGTAAACCGGCAAAGGTAATTAAGGGGTTAAAGAAACTATTGTTCCATTGCTATTTAATTCATTTAAAGAAATTACAAATGGAATACATTTTCCACCCGAAATGCTCCAAGCATTAATATGCCCGATATTAAAACCAAATAAAGACCCGAGTTACGTATCCAACTATAAACCAATTTCATTGATAAATATTGATATTAACCCCTTCAGGACCGGGATTTTGATACTAACTTGCTGCTAAAGGACCGGAGCCGTTTTTGTGTTTTTGCTATGTTTTTCTTCAACTGTAATTTCTCTCATCAATTAGTGCACCCAAATCATATATTGTTTTTTTCAGCACAAGTAGGGCTTTCATTTGAAACCATAGTAAGCTGGGTAGTACATTGTTTTGTTTGAAATAAACTGGAAAAACTGGGGAAAAATGAAAAAAACACATTTTTTACAGTTTTGTATACATACAAATTGTACACACAGTGAACCAATGGGAAAAAATTATCCAAAATATATTCATTAACTTGTCCTGATTTGGAAACCACCCAATATGGCCAGGATGACCAGTATAGGGCAAATATTGCAAGGCATGCATCATATTTTTAAAATGTAATTTTTTCAAATTTGGCATGGTAGTCTAGTAACTGCAATAGTTGTCACAGATACTGATTATCCCCCCAAAATTATATGTTTATGAACAGTAGATAAGTCAAGGTGTACAACTAGGGTAATTTTTTTGATATTTATATTTATTTAAATTTTCAAACAGTTTGACACATATGTAAAATACATCGGTAGGGCATTACAATGTCAATTCTTTCTTGCCAACAAAAAAGTATATAAACTTAAGTAGATATAAACGCTTAATCAAAACAAAACAAAATATCCAGTCCTTATTCGTTACTATATTTAGTACTACAATAAATTGTATATTTGTTTAAGGACAAATTATGAGCAATCAAACACTATAATTCTGGCCCCACCGAATGAAAGAAAAACAACAAAAAAGTAAATTACAGGATATTTAGTATAAGCTGTAAGTGTAACAGCCAAAGGTCAGTCACAAATACCATATCATTCATACATCAGTCATACTTGGGAGGAGATGAGAGACATATAGGGGCTAGCTGTTGGTCATAGATTGAGTCGTGATAAATTGTCCGCCCAGGGGTAAAAAATAAAATAAAAAAAAAGTAGGTAAATATTAGGTAGTAATTTATGTATATATATAAAAAAGGAAGTAAAAAGATTAATCCTCAAATAGAATCTCTAACATTCTAAGAATCAATATCACAAACATGTTTCCAAGGTCGCCAGATATTGTCAAATTTGGCAAGTTTATTAATTTTGGTATAATATCCTCTTTCCATTAGATACTGATGGTTAATTTGATTAATAACTAATCTCCAGTTAAATAAACCTGCCTGTCTCCAGTGCCTAGCTATGCATATCTTTGCGGCCATAAGAACATGCGTAATTAGGATTCTATGATTTAGACAATAATTCTCAAGTCCCAGGTGGAAAAGGAACACCTGTGAATCTAGTTGTTCCTGACAGGGGAAAAGTGAACCGAGTAGTTGCCAAAGATTGTTTCTTAAGTTTAACAGTTGCCGGCACTCCCACCAAATATGGGCAAAAGTGCCCGTATGGGAGAGGCAACGCCAGCATCTATTTGAATGTACAATGCTGATTTTGTTGAGTCTAGTTGGGACCAGGTACCATCTATAAGTTATCTTAATGTAAGTCTCTTAGATTTATTGAGTGGACAAACTTTTTTGTATAGACAAAGGCCTGACGCCATTGGTCCAAGGAGAACTCAATACCTAGATCACTTTCGCACTTCAGGATCGGTGGGTCTTTCTCATCTTTTTGCAAAGATAATAAAAGTATAGATGAGCTTGAGATTTGTTTCTTATTTTTATGTGTTAACCAATGTTCTAATTCAGGGTTGCTATCAATTCCTACCTGATTGATAAGGTTCTTCATCCTCAAATAAGAGACTAGTTCAGATGGTGGTATGGTAAAAGATTTACATAACTGGGGAAAGGGTATAATGGAGTTTTGATCTAACAAATTACCAATGCAGGAAATGCCGCATCCTTGCCATCTGGTCAAGTCTATATCTCTAATAAAAAATCGAATGGCCTCAATAGGGGTGAAGGGCATAAGAGTTCTCTTTATTCCCATAGTTCGTTTTAGTTTGGAAAGTGTTTTAAGTGTATAAAAAAATTATGGGATTCAAGACTTTTATGTTTTTCAATCTAAGTGTATCCGCCCCAAAAAGAGAGTATAATTCACCAAATCCAATGTCTAATTCCTCTATATATATATAGCCATTTTGGAAAGTTATTGGATTTTTTATCCCAAGCCAGATAATGGGTCAGCATTGTAGCTTCATGGAGTTTACTAGGGTAAGAAATTCCCCCTCTATTTAGTTTTTTAGTTAAGATATTATATGTAATTCTTGGTCTTTTCTGCTGCCAAATAAATTGGTCCAAAATAGGGGGGTGGACTCTTAGAGGAATTGTCCTAAAAAGATAGAGGATTTGGGGGATTAAATATCCATTTATTAGGTGGATTCGGCCAAGCCAAGAGATTTCTACGTTTTTCCACCTTAAAAGCTGTACTTTCATTTTGTCGATTCATTTATTATAGTTGAAATTAATAAGTAGAGGGAGCTCTTTTGTAATATTAATTCCGAGGTAATCTATAATGTGAGAGTTCCAGTCAAGTGAACACAAGGACCCAAGCTCAGTTATTTCGTCTTGCGTAAAGAAGGTCGTAATAACCTGCTTTTTACCAAGGTTGATTTTGTAATTAGAAATTGAACTATATTTATCTATCGCTTTAAAGAGTGCGGGAAGAGAAGAAGTTAAGTTCGTCATTGAAAGAATTACGTCATCTGCGTAAAGAGAAATCTTGAATGACTCTGAATTAATTTGTATACCAAATATATCAGGCGATTGTCTCAAGAACTCCGCAAAAGGCTCTATGGTAAGAATATAAAGTAACGTGGGCTAATGGGCATCCTTGGCGGGTTCCATTTTTTATAGGGAACCAATCTGAATCCAATAGATGACCGACCACCTTGGCAGTTGGATTAGTATAAAGATTCATGACGAAATTCTTAAATGTTCCCTCAAAACCGTAGTTTGTTAGCACCGCATCTAGGTATCTCCAATTCACCCGATCAACACCCTAATGTCAGGGATTACACGTTCTATTCTGCGGTCCATGACAGATACTCTCGGATAGATTTGTTGTTTTTATCTCACCATCACTTACTATGCCTCCACTCGTCCGGCATAGGCATCCGTTCGTTCAGTGACCATGCCCCCACATATTTCTCCCTCAAATTGTCGCAGCCCCTGCGTAAACCTTGGAGCTGGCGACTTAATGAAAACCTCCTTGACAATTCTACCCACTCAGCGGACCTCTCGGACCACCTTAAAAATAATTTTGCAGACAACTCGTCTGACGACCTCCCTTTCCCTACGGTCTGGGAGGCACACAAGGCCGTGATTAGGGGGCACTTGATAAACCTGGGAGCCGCTCTTAAAAAGACTAGACTTGCTGATATCCTCTCCCTTACTAGCCAGATACACCGCCTGGAGAAGTCCCATAAAGCCACGCTCGCACCTGATATCATCCCTCAATTGCAGGCCCTTAGGGAACAACTTGCCACCCTTCTAGACAGTCGGATCAGACGCTCCTTTTTGCTGACAAGGAGATTGTTTTATGAATGGGGTGATAAGCCGGGCGCATGAATGGGGTGATAAGCCAGAGCGCAGAGGACTTCATCATTTATTTCCAAAATTCGAGCTCCCGACGGCTCGCTCAAACATGAGTCCACCGACATTGCCAAGTGTTTCCACGCCTATTATAAATCCTTGTATAGTTTACCCATGCCGGGAGGCTCCCCCTCACGCTTCACGGACTCTATACGCTCCTATCTCCGTAAACACTTACCGCGGCGGCTAGCCCCGGAGGCCTTAGAGGCGCTGAACTCCCCGATTACGTGTGATGAGGTCGGTACCGCTTTGAAAATGACCCCTAAAGGTAAAAGCCCGGGCACAGATGGCCTCACTTGTGGTTATTATAGCCGCTTCTTCCCGGTATTGGGTTCCCACTTGACAAAACTCTTTAACCTGTTTGCTGAGGGCCATATACCTGACCCCCACTCCAACCTCGCCCACATTGTAGTCATCCCTAAGCCAGGGAAAGATGCAGAATGCTGCTCGAATTATCGACCCATCTCGCTGATTAACACCGACCTTAAGCTACTGGCTAAGGTGATGGCCCTGCGCTTCCAGCCGTTTGTCGCTTCTCTCATCCACAAGGATCAGGTCAGTTTCGTCCCTGGGAGGGAAGCCAGGGACAATACCATCAGGGTCTTAAACTTAATCGCGTACGCTAATGCCCATGGTCTCCCTCTGGCCTTGGTATCCATGGACGCCGAAAAGGCGTTCGATAGGGTGGCCTGGCCTTTCCTCTTTCGAACCTTAGAATCCATTGGCCTGCACGGTAACTTCCTTAACCAAATTAGGGCTTTATATGCTAATCCCTCGGCCCAGATCAAAGTAAATGGCATCTTGTCAGACACCTTGCACATTACGAACGGCACCAGACAGGGGTGCCCTTTGTCCCCATTATTGTTTATTTTGACGATGGAGCCGCTGGCCTGCGTGCTCCGGGCCAATCCGGACATCGCCGGCCTTCCCATAGCTAACCATACTCATAAATTGGCCATTTACGCTGATGATATGTTATGCATCACGACACAACCACGCTCCTCCCTTGCACATATCATTACAGAACTCTACACGTTTCGAGAGGTCTCCAATTATAAAATAAACTTTCAGAAATCTGAAATTTTGGGGATCAATATTCCCGACGCGCTTCGGGACCGGCTGACTAGACTGTTCCCCTTTCGTTGGCAACCGTCGGCGATTAAATACCTGGGCATTTGGATCCCTGCCGACCTTTCCCACCTGCGTCGTCTGAACTATGAGGCCTTATTGTCTTCGGTCCTCGTAGACCTTCGTCGATGGGCGGTTCCACATATCTCGTGGTTTGGTCGCATCGGGGTGCTGAAAATGTCCATCCTCCCGAAATTCCTCTTTCTCCCTAGGGCATACTTTAAGGCATGCCACAGGATTTTTCGGAGATATATTTGGGGTGATCGTAACCCCCGGCTGTCATTTATACACCTGGTAAGGCCCAAGCATAGGGGCGGCCTCGGTGTCCCCAATCTCGAGTGGTACTGGATGGCTTCCCACCTTCGTCGTGTTGTGGAGTGGTCGTTGGAGGTCCCGAAGCTGTGGGTCCCCTTAGAGAATTCTTTTATGTTGCATCACATTTCGGCGGTTCCTTGGCTGCCTGCCCACCTTCGGCACCTATCGCTGCCATCCCACCCCACGATATCGGCTTCGCTGCGTGTCTTGTCGAAGTTGGCCTCCCGGGGCCACCTCACGACTTCGCCTAGTCCGTTGTTTCCCATTACTCACAACCCTGCTTTGCCCTCTGCCACTCAGACTCACCTTAGGGCTCTCAGCGCACAGCTCAAGGTTAAACATGTCAGACTGCACTTGCTTCTTCAGGGTGCGGAATTCCGACCCCTGCGGGACTTACTCCGACAGACTCCTCCCTCTTTTCAGCTTACCTTTCTACACCACCAACTTAAACATTACGCTTCCACTCTTTTACCGAACGCTCACCTTACCAGGCCGCTGACCAATTTCGAAAAACTTTATGTATTACCTACTGAGCCGTTCCACCTTCTTTCCCATATTTACGCTCTATTGATTGATGAATTTTGCACCAGTAAACCGTTTTTTCTCAGTCTCTGGGAAAGGGACTTGTCCATCCAGCTCACGGAGTCTGAATGGGATCAGATATTTCTGCTTACACATAAGGGGTCTATTTCTAGTAAGGTTCAGGAATGCTCCTTTAAGCTTCTGTCGCGCTGGTACAAGGTCCCATGTGACTTGCACCATTACCTGCCCCAAATATCCCCGCGGTGTTGGAGATGTGGGGCCGCGGATGGCTCTTATTTACATCTTTGGTGGGATTGCCATGACATCCGCCCCTTCCGGGAAACGGTCAGCGCGGTGCTCAGGGAGGTGGCTGACCCCGACTTTGAACCTTCCCCTGCAATACTTCTTCTCCACCACACCCAGTCCTCCTTTGGCTCCTATAAGCGTTCCCTGTCTTTGCAACTGCTCCAAGCCGCGAAATCTGTTATCCCCCGATTTTTGAAAACTCGGGGTCCCCCTCCTATCGGTGCTTGGTTTTCTAGGGTTAATTTCACCTACCTTATGGAGGATTTGGTGGCCGCTTCTAAGGGGAGGGAATACAAAAATGACCTCAAATGGCTTCCGTGGACAGCCTTTATTTCGTCTCCTCGTATGATCGACCTGGGTTTCAGTACCCCTGTGCGACCCTGATACCCCTACTGCCTTGTCGGTCGTCATGCCCCCTGCCTGCCGGGACACGTGTCATTAATATCGTTTCCCATCTGTAGTGCTCGCTTGTATGACTTCCTTTCACCGAGTCACCTTCGGTAGTTCGGCTGTGCAGTGTATTTGTTTTGTTTTACTTTTTCGTTTGTTTCATTTTTGTTCTGTTCTCTTCATGGTACGATGGTACAATGTCATGTGATTTCGTGGTCCATGCCGCGTTTCGATTTCTCCTCTGCTCATGTCACTTACCTGTGCATGTACTGAAGCTGATGACCCTGGCATGCTATTCAACTCTGGACCCCGTCCGGTTTCATTTTTCCTGCCTACTGTCTGATGTTTTTCCACGGGTCCTTGATAGCACATTTGTCCCATTCTGTATTATATTGTGCATATTCTACAATGTTGCCACTGTTTGTATCCATTTTATCAGTATGCATATTTTCAATAAAGGAGAATTGACTAAAAGTATATATTTATGAACAGTAGACAAGTCAAGGTGTTCAACTAGGGTAGTTTTCACAGTTTTCAGCCAGCCATTTCTTCAATGATGTCTGCCAAACTTCACAGGGAAATTATTGCATTGAATTTCTTGCACACCATAAGTGCCACAGTGGAAGAAAACACCACATTTTGTTCACCAACATCCCATGATTCCAACAAGGCCTCACATGCATGGTTCATGCATTTTTTGAGGAAGCCATGTGGCCATAACTGGAACATGCGCAAATTTTCAGAAATTGGTTTACTGGGCCCATATCCCATTTGGGAACAGTAAACAAGTCAAGGTGTTCTTCACCGATGTCTGACTGGGGAAAAGTGAGTATATTAAGAAGAAAGATTAAAAAAAAAATGAAATTATTTTTTGTAACTGGCAACTGTATGAAATGCAGTTGCCAATGCACAGACCGGGCTTATCAGGGCAACCAGAACAGTAAAATACTGTGTCCTTCCTGTGCCCTTTGGCATAACACACCCTGCACCGTTTCTGTGTTTTAGATTTTTTGGAGGTTGGAGGAAATTTGAAAGGAAAATGTTCTTCCTGAATTATCAAAGACACTGAAGGGCCTTGTTCAGCTAGAGCCAAGATTTCTCAGAGTAACATAAACTGAAAAGATAAAAAATTTGTTTTTTTGGGCAGGGTGTATTTTAAAAAAATTAAGAAGGCATTGTGAGTTGCAATCTGCATTAAATAAATGGCTACCTTCTTATACCATGTATTTGTTTTCCTCATTATGAGGTATGGCTGCAATAACTGATCGGCCAAATCCACTCCTCCCATATGCCTATTGTAGGCCTTGATGCAGGTCGGCTTTCTCCGGACCTGTGTTTTGCCCCGGACAGGAACAGGAACAGTGGCATCATCATGAATTGTGCTTAACACGCACACATCCTTCTTATTTTACAGCTCTGCTCCAGATATGCCTTATACCTACCTAAAAGCCCCTCTGCCTCCCTGAAATGCCACTTTGCCCCCCATATGCCAATCTGAGCCCCCTGATATGCCTTATACCCCCTATTTGCCACTTTGCCTCTTTGATATGCCTTATACCCCCCCCCCCCCCGATTTACCGATGCATCCCTAGACTTGTCCCCTGTGCTCCAGACTTCCTGGCATCAAGTGGGGGCAACCGGTGGACGTCTGCACGATGCGTACAGTTAAACTCCGCTGCTACCCGGGACTTCCGCCAGGGCTTCTACGACTGAGCACAGACGTTCACCGGCTCTTCTCTGGTAGCCGGTGAATGTCTGCACGATGCGCATAGACAACCTCCGCTGCTGCTGCCCGGTACTTCTTCTGGGGCTTCTATGGTGGAAGGTCATGTCACAACGGCAATTGCTCTGAAAAACCTTGTCTTATAATCAAGTAAATATGGTATTCATGAAAGCCACAACTGTGTTTACACTAAAATCAAAACTTTTAATAACATGTTTGCAAATAACAATAAACTGGGAACATTCGATTCAGGATTTTTTTAATCACAAATTAAAGGTTTTTACCCATAGTAAAATGCAGTACTCAATCAATATAAAATTCTTCCTATGTAAGCAGGATCTGTGACGGTATGTGCTCTCAATCCCTATCATGCTTTTGTAACAGAGAGCTCAGAATATCAAATGACACTAGAGAGCATGTGGTTTACTAAAAATGTAAAAGCTGGAGTAAAAAACACATTTTGCTGTGTGTACAGGGATATGCTTACTTTCATATTGGGTAATAGAAAATAAAAACATGACCCAGTAGCGGGGGGCGGTCCTCACCGGGTAATGTCCGCCGCTGGAGGAGCAGGCTCGCAAGGGAGCGGTATCGGAGGTCTTTAGCAGACCTCCTGCTCCCTTGAGTGATTTTAAGCCGGGTTCAACACTTGAACCCGGCTTAAAACCACTCAAGGGAGCCGGAGGTCTGTTAAAGACCTCCGATATCGCTCCCTTGCGATCCGCGCAGCAACAGCTGCTGTGCGCCGGGATTTGTTGTCAGATCCCGGCGCACAACACTGAAGCCGCGCCCACTGCCGTCCGTGCCCTCTGACCCGGAAGAAGACAGAAGAACTGAAGAGGAGGAAAAGAAGCTGTAAGGAGAAAAGAGGAAAGGTAGGAAAGCATTCAGTGAGTGAGAGTTGATTGGTATATGTGTGGATTGGTGTGTGTGTGTGTGTGGATTGGTGTGTGTGTGGATTGGTGTGTGTGTGCGGCTTGGTAAGTGTGCGGATTGGTAAGTGTGCGGATTGGTAAGTGTGCGGATTGGTAAGTGTGCGGATTGGTAAGTGTGTGAGAGTGATGGGTGTTATGCTGTACCATTTTATGAATCGGTAATTTACCAGCAAGATACATAATAATTAAAATCTTAAACTTATTTTTAGTTCCAGTCATTTAACAATGTCTACAATATACAGAAAAGAAATATCAGAAAACAGACATATGAACTGGTAATCAAACCTACATTATCTCTAAGTAATGGTTTAGTGAAATCTAGGAACAACATGAACATTGTGAGTAACAGAAAAAGTGATCTCTTGAAACTGCAGGAAATATCTGCTACTTCTCAAGGCTGAGCTTTACCCTCCGGATCTTTGTCATAGATATAGCTTCCAACACATCCCGTGTTAACACCTGCAATATATAAATACATACAGAAATTACTATAATTTTATGAAATGTGACTAAAAGTACTCAAAGGAAAATATTTCTTATCAACAGTGAATATGAAAAGACATCTTCCATGACAGCCGACAACTAGGACATAAGCTGTGTTGTCCGTACCAACTATTATTGGGACAACAAATAAATATACCATGTACAGCATCTGAATCAGCCAATGTGAATGTGATAATGGGGCACAGAAAAGCCTTGCTAAATATGTAAATCACAGGTTTTATTTTTTATCTCACCCTTTCCCTTTATTGTAACGTTTCTGCAACTTACACAAGGCTTAAATGTAATATAAAAGAAGAAAAACATCACTGTGTAGAAAAAAGTGCTCAAAAAACCCAAGAAACATTGTCAGAAGCTGCTCCATAAAACTGGGACTGAGGGTTTTGAAAACACACCAGTATTAAACAGTACATTTATAAATATATTGTGTTGGATAATACCACTCAGTGCATGTCTTGCAACATGTATGCGCTCTTGGAGCAACTTCCCCAGGGGCCAGTGTGTGCAGGTTGCTACTTTGGAATGTTCTATACTAGATCTAAAGAGGCAACTGGCAATACTGAGGGACATAGACAACATGGAGAGAATCTTACTGCTTACGGAGTAGGCATTGCTGGGGCCAGTGTAGAGGGGGTGGAGATAGGGAAGAAGAGGTCTCGAGGGCAGAGAGCTGGGTTAGTTGTGTAAGGGGCAGCAGGAGTCAGAGAGCTAGGGAGGCTTGTTCTGGGCTAAATCATCCCAAAATGGTTACCATTTTGTGCAAAGATGCTGGGGAGACCAGCTCAGAGGAAGCATTTCTGGGGCAGGCTGACTCTACTAGAAGCCAGAATAGTAGGGAGCCAGAAGGCAAGGCAGGCTAGACAGGTGCTGGTGGTAGGGGATTCAATTATTAGGAAGGTTGATAGGGTAATCTGTCGCCAGGACCCCGAATGCCAAACAGTATGCTGTCTCCCGGGTGCTCGGGTTCGACATATTGCGGACCAGGTAGACAGATTGTTGGGAGGGGCTGGAGATGATCCAGCGGTCGTAGTACATTTCTAGTACAAATGACAACGTTAAAGGCTGGTGGGGGGGGGCTTTTTAGGGCACTAGGTCAGAAACTTAGGAAAGGACCTCCAAGGTAATATTCTCTGGAATATTACCTGTACCACGTGCTACATCAGTGAGACAGCGGGAGCTTAGGGAGATCAATGCGTGGCTAAGAATGTGGTGTAAGAAAGAGGGATTTGGGTTTTGGAGCACTGCGCAGCCTTTGCAGTGCAGGAATGGACTGTACCTCAATGAAGAGAGGGCTGCAGTTCTTAGGGGAGAGGATGGCTAGAGGAACCAAGGATCTTTTAAACTAGGTTATGGGGGAGGATAAAGATAGAATTGAAGGGCTAGCTAGAGTAGACTGGGAAGGGGTTCTAATTATGGGAAAAGGGGGTGAGAGCAGTGGTGGGGTTAGCTTTATTTTTGTTAAATAAATCATGACATAATATGTTATGTGTTGTTCATCTAAGATTTTGTTTTACATAATGTTTAGATATTTTCTAATATTTTTTAATATTTAAATGCTGATTTTGTTAAGTTACCCTACCTATGCAAGTGCTTCTATTATCAATGTAAATGTAATTTCTAGACACAAATGATGCCTATTCATACACATAAATTCATTACTTTATATGTTTGAGTCTATGCAAGTGCATATACATATGTTTACAAATTTGGAGATCATACTTAACCTTTAGGTCCAAAAAGGATTCCATAACAGCAGGGCTTATGGCAGTAAGGCTGTCCATCGTGCTGCAAAAACAAACAGACGTTTAAAGAGTCAGTACTTACATATGAAAATAAATGTCTATTTAACATGGCTCGATTGTGTAATGCATATTTCTTATTCAATGTATTATAAACATTTGTATTGTATACATTTGCTAATGTGCTGCTATTTTGGGGTATTTAAGGGCATTTTGTCCTTGCCAACATGATAGCACAAATGCCACCTTATGCATCAGTGGACAAGATTAAGTAATAGATTGCAGCATTGTGTTAGAGAGACCTTATGCCCTACTGGGCTCACTGTGCAAGTCACAGAATTGAGTGTGTGTATGTGTGATATGATAGCTCAGTGGTCCCTTTGAATTCTCATGTGATCCCTCTTACAAATTCACACAGGTTTGCGGCGGACCCCATTTACACTTGCCTCTTACCCTGTCCACTAGCTACTTAGCTTGTACTTTTGTATGACTATGCCAGCATGACTATGCCAGCATGTAAGGATAATTATCTGTCCCAAATGGTACAGGACCCGACCAGAGGGGGCACCCTACTGGACTTAATATTAACCAACAGACCTGACAGAGTAACTAATGTGCAGGTCAGGGGGCATCTAGGAAATAGTGATCACAATATGATACATTATAACTTGTCCTTCAATAAGGGAACTCTTAGAGGAGCCACAAGAACCATGAACTTTAGGATATATTGACCACCAGCTCTGACTCAGTGAGGGTTCTGGAATGGTATGAGATTCCCCTTGTGCGCATGCACAGAAAGCACTCCCATTAATTTCCTGCAACAGTACTACATAGGAGGTGTTGAAGTTTACTGTCCCTAACAATCAATTCAAATCACTTTCCTAAGGTAGAAGTTGTAGACCTACATGTGCAGTTGCTTTCCTCCTTTGTAGTCAAAATATCATTGTCACTGACTAGCTGTTTGAACCAGCCAATCAATGGTAGAAAAGTGCACCCATTGAAATCAATAGGATTGTTTAATGCATTTGCTTACAGTGGTCTGAATAGACCCCCTGCTGCAGTGTTTGTTGAGCTAGCACTAGAGGTGACTGTGTTCATGGAGATCTATTCCGACAAAGCATCATAAGAGATAAGTGTTATATAATGGTGATGACATCACCAAGTAGTCCCCTTTATATACCTGGTTTAATCCGTTGAAGGCTGTATTACATCTTTTTACGCTTAAGGATGGCAAGCATTTTTGACAATGCCTTTGATCTCCTTGCTTGAAGCAGTCCGGATGCGGTCGAGTTTATGATCACTGACAGTCCCCTAGAGCAGAGTGTAACACCTCTAACCTAGATGAATGATATTCCCAGCTTTGCATCCTCACACCACATGTCTATATCACACTTATACATATATACACTCACTGGTCTGAACATCTCAAAAACTGCTGATCTACTGGGATTTTCACACACAACCATCTTTAGAGTTTACAGAGAATGGTTCAAAAGAGAAAATATCCAGATGGGGCAGTTGTGTGGATGAAAGGTCAGAGGAGAATGGGCAGACTGGTTCGAGATGACAGAAAGGCAACAGTAACTCACTCGTTACAACCAGAATACCATGCACAATCTGCGACATTCAGATGGCAGGGTCAGACTTTGGCTTAAACAACATGAAAGCATGGATCCATCCTGCCTTGTATCAAGGGTTCAGGCTGGTGGTGATGTTGTAATGGCGTGGGGGCCTTTTCTTGGCACACTTTGGGCCTCTTAGTACCAACTGAGCATAATTTAAACACGACAGCCTACCCGAGTATTGTTGCTGACCATGTCCATCCCATCCATGTAGTAGGTACATTTTGCTAGTACCGGGTTGGACCCCCTTTTTCCTTCAGAACTGGCTTCATTCTTTGTGGCATACTTTCTACAAGGTGCTGGAAATATTCCTCAAAGATTTTGGTCCATATGGACATGATGGCTTCAGGCATTTGCCGCAGATTTGTCGGCTGCACATCCACGATGCAAATCTCTTGTTTCACCACATCCAAAAGGTGCTCTATTGGATTGAGATCTGGTGACTGTGGAGGCCACTGGAGTACAGTGAACTCATTGTCATGTTCAAGAAACCAGTTTGAGATGATGTGAACTTTGTTGCATGATGCATTATCCTGCTGGAAGTAGTCATCAGAACATGGGCTCTATGCTTTCATGTTGTTTACGCCAAATTCTGACCCTGCCATCTGAATGTTGCAGCTGGAATAGAGACTCATCAGACCAGGAAACGTTCTTCCAGTCTTCCATTGTCCAGTTTTGGTGAGCCTATGCAAATTGTAGCCTCAGTTTCCTGTTCTTAGCTGACAGGAGTGGCACCCAGTGTGGACTTCTGCTCCTGTAGTCCATCTGCTTCAAGGTTTGACGTGTTGTGCATTCTTAAATGGTATTCTGCATACCTTGGTTGTAACGAGTGTTTATTTTAGTTACTGTTGTCGAACCAGTCTGCCAGTCTCCTCTGATAGCTGATATCAACAAGGCATTTCCATCCACACAACTGATGCTCACTGGATAGTTTCTCTTTTTCGGACCATTCTCTGTAAACCCTAGAGATGGTTGTGCGTGAAAATCCCAGTAGATCAGCAGCTTCTGAAACACCAGCCTATCTGGCACCAAAAACGTTCAAGGTCACTTAAATCCCCTTTCTTCCCCATTCTGATGCTTGGTTTGAACTTCAGCAAGTTGTCCTGACTGCCTCTACATGCCTAAATGCATTAAGTTGCTGCCATATGATCGACTGTTTAACAAGCAATTGAACAGGTGCACCTAATAAAGTGGCCAGTGAGTGTGTATATATATATATATATCTCTATATATATCGTTATGTGAAATATGAAAAAAAAATATATAAAATAAAAAAAATAAAAAACAAGACAGGTGTCACGCACAGCAAGGTTTGGAGATTCTGATGCTAGGTAGGACCACTGGGAGCGGGCCGAAACAAAGTCAAGGATCATCATAAGTCCATGGATAGGCAGCAGCAGTGCAGCATCCCAAAAACAACCTGGTGCTGTAAATGATAGGTGCACTACCTTCCATATGCAGGGTTGCTGTTTCAAACCTTCATGGCTCCTGATGGTATTGTTATGGGTTCAAAGGCAGGGACGATAATGTTTCCACTGCTTCAGCAATACTCCTCCAGCTTCCAGTAAATCAGCCCAACGAACAGCATGCCGATCTGAACAGTCTATTTAGTAAGCTCCCAATGCAGTGGAAAAAAACAGTCGCATTTTTTTTTTTAAAAGCAGACAAACATTTATTACAGGGAAAGACAGAAAAGCATCAGATAACTGGGTAATAAAATTAACTTCTAACAATACAAGAAGCTAGTTCTCCACCAGGTACTCTAATTATGGAGTTATGGGATACAATGGGGAAGGGGAGTGCACGTGACACACAGGGGACATAATACCTTTGGTGAAGATGCCTGTACACAAGACATATAATTGGATTAACGATAGGGAGTTTCCCCATTGTCTGGAAAACAGGCTGCCCCCCAGCCTACACAGTGATACTCCCACAACCAGCATGTCCCTGGATGCCTCTCAGTGTCACCGATCCCCCTTCTTAAAAGTGACACGATCGGATGTTATTTGGAGGATCGGCGGTCAGTCAACATATAGGGGACTGTGACATGTTTGCAGTCCACCAGAGAGTTCCAAGGGGAAATCCACCATCTCCCACTTAAGCGCTGGAAGTGTCTGCAGCCGGATAGAGGGACAATAGTGCGCTCCGGAGACGGCATAATCCACAACAGGAAGGATAAAACTGGGATGCAGGCCTGTCCTGTCACAGATATGTATATCTTTCTTAAAAAAAACATAACACTTATCAACCTAGTTAAAATGTTTTGATCTCTTGCAGGGGGTCACTGTAGTATGAGCCTAACTACATTGATCCAGATAATGGTACGAGTGCAGACTGAAACCAAAAACATTTAAAGAACTGGACAATTTTGCCCAGTAGGTGGAAAAAATCCCTCATGGCTCCACAATATTTGAAATACAATCTGCAGCAATATTTGATATTATGAAAGTAGATGACATTCCTCTTAGAGAAAGCTAAAAGAGTCATCAGTGGGTGATTAAGGGATATATATATATATATATATATACCCTGGCTCATACACCAAAGAAATTCTATCCCCCCCCCTGGTTAGCAGAAATATACTGTATGTCAGGTGTTACATCCCCCTGCCATTTATACTTTTTAGTTAAAACGATTGATGTATATGACAAAACCAATTACAACATACACCATACCGCACTGAATCAAAGCCCTCCCTCCACTCCTTTGGTTTCCGTACAATAAAACCATACAAGAGAAGAGAAACATTCTAGTTATAGGTATAGTGCGAAATCAAACCTATTCCCCAAAACCCTGCAACCCACTCTGTCTCCCACCCCCAATGGAAATCATGGCAGACCAACTATGGAGCATATCGTGTCACTCCGTCCGTAGTCACCTCATCATTCACTGCGCCTCAACCACAAGGAACTCTGCCCTTAAGCAGCTGTGCACTAAAAGAAGATGTGGCCCGAAAAGTTTTTAGGATTTGGTTTTTGAGTGTATTATCCAATGTACTAATAAAGCATTCTTAATTTTGAAAAAAATGTTTAGTATCTCGTTCTTTATGTATAGAGGCGGTCCATTCTAAGCAGATATAATAGTTTGTTGTGGAACACAGCCATGGATGGTGCGTCTGGATATATCCAGTGATGCAGGATAGACTTCTTAGCTACTGCTAGGATTATGCGTAGTAAGGCCACATAACGTATTCCCTCAATGATCATAAAGCCATAAATGGCAGGCTCCGGTGTGATATGGAAGTTGTAGATGTGCAACTGTCTCAAAAAAGACTGAAGAGATGCCCAAAACAGTTGTATTGTAGGGCAGGTCCAAAGGTTATGGAACAAATCCGCATCCACAAATTTACACTTTGGGCAAGAATCATTAGGGATTATTCCCATTAACAACTGTCTATGTTGGGAAAGATAGGCTTGGTGTGCAATCATAAATTGCATGTCAACATAGGAGCTAGCAGGCAGCAATCTACATGTGGCTAACATGCTTTTAACCAGGTCGTCACCATGAATGTTCGGGAAGTGCGAAAGCCTACCCTTTTACTGGTTTGGGGCCTATTTGAATATCTAGTGTTAAATTAAATAACAACGGTGAAAGCGGACATCCCTGTCTTACTCCACGCGCCATTGTATTTGGAGGAGAATCCAAACCATTGGTAGCGATAACTGTAGTGGGATTATCATAGAGTTGCCGGATTAGTGATAGGAAGGTGCTGATGTTTAATCACCATGAACATATGGGACCAAGATACTAGGTCAAAAGCATTTTTTAATAAGACAATACAAAAGTGGGGCGTGGCTTGGATGGCAACCTGAGCAGACGTGTTTAGAGAGAGCTCTGAGGCCCGAGAGCCAAATCGCACGCCATCCGCATTATTTCCTCACTACAATTTCTTCTAAAGTGCTTCCTAGTTCATGGCGGCCTCCAGATCACGTAAATCCTCCGCTATGCTGGGGTTTTTCGAACCGAAAACTCGTAAGAAGCACTCCTCCCGGGACTGCGGCCTACCGCGTGCGCTTGATGAGAATTCAGAGGCCTCTATGGGCCTACACTCACCGCCTCGATCCGAACCGCCCTCACCTTCTTCACATCACACGCAACATCCTCTGGAGGATCAAGATGGCCAGCAGCTTACCTCTCAGGTTTTGAAATCTCTGCTCCGTGACATGCGAGAACAGCTCAGGGGGGACATACAGGAAATTGCTACCACGCTTCGCCGCGACATTGATGACATAGGTGAACGCACGGATCAATTGGAGAGGAAAATGGACGACTTCACTGAAGC
Organism: Sceloporus occidentalis; assembly: GCA_023333645.1. NCBI lineage: Eukaryota > Metazoa > Chordata > Lepidosauria > Squamata > Phrynosomatidae > Sceloporus > Sceloporus occidentalis. The sequence continues at coordinate 675,248 of JALMGF010000263.1, forward strand.
CCATAACACTCTCTCAGATTCTTACACCTAGCTGCATACAGAGTTGGACGCTCTTCGCACTAAAGTTATGGATCTTGAGGACCGATCCCGGCGCAACAACATCCGGCTGCGAGGCATTCCTGAAGAAGTCACACCGGCGGACTTACCTCAATATGTTCAAACTCTTTTTCAAACTCTCCTGGCTGATGGCTCTGCTTGGCCACAGAGTTGCTAGACCCAAGTCTCTCGCGTCTAACCTGCCCAGAGATGTTCTGACTCGGATCCATTACTTCGACATCAAGGACAGAATTATGCAGGCTGCTCGTCGAAAGCCCGATTTACCTGCACAGTTTCGCGATATTTTATTGCTGACGGACCTCTCGCAACTCACACTTCAACGGAGACGCTTGTTTGCCCCTGTCACATCACTGCTGCGATCTCATCGCATCCCATACCGATGGGGCTACCCGAACCTTATCCAAAAAGATGGTTCCACGTCCACCGTCACTTCGCCCGAAGACGGTCTCAACCTACTCACCTCTTGGGGCCTCCCCCTGGATCAACTTTCTGCTGCCTCTCCTTCATCTGTTTCTCCCCCGAAGAAACTCCAGGCAAAATCCTAACTTCCATACCCTCCGTGAGACCTCCGGTGCTACCTGCAAGCGACGCTTCATCCTTTCCTCATCGGTACGACTCGCTACACGCCTCCCGCAGCTCTAATCATCTGCCAGGCCTACTTGTCTTCTTTGATGGCCTGTTTCTGCTTTCCGCACAGACTGACCTTCCACTTCTCTTCAGGACCTCGGTGTGCTGCGCTCCACTTCGCTGCAGTCCTCTTCCTCCGAGTGCCTCCTCACGGCCACACCATGGACTGCATTGACTCGCTATCCAGCTAAGTGATCTGATTGTCCTGTGCCTTCTGTGCCTAAATTTTCGTATTCTAAATTTTATGCACTGCACTGCTTTACTTCGAACGCCTTGGTTTACCTTATGCTACCCTCCTCGGTTCTTGGGCCTGCCAAAGGCTCTCCACCCCACCCTTCAGTGCTACCTATTATGCTGGCACTACCACAAAGCTATTTCAGGTGTGTTGCTAATTAAGTAACCTTCTCTGTGAGTTCTGCTTGGCTTTTACAGTTGCATTTAGCTTGGACACACAAGCGAATCCTGAGCTGGGGCGAATCTCCTAAGGGACATCTCTAAGTGAGGAGTTACAAGCAAAGAAGGAGAGTATATTCATTACTATTGCAAGGGGGAGCACTGTGTTTGTTTGTGTTGTGTTCAGTGTAAAGTTTTGTTGAAAAAAGCAAAAAAAAAAGGGTAAGGGCTATTTCAGGTGTGTTGCTAATTAAGTAACCTTCTCTGTGAGTTCTGCTTGGCTTTTGCAGTTGCATTTAGCTTGGACACACAAGCGAATCCTGAGCTGGGGCGAATCTCCTAAGTGACATCTCTAAGTGAGGAGTTACAAGCAAAGAAGGAGTTAAAAAGCAAGAAGGAGGGTAAAGTATAAATCCTTGTGATTGCATATAATATATTTATATATATTTTGCGCCTTACTGTCTGTTTTTGCCAGTTATTGGAGCTATCCCCATTGCCAAGATGTCCTCCATGTTTGACAATGCGGTCAGGTGTACATCTTGCTCAATGTATGCAATCCTTGAGCAGCGCTTCGAGGGTGCATATTGCTGTGAGAGATGTGTGCGGGTTGCTCATTTGGAAGCACAAATCCTGAGTCTAGAGGAGCAACTGGCAACACTGAGATCTATTGACAACTTGGAGAGGAGTCTGCTGCTCACTGAGCAAGCTCTCTCAGGTAGAGGTGGGGGAGGATAGTGGGATGGAGGTACAGGACAGTCAGGCAGCTAGCTGGGTTACAGTTAGAAGGCGGGGTAGGGGGAAAAGCGCCAGGGAGGCTAGTCCTGATCTAGCACACCCCAACAAGTTTGCCCGGTTGGCAGATGAGGGGGATGTTAGTTCAGAGTTAGCAGTACTGCAGCAAGTCACTGCCTCTGACCACCAGAGGGGTGTCTGCTCCAGTAAGGAGGGAAGGAGGAGCGCAGGGCAGGCCAGACAGGTGCTGGTAGTGGGGGACTCAATTATTAGGGGGACAGACAGGGCGATCTGTCACAAAGACCGGGATCGCCGAACAGTGTGTTGTCTGCCTGGCGCTCGAGTTCGGCACATCGCGGATCGGGTTGACAGATTACTGGGAGGGGCTGGAGAAGACCCAGCAGTCATGGTGCACATTGGCACCAATGACAAAGTGAGAGGGAGGCGGAGTGTCCTTAAAAATGATTTCAGGGACTTAGGTAGCAAGCTTAAGGCAAGGACCTCCAAGGTAGTATTTTCTGAAATATTACCTGTACCACGTGCCACACCAGAGAGGCAGCGGGAGATTAGGGAGCTAAACAAGTGGCTCAGAAGCTGGTGTAGGAAGGAGGGGTTTGGGTTCATGGAGAACTGGGCCGACTTCTCTGTCGGATACAGGCTCTACGGTAGGGACGGGCTGCACCTCAATGGGGAGGGTGCAGCTGTGCTTGGGGAGAAGATGGTCAGAAGGGTGGAGGAGTGTTTAAACTAGGGAAAGGGGGGGAGGGAAACTACAATATAGAAGGGGAAGATAGTGTAGATAGAGAGCTGGGGCCCTACTGGACTTAATATTAACCAACAGACCTGACAGAGTAACTAATGTGCAGGTCAGGGGGCATCTAGGAAATAGTGATCACAATATGATGCATTATAACTTGTCCTTCAATAGGGGAACTCTTAGAGGAGCCACAAGAACTATGCACTTTAGGAGGGCAAAGTTTGATCAACTAAGAGAAGCCCTTAACACTGTAAATTGGGAAAATGTCCTCAAAAACAAGAGTACAGACGCTCAATGGGAGATTTTTAAGAATATCTTAAATTCTCACTGTGAAAGGTACATACCGTATGGGAATAAAAGAGTCAGGAACAAGAGAAAACCAATGTGGATAAATAAAAATGTAAAGGGGGCAATAAATGGCAAAAAAAAGGCATTTAAGCTACTAAAACAGGAAGGCAGTGAGGAAGCACTAAAAAGCTATCGGGAAAAAAATAAAATATGTAAAAATCAGATAAAAGCAGCAAAATTGGAGACAGAAAGACTCATTGCCAAAGAGAGTAAAACAAACCCCAAAATGTTCTTTAACTATATAAATAGTAAAAAGGTTAACAATGAAAGCGTTGGCCCCTTAAAAAGTAATGAGGGAGAAGTTATAGACGGGGATCAGGAAAAAGCTAATCTATTAAATATATTCTTCTCTGCTGTATTCACAGAGGAAAATGAAATGCCAGGTAATATACAGCAGGATGAGATAAATGCCCCAGTACATGTCGCCTGTCTAACGCAGGAAGAAGTGCAGTGCCGCCTAAAAAAAAATCAAAATAGACAAATCACCAGGTCCAGATGGCATTCACCCCCGCGTTCTAAGGGAGTTAAGTAATGTAATAGACAGACCCCTATTTCTAATATTCAAGGACTCTATAGTGACAGGGTCTGTTCCCCAGGACTGGCGCATAGCAAATGTTGTGCCAATATTCAAAAAGGGGACAAAAAGTGACCCGGGGAATTATAGGCCTGTTAGTTTAACTTCTGTTGTGTGTAAACTGTTTGAGGGTTTCCTAAGAGATGCTATTTTGGAGTATCTCAATGAAAATAAGTGTATGACTCCATATCAGCATGGGTTTACAAGGGATCGGTCCTGTCAAACTAACCTGATCAGCTTTTATGAGGAGATGAGCTCAAGACTGGATCGGGGTGAATCGCTGGATGTCGTATATCTTGATTTTTCCAAAGCATTTGATACGGTGCCTCATTAAAGGCTGGTACATAAAATGAGAATGCTTGGGCTGGGGGAGAATGTGTGTATGTGGGTATGTAACTGGCTCAGTGATAGGAAACAGAGGGTGGTTATTAATGGTACATACTCTGAGTGGGTTACTGTTGCTAGTGAGTTACCACAGGGGTCAGTTTTGGGTCCTATTCTTTTTAATATATTTATTAATGACCTTGTAGAGGGATTGTATAGTAAAATATCAATCTTTGCAGACGATACTAAGCTCTGTAACGTGGTTAACACAATAGAGGACAGTGCACGATTACAAATGGATCTGCATAGGTTGGAGGCTTGGGCTGGGATGTGGCAGATGAGGTTCAACACAGATAAATGTAAGGTTATGCACATGGGGAAGAAAAATCCAGGCTGGGAATATGTATTAAATGGGAAAACACTGGGGACGACTGACATGGAAAAGGACTTAGGAGTTTTAGTTAACAGTAAATTTACCTGTAGCGACCAGTGTCAGGCAGCTGCTGCTAAGGCAAATAAAATCATGGGGTGCATCAAAAGGGGCATAGATGCCCACGACAAGGAAATAATTCTACCACTGTACAAGTCACTAGTCAGACCACACATGGAATACTGTGTACAGTACTGGGCACCAGTGTACAAGAAAGATGTAGTGGAGCTGGAGAGGGTTCAAAGACGGGCAACCAGAGTAATAAGGGGAATTGGAGGACTACAGTACCCAGAAAGATTATCAGAATTAGGGTTATTTAAGACGGCTTAGGGGGGATTTAATAACTATTGTGACAGAAAGCAGGGATGATAATGGAGGGAGTGTATATATCCCCTTATATTTTGCAGGGTGGTTACCCACAATAGGTTTTCTAGCCCCAGGGAGATGTACTATTAATATTGGAATTATTAACGTCTGTTGTTATTTGTGTGTTTTGGGTCCCTGGGGTGGAGCATTTGGAGAGTAGGGCGGGCCAGTGCTCCACTCCACAGTTTATGAGCAGCCGAATACCAGCAGGTGGGAATCCAGTCCGGAGATTATCGGATACTCTCCTAGTACTCACCTGGTTCCACTAATTAATGGGAGAGGCAGTTAAGTAGCCTCCTGGTCTCAGTGCAAGAGAGATCATTTGGCTCCCTGAGAGAGAGGGAGAGAGCTGCCAAAAACACTGACTGCTGCAATTATTGCATATACTCTGTTGTTTTGTTTGTTGGGAACGGATAAGCCGTCCAACTGTAGTTAGGTTGGAGAACCGTGTATTAGTTAGTGCTCACAAGAGCAAGGCTTTTGTTTTGATTTGTTTATTTTTCCTGTTATGCCTGTGACGAAACAATAAAAACATGCCCAGCCTTTTATTTTACCCTCCTCGTGTCTGAGCCGTCTCTGCAGCCTGGAAGACTGTGTGTAAGTAAAGATTCCTGGACAGAGTACCAAAGTGAAGGGGTATTCTGTCACACTATGTATAAATATATAAGGGGACAGTACAGAGACCACTCCCAGGACCTATTTATACCCAGGACTGTATCTATAACAAGGGGACATCCTCTACGGTTGGAGGAAAGAAGGTTTCTACAACAGCACAGACGGGGGTTCTTTACAGTAAGAGCGGTGAGATTATGGAACTCTCTGCCAGAGGAAGTGGTAATGGTAAACTCAATAAAAGAGTTCAAAAGGAGCCTGGACGTGTTTCTTGAAAGCAATAATATTACAAGTTATGGATATTAGATTAATAGGGACAGAACGTTGATCCAGGGATTTATTCCATATTTGGAGTCGGGAAGGAATTTTTCCATGGTATGGGGAAATTGGCATCTGCTTCATAAGGGTTTTTTTGCCTTCCTCTGGATCAACACAGTAGGGACACAATATGTATATAGGTTGAACTTGATGGACTTTGGTCTTTTTTCAACCTTATGAACTATGTTACTATGTTACCACAAACGACCACAAAAGAGTCCTTCTAGTTAATGCACTGTTTGAATTGCTAACTAATGTTGTTTTTCCAGATGTTCTTATGGGAGGTGACTTTTACGGACTGACACCCCAGAAGGTATCAAACCTCTTACACACAAACTGAACCTTATAGACCCCTGTACATCTTCCAGGATAGACTTCTTTTTAGTTACACCCTCTCTTATGTCTCGAATTTAACATTGCTCCATGTGACGGAACCCTCCATCACTGTGACTCTGATAAAACACCTCTGCAGGCAGAGAATTCCACATCCTTATTGTCCTTACTGTAAAAAACCCTTTCCTCTGCTTTAGACTAAATCTCCTTTCTTCCAGTCTAAATTGCATTGACTTGCAAACCACGAGTTCCTATACCCGTCATTGGAGATTCCCTCAGCATATGAGTAACGTTCTTAGAGACTGCCTGGGGTAACTTCGTTGACGATAATATCGCACATGTTGATAATCCCGTATTGTTTTGGGACACAGCTAAAGTGGTAATTTGAGGGCATATAATCTTTTATACTGCAAAACGTGCCAAAGACTGGAATGATCGGTTTAAGCAACTGAATGCAGATGCTTCTTCCGCTTATCTACATTACACACAAGACCCATCGCCAGACACTAAATTTAAATATCAATAAACTAAACTAGGGCTGCAACAACGAATCGATAAAATCGATAATAATCGATTATGAAAATCGTTGTCAACGATTTTCATAATCGATTAGTTAAATCGATTTTTATCGATTTATAAAATGAGTTTTTTCAGAGCAAATGCTCTGAAAAACTCCCCTCTTTCTATAATCCGACCTCAAATAGAGATCGGATTATAACAATAGAATCCAGATCCCCCGCAAAGCTGCAGGAGACCTGGATCCTCTCTGCCATCCTCCGCTTCTCCCCTCCCCCCCTCCCCTTCTCACTGCTGCTTTCACCTGCCCCACCAGGGGTTAATATATCAACAGAAGAAAAACAGGGCAAGTAAGCAGCACTGGGTAAGCTAACCCTGGACTATTATCTTTATATTTATGCTCATTTGCCCCGTGTTTCTTCTGTTGACATATAAACCCCTGGTGGGACAGGTAGAATTTTTTTGGGATCTATTAATTATGTGCATTCTTTAATTTGGGTTTTTTATTTTTTTATTGCTTTAATATTTGATTTATTGTTTATATTGTTTAAATTATAATATATTTATTAAAGCATATATTTTTATACCTATTTTAGCGATGTCAGTTTTTCTTATATAAGGGGGGCATAAGACATATCAGGGGGCACAGTGGCATAAATGGGCTATAAGGCATATCAGGGGACACAGTGGCATAAAGGGGCTATAAGGCATATCAGGGGGCACAGTGGCATCTCAGTGGCATATAGGGGTAAAAGGCATATCAGGGGGCATGGTGGCATATCAAGGGTAAAAGGCATATAGGGGGCTATAAGGCATATCGGGGGGCACAGTGGCATATCAGGACACAGTGGCATATCAGTGGCATATAGAGGGCTATAAGGCATATCAGGGGGGCACAGTGACATAGGGGGTATAAGGCTTATTAGGGGACAGGGTGGCATATCAGTGGCATATAGGGGGCTATAAGGCATATCAGGGGGGTATAAGGCATATCAGGGGACAGAGTGGCATATAGGAGGTATAAGGGGGCACAGTGGCATCTCTGACATATAGGAGGGTATAAGGCATATATGGGGGTAGAGTAGCATATAGGGGGTATAAGGCATTTCTGGGGCAGAGAGGCAAGCTGGGGTGAGATGTGCATAACTGGGCAAAAATAGTTTACATGAATATTTACTAGTAAAGCTTTTTTTGGTATTTTTGGGGTTCTTGTTAAAATATAGCTTTAATTATTATGTCAGTAAAATAAGAAGGCAAATCGTAAAATGCCATTGTGATAAAGAGATAAAAACATCTTAATGTAAATTATAAGTTTTCATTTTAAATAAAAGAAAAATTTGCATTTTGGGTTTTTTTACCTGATTAATCAATTAATCTAAAAAATAATCGGCCAACTAATCGATTATGAAATAATCATTAGCTGCAGCCCTAAACTAAACAGGTGCTGGACACCTTTCTGCAAGCCAGAGCACACTCCCACTTGGAATACTCACACGCTAAATTCTTTAAATGGGACAACAAAGCGAGTAAGCTTTTGGTGTGGCTATGGCATGTCCTAGGAGGCCAAGAAATAATATCACACATATTGAAACTGCCCCTGGTAAGATGGAAACATCTCCCTCGCTTATTACCGTATTTGCTCGATTATAAGACAAGGTTTTTTCAGAGCAAATGATCTGAAAAATACCCCTCGTCTTATAACCAGACCTCAAATAGAGGTCTGACTATGAGACTAAGATCCAGATCCCCTGCAGCGCTGCAGGGGACCTGGAGCCTCCTGTCTTATGCCCCCCCCAAACTTACCGGTGCTTCTGACTCCCCAGTGTGTTGTCCGGGCAGCGGGTAGACATCTACGCGATTCGCGTAGGCAACTTCCGCTGCAGCCGGAAGGAGGTGTGGTTTATGCCGCTGGCCCTGATGACTTTGAGACAGTTTTGGCGTTGCTTAAAAAAGCGGCTCTCCCCAAATTGAGTAGGTCACAACGTGATATCTTAGAAGCAGACATTTTGGCGTCCGAGGTTAGATCTGTCATATGTACTTTACATAGTTACATAGTTATATAGGCCGAAGAAGACATGCGTCCATCAAGTTCAGCCTTTCCTATAACTGTTAATTTATTGCTGTTGATCCAAAAGAAGGCATAAAACCCCAGTTTGGCTCTTTCCAATTTTAAACTAACCAGGAAAAAATTCCTTCTTGGCCCCAAAATGGCAGATTTCTCCTTGGATCAATAAGCTGTTTCCCCATAATTAAAGATTATATCCCCGAATATTATGTTTTTCCAAGTATCCATCCAGTTGCTGTTTAAACGTCTGTACAGACTCTGATAAAACTACCTCTGCAGGCAGATAATTCCACATCCTTATTGTCCTTACTGTAAAAAAACCCTTTCCTCTGCTTTAGACTAAATCTCCTTTCTTCCAGTCTAAACGCATGACCAGGTGTCCTATGCATAGTCCTGTTTATGAACAGATTTCCACACAATGGTTAGTATTGGCCCCGAATATATTTATATATATGTTGTTATCATGTTATCATATCCCCTCTGGGGCGCTGTTTTTCTAAACTAAACAGATTTAAATTTGTTAACCTTTCTTCATAACTATAGTGCTCCATTTCCTTTTATTAATTTTGTAGCCCACCTCTGCACCCTTTCTAGTGCTATAATATCCTTCTTTAGAATAGGTGCCCAAAATTGCACAGCATATTCAAGGTGCAGCCTTACCATTGATTTATACAGAGGCAAAATTATATTTTTATCCCGCGAATTGATGCCCCTTTTTATACACGACAATACCTTACTGGCCTTAGCAACTGCAGACTGACATTGCACATTGTTGCCTAGTTTGTTGTCTATAACAATTCCCAAATCTTTCTCATTTGTCGTGACCCCTAATTCACTACCATTTAGGGTGTAGGTTGCTTGTGCATTCCCTACCCCGAATTGCATAACTTTACATTTATCTACATTGAATTTCATCTGCCATTTCTGTGCCCAGTCCCCCAGTCTATCTAGATCCCTCTGCAGCACTGTAATATCCTGCTCGCACTGTATTATTTTACCTATTTTAGTGTCATCCACAAACACAGAAAAATGACTTTCAACGCCTATTGCCAGGTAATTTATAAATATGTTGAATAACATTGGTCCCAGACAGAACCCTGAAGAACACCACTTACCACTTTTGACCAGCCTGAAAATTTACCATTTATAACAACTCTCTGTTCTCTATCTCTAAGCCAATGTTCTATCCAAGAACAAGAATTTGCATCTAGACCAATTTCCTTCAGTTTGAATACTAACCTATTGTGTGGAACCGTGTCAAATGCCTTGGCAAAATCCAAGTAGATTACATCCACTGCAACACCCTGATCTACGCTTCTACTTACTTTTTCGTAGAATGCAATTAAATTAGTTTGACAGGACCTATGTTTCATAAAACCATGCTGATGTTTGCTAATAATACTGTTCTTCCCAATGAATTCTTGAATATTATCCCTAAACAGCCCTTCAAATACTTAGCTCACAGGTCTATAATTTCCGTGCACAGAGTTTGAACCCTTTTTGAATATAGAACTTTTCCTATATTCAAAATAATTTCCTGACTCGGCTCCTTAAGCACTCGTGGGTGAATACCGTCAGGCCCCGGAGCTTTGTTAACATAACCTTATTGAATCAAGACCTGAAAATATTGACAAAAATACATGCAGAGCGTTTTTGCAACGCATTGTCCCTGACATATTGTGCACCCAACAACTGGGATTCTTAAGAGGCAGAAATTCAGTCAAAGGCTGCCACGTCAGTCCCATACATTTTTATTTTTTTTATTTTATTAGACCACATCATATACAATATAAAGAAAAACATATATATAAGCAGAAAGTGCCGATAATAAAAATAGCAGCATATGTATACATATATTCATCATTCCATATATACTTTGTATATATAAGTTAGTGATGCGTCTAAAATTGCAATATAAAACATATACAACACAATTAGACCGGGATTACAGCAAAACTTCCCAGTCTATACCCCACAATGAGAAAAAGAAGAAAAAAAAAAGAAAAAAAAACAAGAGAAAAAGAAACACCAACAAACCATCCATACAATTCATTCAAACTGTCAAGCCAAGTTGATATAATCAGTATGTTTATACGTTATGTTATGAATTTGCTATCATGGGAGAATGTCAGGGTGCCGAGCCACGGTCTCCAGATGTTATGGAATTTCTGTAAACACTGGTGAGATAGAAAAAAGCCACGTTCCATCAAACATTGATGGCTGATTTGATTCACCACATGATCCAAAGAAATAGATAATGATTGTAGCCGTTGTCTAGCTAAAATTATCTTCATGGCTAGCAAGCATTGTACTATAAAAGCCCTTTGGTTAAATCGAAATCCGTTTAAATCAAAATGTAGTAGGGCTCTTCGCATAGTAGGTGCTATGTTTTGATTTAAAGTATCAGAAATGAGCTTAAATATATCTTGCCAAATACTTTGGATCTGTGGGCATTCCCACCAGATATGGGAGAATGATCCTAAAGAGGAACGGCATCTCCAACAGAGAGGGGACGCATTATAATTAAATTTACACTGTTTCACCGGGGTTATATACCATCTCCACATTATCTTGTAATGCAGTTCAATCATGTTGAGGCAATGCGAAATTTCATTAATTTCTAATAAACTACCAATCCATATATTTAAATCTATCAGACACTTTAAGTCTGATTGCCATGATTTTAATGCAACATGAACAAGGGGAGTTTCTATTTCTTCAAGCAGTATATACCACTTTTTTAGGCTTTTTAGAATAATTTCTGTAGAAAACATATCGCAGATCTTTTGACTCAAAATAGATGAGGACTGCACATACAAATGAGATCTAACATAGAAAGTTATCCTAAAGACATTGAAGGACTCCAGATTGCCAAATTCAAATTCCTCTGAGAGCTGAGAGAACGTTTTTGTTTTATCCTGTATCAAAATATCTATAATCCTTTTATTCCTATAGTTGGTCCAGTTTCTCAAATTTAATTGGGAGATATTATACTGGAGAGTTTCAAGCGGAGCTGTTGAAACTATTTTATTACGGAGGCCTAATCAAGGCTTAATATACTCCCAAAACTCCATAGAACTATGGAGAGTAATTGGTAGGTTATTTCTAATTGATTTAAGCTTAAAATGATGTAGCCAAAGTATGCATTCCAGATTTGAGAAGCCTGTCAGCTCTTGCTCAATCACAAACCAATCTACATTATTGTTATTTTTATATTGTAATTTCAAGATATGTGAGAGCATACTTGCTTGGGCATATCTCATTAGCGATGGGACATTAAGTCCTCCTTTACTTTTACTCGCTGCTAGTGTTTTCCGTGCTATTCTGGCTCTCTTACCCGCCCAAATAAAATTATCAATATTTTTCTGAAAAACCGTAGACCATAACAACGGGAGCCTGACCGGAATCATTTGAAGAAGATATAACCATTTGGGGACTATATAGGTTCTAATGACATTCATTCTACCAAGCCAAGAAATAAAAAGGCCTTTCCACTCTTTAATTTGCTTAATCAATTCATCTCGTAATTTACTAAAGTTAACTTCTATAATTTCCGAAATCTTGATTGGGATTACAACCCCCAGGTAGTCGATCTTATCGGTCGCCCAAGAGAATTCGAAGGATTCCTCAATGCTAGTTTTTGATGAAGCCGAGATATTCATCATTACAGCTTGTGTTTTTGTGATATTCAATTTATAATTCGAGAAGCTGCTAAATAAATTAATTTCGGCCATCAAATGATCAACTGAGGCGTGATGGAGGACGTGACGGTGTGACGTGACGTGACGGCGTGGTGCCGAGTGCCGAGTGCAGGAGGGGAGCGATGGAGATCTTTGAGCGGACGAGAGGTCGGAGGGTTGATGCCCCGAATCTAACCGTGCCGGGACCTTATTCGCGGTCATCGGGATGATTGCGAGATCCCTTCTCCCCCTGTCCCACTGTCCCTCCTCGGAAGCGTCGGCGAGGAGTTGACGAGATCGGAGGAGGCGGAGTCCCTGCGTCGCTGTGTTGCTGCGTCTGGCAGTAGAATGAAGCCGGAGAACAGGAGGAACAGGAGGAGAGAAAAAAAGGGGAGAGAAAAAAAAAAACAAAAAAAAAAACATGAAATGAGGATTCATAATCGGGGCTCGATTGCTTCGATCCGAAAGCCGCTCAATTTAATTCAATTAAATTCAACTTACACCTCTCACCACCCTCCTTTTTTTTTTTTTTTTTTTTTTTACATCCGAGGCTGGGCTGGGCTATATAAGGAGATAAACGTATAAAATATATGTGGTTGAGCGTTAGGAACCACTGAAAATCTCCAAAGGAGAAATAAGAAGCGGGAATTAAAGAAAAAATAAAGAAGAAATAATTAACCAACAATCAACAAACTTTATACTAACTTCTAAACCGTGAGTAACACCAAAAAAAATTTTATATTTTTTTTTTTTCTAATATAAGTGATCATTTATCATGTAAAGAAAAACTTACTCACGGTAATATATAAAAGAGATCTGGATATATTAAATGATTTATTTTGGCTTATATTTGCCTAGATAAGGAGATGATGAAATGTGTGTATATATATATATATATACATGGGATACATATAATAGTTGGAGGAGTGGTGAGGTGGCACTGATCTCTTTTAAAGGCTACATTTATTCTGAATTATATCATAATAAATTCGACAAGTTTTATAGAAAAGAATATGGAGGACCATAGGAGGATACATGAAAATTAAGTGTTAAAGAACTCATACATTGGACTTTGAATAAAATAGGAGACTGATAACCGCTATCCAGAGCATGTAATGAACTATTTTTATTATATTTGCAACATTAATCTTGTTATTGCTTGGAATATAAAGGAACTCATTATAAGATTAGTAATGATTACACTTTTTTCACATGACAGATACAATCTTAAATTATATTGAATAAAACACCCGGAAGGAATTAGCCGATTTCCCTCTAATTCAATAAAGCGGAAAACAGTGATGGGTCCAAAAAAAGAAAAGGAGAAGGAAAAGAAACAAGATAAAAATAAACCGATTAATGATTTCTATTCTCCCAAGTCACTTAATACTGATTGCACTCCAATTAATAGAAGATTAACCCTGGAGGGACGCAGAGAATCAACCCAATTGGGTAAAGATTCAATTCAAAGCATTGAGGAGGAGACACTCATAGAATTAATTAACAATCTGTATAAGAAAATTAAATCAGATATTGAAGATAGTAGCCATCAAATCAAAGAAGATGTTACTAAAATATTTGAGCTATTAAAAACACAAGATGACGCAATTACAAAGATAAAGGAAGATCAGAAAAACTTACATGCTGAAAATAACCAATTAAATATGAAGATTAAAACTTTGGAAACAAAATTGCTTGATCAAGAAGATAAATACCGCAGAAATAACATCAGAATCAGAGGAATATCGGAATCCGTATCTCAAGAAAACTTAGATATTTATCTATTGGATTTAATACATGAGGTTATCCCCAATCAAGAATTTAAGTACTCTCCAATGGAATTATACTACAGAATAAAAAAACCAAGTCAAATAAATCAAGACTCTCCTAGAGATGTTCTTGTAAGATTTTCAAGTTCATATATAAAAGAAAGATTCAACAAAGGTTTACGAAACAATATGATATTGAATGATAAATTTAAACATCTTAAGTTTTATTCAGATATATCTTCAACGATAAGGAAAGAGAGAAAACAATTTGATGAACTTACTACAATTCTAAGACAAAAAAAAATAGAATATAAATGGGGATTCCCCACTAGCATTAAATTAGTATATGAAGGTACCTCTGTGAATATTAAAAATATAGAAACCGGAAGACAAAAATTTAAAATATGGGGATTTCTATGAGATAAGGAATACACAAATTGTATGTTAAACTATACTAAATATATATATAGATATTAGGAATATCTAGAGTCTTCTGAATGTATTTAAGAGTTATTCTATACATATATTGGAGGGTAAATGTTTTTTTTTTTTTTTTTTTCTCTCTCTCACTACACTTTGAGAGTGGAATAAAACACAATATTTACATTCATGTAATTATATTTATAAACCTAGAGGATCTGTAATACGTTCCACATACACTTATTACACTTATTATCACTATTACACTATATAACACATAGAGAAATTTTAGAGAAATTTCATCTATAATAATAATGCACATAAACAACTCCTATATTTTTTTTTTTTTTTTTTATTTTTTTTTTTTTTTATTTTTTTTTTCTCAACCACAATATTTATTTATTTATAATGCACTTGCGATTTTTGTAAATATATTTTTATATATGAGGAAGCGCACTATGCTTCACACATACATTTACTTTTATACTACACAATGTTATATTACATTATAACACTAGAGGAAGTCTCCTCTATAAAAATAATACACTTAATAACACCCTTTTTTTTTTTTTTTTTTTTTTTTTTCTCTCTTTTCTGCTCTTTTTCCTCTCTTTTTTCTATACTATAAACAATAATAATAACTTTTGATTATAGGAAGTCATCCCTTTGATTGGATTACAGGATGTTATTCCTTTGATCATGAATAGCTTTCTCCCGTTGAAATTTTTTTAATGAATAATGCACTGAGATGATACTGGATATTATATATGAATATGAACGCTGCTATGTAACTTTAATTTTCATCTATGTCTTTCTTTATGAATTTATGAATCTGTTTACACTCTCTTCTTTTTTGATACTGAAATATTATATATGAATATGAATATTGCTATGTAATTTTAATTTTTATTTTTTGAATTTATGAATTTGTTTACATTCTCCTCTTTTTCCATCTACTCAAATCCATAGGGTTATAGACGAGAGGGAGAGATAGAAATAGGTTTACTAAACAGAATAATGTAGCCAATAAACATTGCACCCCCTCGCCAGGCAATACCTGTACTTAGACAGGACGAATTTTGAGAAAGAGATTCTTAAAATTGGAATTTTTGTATTTTTATGTAGAATGAATGTTATGAATGTTGTTAGTAATAAAAAGAATTATAAGGTATCTCTAATAATCTATAAAAAAAGAGAACTATGGGTACTTCCCTGATATTAGCCTCAATTAATGCGCAAGGATTAAATTCCCCTCAAAAAAGGTATCATCTATATAATTTGATGTTACAGGAAAAAGTCGATATTGCAATGATTCAGGAAACACACTGGATAACAAATCCCCAAAAACTTTGGAAATATAGTCTATATCCTGAAGTATATTTTTCAAATTTAGAAGGGAACAATAAAAAAAGAGGAACAGCAATTATAATTACTAACAAAGTTAAATTCGAATTAATATATCATGAAGATGATAAACAAGGTAGATCACAAATATTAATATGTAAAATTAATGATATATTATACACATTGGTGAATATATATGCTCCTAATAAAAACCCTTCTAAATTTGTGAAAATTTTTTTTACTAGAGTACAACAAATAAAGAAAGGAATATTATATATGGGGGGTGACTTTAATTGTATAGTGGATCCGAAAAAGGATAAAAAAATATCTATAACATCAATATTAGACCCCTATATAATAACAGAAGCAAGAAATATATCCGCCTTTATAGAAAATAACCAACTGTATGATATTTGGAGAATCTTACACCCTAATGAAACAGATTTTACCTTTTTCTCCCAATCACATAGATCCTATTCTAGAATCGATTATATATTAACGGAACCAGACAACCTAAAATCAATAAGTTCTAATATAGGGCAAATTACATGGTCAGATCATGCACCGATTTTTATTAAATTTAAGAATAACCAAAATTATAGAACACATTGGAGATGGAGATTAGATGACACATTATTAAACAACATGGAAATATCAGAGGAACTAAAGAAACAAGCTAATATGTTTATTGAAACAAATAACAATGGGGAAGTAACAAATTTAACATTGTGGAATACGTTTAAATGTTATATGCGAGGATGCCTAATAAAAATAGCTTCTAATATTAGGAAGAAATCAGCCCAAAGTTTAGCAGATCTATATATTGAATTAGCAAAAAAAGAAAGATTAAATAAAGACAATCTTAATATAACAAATACACTAGAACTTAATAAAATAAGAACAGAAATTAACATAAAACTAGATGAAAGGGTGGAGAGGGGACTCTTAAAAATGAAACAAAGATGGTATTACGGTAGCAATCGAGTAGGTAAATATTTAACTAATAAATTGAAATATGAAAAGAAAAAAAATATGATAAAAAAGATTATAGTCGGAAACGAAACCCATTTAAACCCAACAGAAATTGCTAAATGTTTCGAGAATTATTATAAATCATTATATAATTTAGAAGGCCCTTTAAAATCACAAATCGAAATTAGAAGATATTTGCAATCTCTTAATCTACCGAAGTTAAAAGAACAATATTTTTTTTTTTTTTTTTTTCATATTTATTGTTTTTATTTACTTGATTTAACCATACAATAAAATTCAGTTCTAGCCACAAATATTACACTCAAGATAAAGAAGCAGGTTTCATGCATCTGTAAATAGCATACTTATAGGGCAGATATTTTCAAGTGTTATGTTGATATGAGCAGAACTGACATATATTTTTTTTTTTTTTTTTTTTCTCTTTTTTCTCTCTTTTTTCCTTTTTTCCTTCTTCTTTTTTTTTTGACATTGCAATAACGGTTCTTTATTGCCGACAAAGAAATATATAATCTTAAATACGTTTAAACAATTATTCCAAGCAAAACAAGTTGTCCAATCCTCATTCGTTGCTATATTTAATATTACAATAAATTATATATTTATTTAAGGACTTTATAAACGAACAGGCGCTATATTCCTGGCCCCACCGAATGGAAGGAAAAAAAAGAAAAAAAAAAACAAAAAAACAACAAAAGAATAAATTACAGGATATTTGGCATAAGCTATAAATATAGCAGCCAAATATCAATGACAAATACCACATATATCATTCATACGTCAGTCATACTTAGGAGGAGATGAGAAACAGATGGGGGCTAGCTATTGATCGAGAGTTGGGTCATAATAAATTGTCCGCCCAGGGGTACAGCGAATGGTAAAGAAGAGAATAGATAAATAAATAGATAAATAGATAAGTAAGTAAGTTATATAAATATATATAGAAAAAGAGATAAAGATCTTAATCCTCAATTACGATCTCTAGCATTCTGGGAGTCGATATCACAAAGTTGTTTCCAGGGTCGCCAGATATTGTCAAATTTGACAAGTTTATTAATTTTGTTGTAATATCCTCTTTCCATTAGGTACTGATGGTTAATTTGATTGATAACTAATCTCCAGTTAAATAAACCTGGTTGTCTCCAGTGCCTAGCTATACATATCTTTGCGGCCATAAGGACATGTATGATTAAGATTCTATAATTTAAACAAAAATTCTCAAGTCCCAAGTGGAAGAGGAACACCTGTGAGTCTAATTGTTCCAGACTGTGAAAGAGTGATCCAAGTAGTTGCAAGAGATTTTTTCTTAAATTTAACAATTGCGGGCACTCCCACCAGATATGAACAAAGGTGCCCGTATGGGAAAAGCAACGCCAGCATCTATTTGAATGTACGGTACTGATTTTATTAAGTCTAGTTGGGACCAGGTACCATCTGTAAGTTATCTTAATATAAATCTCTATTAGGCTTATTGAGTGGACGAACTTTTTTGTTTGGACAAAGGCCTGACGCCATTGGTCCAAGGAAAACTCAATACCTAGGTCATTTTCCCACTTCAGGATCGGTGGATCTTTCTCATCTTTTTGCAATGATAGTAGAAGTATAGATGAACTTGAGATTTGTTTCTTATTTTTATGTTTTGTTAACCAATGTTCTAATTCGGGGTTTCTATCAATCCCTACCTGGTCAATAAGATTCTTCATCCTCAAAAAAGAAAATAGTTCAGATGATGGTAGGGTAAAGGAATTACATAACTGAGGAAAGGGTATAATAGTGCTTTGGTCTAACAAATTGCCAATACAGGAGATGCCGCATCCTTGCCATCTGGACAAGTCTATATCTCTGATAAAAAATCGGATAGCCTCGATAGGGGTGGAGGGCATAAGAGTTCTCTTTATTCCCATAGTTCGTTTTAGTTTAGAAAGTGTTTTAAGTGTATCATGAATTATGGGATTCGAGACTTTTATATCTTTCAATCTATTTGTATCCGCCCAGAAGAGAGAGTATAATTCACCAAGTCCAATGTCTAATTCCTCTATATATAGCCATTTTGGGAAATTATTAGATTTTTTGTCCCAAGCCAAATAATGGGTCAGCATTGTAGCTTCATGGAGTTTATTGATACTAGGATAAGATATTCCCCCTCTATTTGATTTTTTAGTTAAGATGTTATATGTAATTCTTGGTCTTTTATACTGCCAAATAAATTGATCCATAGTTTGCTGGATCTGCTTCAAAATAGGGGGGTGAACTCTTAAGGGGATTGTTCTGAAAAAATAAAGAATTTTGGGGATTAAATATCCGTTTATTAGGTGAATTCGGCCCATCCAAGAAATTTCTAAATTTTTCCACCTTAGGAGCTGTGCTTTTATTTTGTCAATTAGTTTTTTGTAGTTGAAATTGATAAGTAAGGGGAGCTCATTTGTAATATTAATTCCAAGGTAGTCTAAAACATTAGAATTCCAGTCGAGTGGACACAAGGACCCAAGCTCAGTTCTTTCATCTTGCGTAAAGCAGGTCGTGATAACCTGCGTTTTACCAAGGTTAATTTTATAATTAGAAATTGAGCTATATTTATCTATCGCCTTAAAAAGTGCGGGAAGAGAAGAAGTTAAATTCGTCATTGAAAGAATTACATCATCTGCGTAGAGAGAGATCTTAAATGACTCTGAGTTAATTTGTATACCAAATATGTCGGGCGATTGTCTCAATAACTCCGCAAAAGGCTCTATAGTAAGAATATAAAGTAACGGGGCTAATGGGCATCCTTGGCGAGTTCCATTTTTTATAGGGAACCAATCTGAGTCCAATAGATGGCCGACCACCTTGGCAGTTGGATTAGTATAAAGGTTCATAACATAATTTTTAAATGTTCCCTCAAAACCATAATTTGTTAGCACGGCATCTAAATATCTCCAATTCACCCGATCGAACGCCTTTTCCGCGTCAAGCGCCAAAAAAGCTGATTTGATTCGAAGGGAGTTTGCCTTATGTAAGAGGTTTAAAATCTTACGGGTATTGTCCATGGGACTCCTGCCTTCCACAAATCCTGTCTGATCCTTATTAATAATGTTTAGTACCACTTGTTTTAGTCTCTGCGCTAATATTTTAGAGTAAATCTTAATGTCTAAGTTAATTAAGGAGATAGGTCTATAGTTAAGTGTAGAGCTTGGGTCCTTGCCTTCCTTGAGTATTGGAATTATCGCCGCTTGGAGAAGTTCTACTGGTGGTTGCACCGTTAGCGAAAATGTGGAAAATACTCGCAATAGTAGCGGGGCAATCGTTTGCTGAAGCGATGTATAAAAAAGGGAAGAAAATCCATCCGGGCCGGGAGCTTTTCCTAATTTCATTTCCTTTATTGATCTCTTAATTTCTACTAATGAGATAGGTTGATTTAGAAGTTGTAATTGTGGGGCTGAGATCTTTGAAAGATTTAATTTCTGTAAGAATGTAGTTATTTCCGAGTCCGAGTATGGAGACTCGGAAAGGTTATATAGAGTTTTGTAATAATTGGCAAAAGCATTGGATATATCTTTAGGGGTAAGGAAGTGCTTATTTCCAACTATAATCTTTTTAATAGTTTCAGCTTTATGTTTGGCTTTAAGTTTATTAGATAATATTTTTCCTACCCTATTACTAGAATAATACCATTTCTGGCGAAGTTGTAAAAGCATCCAATTGATTTTTTCCTGTTCTTTAGTTACGATTTCCTTTCTAATAGCTTTTATCTGGTGGAGCATAGGAAGGTCCCTGTTATTTTTATTAATTCTCTCTAGCTCAGCTAATTTTATATGTAATTCAGTCAATGTAGAGCCCCTGCGTTTCCTCTCTCTAGTGCCTATTTTTATCAATACTCCCCTCATGTATGCCTTGAATGCGCACCAAAGGATAGGGTCGGATACTTCTCCGTTGTCGTTGACCTGGCAAAATTGCTTAGCCTCCTGTGACAATTCGTCTAAAATTAATGTGTTTCTCAATAGGGATTCATTTAGTCTCCATTTGTTTCTTGTTGTATAATCGGGATTATTAGCAATCTCTAGAAAGACCGGTGCATGGTCCGACCAAGTAATATTTCCTATCTTGGAATCTTTCACCATTTTCAGAGAGTTTGGTTTTGTCAAAAAAAAATCAATTCGCGAGTACGTTTGGTGCATATTTGAAAAAAAGGTATAGTCTCTCTCTAATGGGTGAATAGTGCGCCAGCAATCAAACAGAGAATTTCTTAACAAAAAATCTTGGATCCCATAAGATGAGTTTTTAGGATGACTGCGATCTAACTTAGGATCTTGAACAGAGTTGAAATCCCCACCAAATAGGAGAGTGCCCGTCTGAAGAGAGTCAATTTTAGTAATAAGTTTATCCAAAAAACGGACAGAGATCCTATTTGGGGCATATACATTAACTAATGTAAACTTAATATCATTAATTTTAACTATTAATATCAAGAAGCGTCCATTAGGGTCAGCTTCCTCATATATGAGATCTATTTTAAGTTTATTAGAAAAGATTATAGCCACTCCCCTTTTCTTCTTTTGGCCTTCCATATTAGCTGAATAAACATGGGGGTAATTTTTAAATTTCCATAAGGAGATATGCGACTTTATCCAGTGGGTTTCTTGAATGAAAGCAAGATCAATATTATTATCTTGCAATGATTTAAGTAAGGCACTTCTTTTTTGTGGAGAATTTAGTCCCTGGACGTTTAAGGTAAAGACCCTAATGGTCATGAAAGTAATATATTGCCCCCAGTGTTTCCCGTCTCCTTCTTTCATTCATCCACTTAACAGAACAGTCATAAAATACAAACATCATCTCTAGAGTTCAAGCAAACTGATTATGTTGCTAACCCTAAAAGTTCCTGTTTCCACCACAGGAGTTATGTAGGGAGGGAGGGGGAGAGGAGGTATAGTTAAGAAAAAGAAGAGAAAAAAAAAAAAAAAAAAAAAAAAAAAAAAAGGGGATCGCACTGTCACTGTATAGTCGAGTGCAAACCTAATGATCAGGTTGCATCTTAACCGCACCCCTCAGTATAGAATAATGTATACACGGCTCCATGCACCTTATGATTACTTAATTAACACTTTTGAGAAAAAAAAAATATAATCGTGGTTGTCTTGTCAAAATGGGCCTAGAAGCCTGTGTCTAGACATTTCTAAACTTAATTTAGTAATAGATAATTAATTCCAATAAATATCAAAATGACCACATATTAATAACAAAAAAAAACAAAAAACACAAAAAAAAATAAATAAATAAATAAATAAAAAAAAAAAAAAAAAATAAAATAAAGGGGTAGCATATCGTCCCTACTTAGCATGACATCAGTTATACCAATATTTAGAATAAGAGAAGGTCAAATAAAATAATAAATAAAAAGAAGTAAACTCAGTACCTGAAATCGCACTATATAGTCAAGTCCAGGCCAGTAATCAAGTTGCATCATAACCACACCTCACTATATACAATATAACATAATATATACACAGCTCCATGCGCCTTATAGTTAATTAATTAACACTTTTAAAGAAAAAAATATAAACGTAATTATCTTGTCAAAATGTGCCTATGAGGCTGTGTCTAGAAGATTCTAAACTTAATTTAATAATAAATAATAACATCAATGTCAAAAATGACCATATATTGATAAGAAAAAGATTCAGGATATAGCGTATCGACCCGGCTTAGCATGACCACCATTGTGCCAGTATTTGGAAGAAAAAAAAAAAAAAAAAAGGAAACGCACTATGTAATCAAAACTGGGCCCCTGGTAATCAAATTGCATCATAAACGCACCCCACAATATAACGTTCTGTATACACAGGTCCATAGACCTTATAGTGCTTTTAGGGAAAAATATAATCACACTTGTCCTATCAGGATGTAACTAAAAGCTATATCTAAGCGGGTCAAAACTTAATTTGTAATAAGTAGTTAATGCAATCACTTTCAAATTATCCATGTATAATACGGTTCAAGATATAGCATATAATCGTCCTTTCTTAGCATAACATCAGATGTGGCTATATTTGAGGTAAGCAAAAATCGCATGAAATAATCAGCACTTAATAGATATACATAGACTCTCTCAGTTCCCATTGTCTCTAGTGCAGTAGGGGGGAGAAAAAAAAAAAAATAAATAAAAAAAAAGAAAAAAAAAAAGATAAAGTAGATTTGTTCTGCAAAAAAGTGAGGTAAAAATCTAAATTGTGAAGTGTATAGATTGTAAAAATCAATTAAGAAGGCTTAATAAGGAGGAAAGATAAGTGCCATAATCGGTAAATACCTTGAAATTAAACATGTGTTTAAGAATATGTGTATTGTAATACGAGATCGTGTTCAAATTTCACGATTTATGTGATATAAAATTACAAGAAAGTGCAAGTGTAAATTTGTAGAAGTTGTGTGTCACTCCCCTGTGTGTGAGAGTATATAAAAAAAAAAAAAAAAAAAAAAAAAAAAAAAAAGGGCCACGGTGAGTAAATATAAACATGTGTTAAAAGTGTATGTAGTGCAAATTCGTGTTCAAATTTCCCAATCTTGTGTTGCAAGTGTAAAGTAATGAAAATTATGTGTACCTCCCCTATACGGGGGAGAATATATAAGAAGAAGAAAAGAAAAAAAAAAAAAAAAAAAAAAAAAAAAAACAAGGAAAAAAATAAAAAGAAAAATTAATATATTCATCTTTCTATTAAGCCCCATTGGAGCATCTTGTCTCTGAGAGAGGACTGGTCCTTTAGTTGATATTCTTTATCTTCATAATAAATAATTAATGCTGTTGGAAAGCCCCATCTGTAGCGAATTGATTTTTTCCTAAGGATTTGTGTAAGGTCTTGAAAAGATTTCCTGGCCATTCTTGTAACTTGAGAGAGGTCTTGAAATACTTGGATTTCTTTGAATTGATCCATTCTTGGTTTGTCTTTTCTAATTTCCTGCATAATACGATTTTTAAGATAAAAGCTAGAGAACCTTACAATAACATCTGCTGAGTAAGAAGTGTCTTGGGTTCTAGGTTTACGCAACCTGTGAAATCGTTCAAATGGGTAAGGGCCCAGTTCATCTGATGAAATAAAAGTCAAAAAGAATGTTTGTAAAAAATGTTCCAAGGTCTGATTCTGTACTGCATCCGGAATTCCTCTTAATCTCATATTTTTTCTACGGGATCTATCTTCCAGGTCTGAGATTTTTGCTTCGAGATCTTTGACTTTACTTGTAAGGACAGCATTTGTGTTGTGTAAAGATTTATTATCATCTTGCAAGCTTGTAATAATTTTATCATGTTTTACTAGGACTTCAGCAGTTTGAGAGACCTCAGTTCTAATCTGAGCGAGGTTATCTACTAAGTCCTGTTTGATTTTCTTATAGAATCCCTCCATCAGGTCTCTGATAAAATCTTGTGAGATCTCCTGCTGAGTCGTGAACTGTGTCTCCTTAGAGGGAGAGATAGATAGAGCTGACTGTACTGGCTCGATATTCCTTACAGATACTGACTCGTTTAATTCTCCTGATATTGATTTTCTGTGATCCATGGGCTGTGGGAGTGATTTAGGAGAGCAAAAAATATTCATTGGTTTGCTCCTTTCCAATTTCTCTTTTTCTCTATCTTTGTCCTTTTTTGGAGGCATTTTCTTGCTATAAACCCTTCACACAAAAAAAAATGTGTATGGTACGATATGTAGGCTGCAGTTTAAATAAGACTGCAAATGATAAGTTCTCTCACGTCCACAAGTTCTGTGAGGGCCTCCCAAGGATACAGAAGACTTTAATTTATATTAGGTTGTTGAAATAAGTTAGAGAAAAAATATAAGAGGAAAAAAGCTCACCACAAGATATCACATCAAGTCTGGTCTTCTGTTAGAAGAAAAAAAAAAAAAAAAAAAAGCTTGTTCTGTCCTCCTGGTATTTTATTTCCCTCACATTCCTGAGGGAAGCTAAACAAAGCCGGTGATTTACGGGCGGTTTTAGCCGGGATTCCCGGCACAATACGTAAGCCGCAGACCGCTCAGGCTTCGTATTTCAGAAGCCTTCGACGGACGAGTATAGCAGCTCACGCTACAGCCGCTCGTGATCCCGAATCAACGGTCAACGATACCGGAGGAAGGTCAGAAACTTCAAAAGCTTCAGGGACGCGGGAAGGCTGTTAGTGCTGCAGCCGACGTCCTCCTCCCCCCACCTCCCTACTCACACCCGGAACGCGCGAACGTCCATACGTCACGTCATCACGTCTACATCCTAAGAACAATATTTTGAAACATTAGTTGCTCCAATATCTGAGGAAGAAATTAAAACATGTATAGAAAATTTAGAAAAGAAAAAAGCTCCAGGGCCCGATGGGTATACAGCGACATTCTATCTAGCATTTAAAGATATAATTATTCCATTATTATCCAAGTCCTTTAGAGAAATAGCAAATGGTTTGGATTTTCCTTCTGAAATGTTATTAGCCTCTATATGTCCAATATTGAAACCCAATAAAGATGCAAGTAATGTATCTAATTATAGGCCTATCTCATTAATCAATATAGATATTAAAATCTATTCAAAAATTTTAGCAGAAAGATTGAAGATCTATCTTCCAGAATTAATCCACCCGGATCAAGCAGGGTTTATTATAGGCAGACATTTATCTGATAACACTCGTAAGATAATAAACCTGATGGATATAGTTAATAAAAGATCAACATATACAGCTTTTCTTGCATTAGATGCAGAAAAAGCTTTTGACCGAGTGGACTGGAAATTCTTGTCTGAAACCTTAGAAATCTTCGGCTTACCCAGCGAATTTAACAGACAGATTTTAGCATTATATAAAAACACTACTGCTCAAATTACAGGATTAATGACAACATCAGATAGCTTTAAAATAAATAATGGAACAAGGCAAGGATGCCCTTTGGCACCATTACTTTATGCTCTCTCAATTGAGCCTTTAGCTCAATCTATAAGAAATTCTAGTGGGATAACAGGCATCAAAATAAATCAATATGAATTTAAAATTACACTGTTTGCAGACGATATTATTTTAACACTATCAAATCCGGATAAATCAATAAAATACGTGCTGGAAATAATAGAAAAATATGGTAAATTTTCCAACTATAAATTAAACATTAATAAAACTCAAATTATTGCTATTAACCAAACTAAAGAACAAGCAGCATTGATGAGAACATATATAAATGTAGCTTGGAATATCGATATATTAGAGTACCTAGGAATAAAAATCAAATTTAACCTCAAAGAAATGGTAAGAGAAAATTATTATATATTAATAAAGAAAATGGAAATAAAATTGAAAAAATGGAAAGATCTTGAAATCTCCTGGTTAGGGAGAATAAATGCTTTTAACGCATATTACTTACCAAAAATACTATACTTATTAAGAGCGATCCCGTTAAGAGTCCCCTACTCTATCCTTTCTCAAATCCAAAAGCTGATATCAAATTATATTTGGCAAAACAAACTTCCAAGAATCCCCTTTAATAGATTAACTAAAAAAATTCAAGCAGGAGGTCTCTCGGTTCCTGATATTAAAGATCTCCATGAAACTTGTATGATGTATCATCTACTCCTTGTGGATAGACCTGAGCATGATAAAACTGCATGGTTTATAATTGAAAAAGGAACTATAAATCTTTTAAGATTTTCAGATATTATCTGGATGATATACGAAACAGATACATATATTAAGACCGAAAGCTCAATTATTAAGGATTTAATTATAACAATAGACAAAATGAAAAAAATAATGAACATAACAAAAGGATTGCTATCCACCACACCAATAGAGATCTTAACAAACTATATAAGGGATCTGGACCTAACCAAATGGAAATATACAAATATTAAATGTATTTCCGATCTATATAATATACGATCCCTTTTATCCTGGTTCTCTATTCAATCGAAGGGGGAGCTCCCCAATTCAGAATTATTTAATTATATTAGGATAAAGCATTTCCTTAAAACAGTTGACTATATAACCCTTCCAATACTTGAAGAATTCTTAAAAAAACATCATAAAACTAGATTAATCCATCGATTAACTATGTTAAAATACAACTTAGAAGCAGATAACAGCATCTCCATTAAAGAAAAATGGGAACAGGATACTGGAGAGATTTATTCAAAAGAAAAATGGTTACATGCTTATACAGAAATTAAGAAATACTCACACTGTTTAGGGATGCATGAACTCCATTATAAAATTATTCATAGATGGTATAGAACACCAGTTCAAATCTCTAAATATGACAAACAAACCTCTAAACTTTGTTGGAGGTGTGGTAAAGAAAACGGTACAATTTTTCATATGTGGTGGGGATGTGAAGAAGTGAGAAAAATAGTAGAAACTCTCTTCAAAGTAATTAATGAATTAGTTGGCTGCAAAATTGAGCCTTCCCCTCAAATTTTTATTCTACATATGGATCTCACGAAATTTAATAAAATACATAGAAACTTTATAATACAACTATTATTAGCCTGCAAATTAGTTATCGCAAGGAATTGGAAAAAGAGTGGGGGAATATCCTGGGATGAGATTCAAGCTCAGATCCACTTTCAATGTAAAATGGAGAAAGGCTACTATGGAAGCATAGCTAAAAATAATAAATATAGAGATATATGGAAACCCTGGATAATCCATAATTAATATGGCGCTAAATAAAGGGAAAAAACAAAAAATAAACAAAATTATAATACTTAAATAAGAGATATCCTTATATTTGTACAAGGAATGTGTGTTACTAGGAATTTGCAATAATCTAACTAATATATAAATTTTTGCCTGCAATTAAAAGATTACGTCTAAATAACATGAGAAAGGGACATTATATATATTTTATTCCTATGTAATGTGCAATATGTTTGTATGTGGAAGTCCTCCGTGGAATTGTGAAATTGTATGTATATTTATGTATATTTATTATGTATGAGTCTATTTTTGTAGTTATATAAACTAATAAAAATTAAAATTTAAAAAAAAAACAAATGATCAACTGAATTTAACGGATCATACAGAGATAGTAATATGTCATCCGCATATAGACAAAGTTTATTTTCCAAATCACCAATTCTTATTCCTCTAATGCTTTTATTGAGTCTAATTCTCGAAGCTAATGGTTCTAATGTGAGAATATATAGCAAAGGTGCCAATGGGCAACCTTGTCGAGTCCCGTTATTTAATCTAAAACGTTCCGATTTAAAGCCTTGGCCAACTACCATTGCGGTTGGTGTTGTATACAACGCCATAACAGCTCGAATAAAGCCTTCACCAAAGCCATAAGACCTCAATGTCTGTTCTAAGAAGGTCCAGTTAACCCGGTCAAAGGCCTTTTCCGCGTCCAAAGCCAAGAGGATTGATGGAATTTCATGAGTGGTTACATATTTTACTATGTCAATAATCTTACGGACATTATCACTAGATTGTCTTCCTTTTATAAAGCCAGACTGATCTCTACAAATGAACTGTGGGCACAATGGTTTTAAACGGGCAGCTAGTATTGAAGAGTATATTTTAGTATCCAAATTAATCAAAGAGATTGGCCTATGATCGGACACTTTCAAGCACTCTTTCCCAGCTTTAGGTATAGGAAGAATAATAGCCTCCAACATGCCATTAGGAAAGGACTTATTTGCGCTGATTTCGTTGAACATACTTGTTAGGTGCGGAACTATCAATTTGTACAGTTTATAAAACAGTGCTGTATATCCGTCGGGACCAGGAGCTTTACGTACTTTTAGTTTTTTTATCGCTACATTTACTTCACTCTCCAAAAAAGGAGCGTCCAATTGTTCTATCAATGTATCAGTCAACTTCGGCAATCTGGAGTCCTGCAGATATTGTCTCATCTGTACATCATCTTGGGCTTGGCCTACAATATTATACAGGGATGTATAAAACTTACCAAAAGATGTCCCAATATTATCAGGACTAGAAATATATTTATCCCCATCTATAAGTTTAAGAATTCTATTTTTTAATTGGTTGGTAATCTGTTTCTCTGCCCGGTTCCCAGCGTAGTAGAATTTTTGCTTTAACTTAATCAAATTATAATTTGCTTTACTTATTAAACGGTCCTCAATTTCTTTTTTGATTTTAATCATATTCATAATGTCTTGTTCTCCATGAGATTGACCGCACTTCCTTTTTAAATTACTCAATGAAATATATAGATCAGACAATTTTTATTTTCCTTTTTTCCTATTATATGCATCTTTTTTAATTAAATATCCTCTCAAGACACATTTATAAGCGCACCAGATATTACCCATATTCACATTATGCGTCAAATTCTCAAAAAAAAACTGAGTGGTCGTCTGGGAAATGTAATCAAGAGAATCCTTACAGCCTAATGATGATTCGTTTATCCTCCAAGGACGTGAGGTTAAATGAAATTTCTTTTCTATTTCCAGACAAACTGGATCATGATCTGTCCAGGCTTCATTTCCTATACTAATGCGCTTACAATCTGAAATCACGTTCGCTGTAGTTAATATAAGATCTATACGTGAAAAAGTCTTATGTCGACCCGAAAAAAAGGTATAATCTTTGTCTGCCGGTCTCAACGTCCTCCAAATGTCATAGAGTTTATATTTACCAAGAGTAATACTGAAAGCATTAGATAAATTAACTTGATTTCTGTTAGGAGTTCTACCTCGGGGACTGGTAGTGTCCAATACTGCGTCAGGAGCACAATTAAAGTCTGAATTTCTGAATTTTTTGTAGTGTGCCATTTAAGAAATGGTTCTGTTTATAATTAGGTGCATATATATTCAAAATAGAAAATAATCTCTCGTCTAGTTTACACACTATGAAAACATATCTAGCGTGAGAATCCTTCTGCTTATAGATCAACTCAACTTTAATTTTATTTGAGATTAGAATAGCTACACCTCGCTTTTTCCTGCTAGGTAACGATGAATGTTCAAGCACCGTATATCTTTTATTGTTCAGTCTGTAGATATCTGCATTTTTCAAATGTGTTTCGTGGACGCAACATACGTCTATATGATGATTATTTATATAATTGAATAGCGAATATCTTTTATGAGGCAGATTTAAACCTTGAACATTCAATGAAATAATCTTAAATAGATCTTCCATGTTTCGGATAGTTATTATAACTAACATAAACCTGATAAGGCTTGACACCCTCACAATCCATACATCCTACATCCACACACAAATAACACAATTTACAAAAATTAATGGAAGCCCAAATACTATCCAAACATCGGAGAAAAAGCCCAACATTCTCCGAGGACATAGTAACTCCACCTTGTTGAGGAGCTATACGGGAGCTAATCTATATTGAGGAAAGAATAATAAATAGACCAAATGGGGGAAAAAAAGCAAAAAAAAAAAAAACCTAGTGTATTTAGCAGTTAATCATATTAATCTTGTCTATGCCAAAATTAATCCTAAATGATCAATAAAGATATCTTAGGGAAATAAGTTCCCGTAAAAATATAAAAGATTTAAGTTATAAGTATAATTATGTGTTAAGTGGCATATATCGTGAAATTAGAAACACCATACTCCAAATGGTAAAATGCTTTATATCTAATTACATTTTTTTTTAAAACTAAGTGTGGATTAAATTATATCATTATTGCATATGTACATACCCTTCAGATAATTCACCAATACCTGTAATTTAATAATAGCACAAGTGAATATTCCTCCTACACTCCTTCAAAGCCGATATAATATGAGATTACACCTATATAATTTTGTATAACTAACGCACACAAAAAAAAATAAAAAATCCCCCCCCCCGAAGTCGCGCATCCACGAGATTATTATTGCAAACCATGTACTACATTTCCTTTAAGCCAACTCCTAGCTTCATCAACCGTTGATAGCTTAACTGGTTGATGCTGAGCGGACATAAACAATTTTACTGGGAATCCCCACGAGTATCTAATATTTTGCTCTCTCAAAATCTTGGTCACTTCTTTAAATTCAAATCTCTTTTGTCTTGTAAATAGAGAGAGATCTTGAAAGAACATTACATTTTGAAATTTATCTACTTTCGGAACATATTTACTTGCTGCCAATAATATTTTGTGTCGTATAAAGAAAGTTGAGAAGTGAATAATTATATCTCTGGGTTTTCCTTCAGCAAGATTCTTTGGTTTTAACGTTCTGTGTACACGTTCAATCATATCGTCTCTATCAACATCACGGATGCCCATATCTAAAAACAATTCTTTCAAATACGTTCTGATAGAGTCCTGCTTAATATCCTCCGAAATGCCACGTATCCTTAAGTTCTTCCTGCGTGTGCGATCCTCGGCGTCATTTAATTTTTGTTCAGGGTATGGAAATTGGTTAGGATTCGTATGGCATTACAACCATTTTGTAATAATCCTGCCTTTCAGGAATCATTAAAAGATGACCTGGTCCCTTTCATCGACTTTCATAATTCGAAACTCCTCTCTTTGGTGTCTAGTAGGAAGCACCTTAGGCCTAGGCGCATACGTATCCCATGGTTTGCATATTTACAATTGCAAAGTTTTGCTAGGTCCCAAATTGCTTCTTTCGCTCAGGCTGACTGGGATAATCCCTTAGTCCACCAATTTCGACTGATGTCGTCGGGTCATCTATCCACTCAATTTGTTTGCAGGGCTTTAGACACGGTGTCTTTCTGTAATTATCAATTATGCATTTTCCTGCATTCCAATGTAAGGACCTCATGAAAAGTACACTGTTTGTTTGTAAGCTAGCACTTACCAAGAGATGCATACCTTTCCCTTCACAGACAATTTTTGATAGGTCGGATTTCTACTGATTCCTTTCCTAAATGTGATGCGCCTGCCGCAGACTTATTTCACAATTTTTGGATCTGTCCAGCCATACAGGTATTTTAGAAGCAAAAGCAAGCTTTCCAAGTGTGTCTAAATATCCAGGACTACCAGAGAAATCCGGAGGCTGCGATTTTTGGCCTTTTAGGTGTTAGGGGTTGCGTGCTAAGGCCTCCTTCAATGTCTTTATTCCATAAGAAATTATTCCACTTGCTCAGTATGGATTGGTTAAATGCGACAGTACACAAAGAAAGGGACACCCATACATTTTCCAAAAAATGGGACAGTTTTAATCTGGATGACTCTGTTAAATGTCAAATCAAAGCAACTTTCTGTGAAACATCCTGGTTTGGTGCACAAATGTGTCAGGTAACAATCCTTGTTCATGATACCTAGTTTTGGACGGTTGGACGACTAACAGAGTTCTCTGCTCCACTTATTTGTTATGTTGGTCTTATGTGGGGGGGGGATTTATGGGATCTTACATTTTGTATTTAGTGTTATTTACCTGCTGTAAAGTGAACCCCTTGTTGATTGTCAATGTTTTTCTCTGGCATTCCCTAGGGTACATATGTGTGGGGTCCTACTTTGTTTGCTGCATATTGTTCTTTTTTATTTTCTTTGTCTTTGTTTGTTGTGAAATCTAATAACTTTCACCTTTCAATGTCCCCATCTCCCACACTCTCTAAATGATCCCCCAGCTTACTATGGAGTTGCCCACCAAACAAAGTAGCCAGTGGCACTATTGTTTTTCTTCCATGATAGTATTAGTGATGATCCTGATAGTGGTGATAGTGCTGGCAGTATATGTAGGGGAACCCGTGGCATAGTTATGCTGCTGGTTCTGCAGAATGGAAGGAGCAAGGCATCTAACAGAAAAAAGTACTGTAAAATGTTCTGATTGTCTCCTCCCCTGGCTCATAATCAAAATCTGTAATCCATAATCTGGCTCAAATACTTGATTTAATTTTTTTCAGTCTTTCTCTTCACAAATCATGTGTCTGTTTATGGTACCAACAATGTTAGTGAGGAGGAGTTAATGATAAACAATCACTGCTTTTGCCATGTCTTACCAAAAATCATCAGCTAGCTAACAACTGGTACAGGGGCATAAGTAGAAACCACAACTTCATAAGCAACATGTCACACGGTGCCACCTTTGCCCCATGCAGCCGATCAGTGCCATCCTGACCACTAAACACTCCGCCTGTGCCATATTTGCTCTCAAACAACGGATTTGTGCCATCATTGCTCCTTACAGCACACACTCGTAAACCACACTTACACATGCTAATACACATACATATATACTTACTTATACTCGCTAACACACAAGTACACACTCATTCTAACACACACTCCCTCTCACACCACTTACACATATATGCTATGAGACTGTTGGGGGAAGAGGAAGTTCCCTGCGCTCCCAGGGCAAAGAGAGGCAATACCTGCCTGGACATTTTGTGTGCTGTCTGGTTTTCCAGAGCCTGGTGTAGCTGGATGTGGCTGGGAGGTCAAGTTAGTGCGTGATTAGGCTGGTCAGTCTGGACCAGCATAGTTTAGGTAGAGAGGGCTCCAATTGGGAGCTGGGTTTTGTTTTTATGATTTGGTTTTGGGGTTTGAGCAGTTAAAATAAAGCGCTGGTTTGTTACAAGCTGGTGTTCCCGACTCTGATTGCCCTAGAGGACTGTGCTTAGGATCCCTAAATGTGAAATGTATGGCCCTCATGCTACAGGGTTTGTCACAATGCTAACACAATTACACTTCTATGCTAACACGCATACACACACATTTTCATACATACAAATGGTTTCATATACAGATTCATGCACACATACACTTTTACTCAGACATTCATGCTCACATACATACAAACATACATATCCCCTCCATTATTAGATAAGCAAAAACACACAGAGGAAAAAATTGCCAGGTTAACAAAAAAGTGAAATAACCTTGTGCATTTGGATTAGTAACAAATGTTATTTTCAATCTGCCATTTGTGTGCGTTCGTACGAATCTCAGATAACAAGGAGGACCCCCTGATGAAACTAGCAAAAACAAACTGCAAAATTTCTGGCCAATCAGCATTTACAAGGAGATAGACTTCTAAGTGCCGTTAGCAGCCACAGCGGCAATGTTAGATTCAGACTAAAGTTTATCTATCTACCATACTGCCAAGTGTCAAGTAGTGTAGTGCAGAATATTTACTGGGGTAGGGTGGATTGGAGAAGCTGTACTGATATATTTCATTTTTTGATTGACTGGGACTGCAACACTTTTGTTTCATTTTGTTATGTAATATATTTATTTATTTTTGGGCATTTTTTTCCTATACTACTATCAAAACTTTTTATTTTTGGACAACACAAACCAATGCCTAATGCCAATGTCACATTTATTTACTGATTTTTTATTTTTGGACAACACAAAATAAATCAGTAAATAAATGTGACATTGGCATTAGGCATTGGTTTGTACGAATGCGCAGTATGTTTTAGTTTTTGAAATATTGTTCCTGAATTGGGTGTGAGTTGCACACTACCAGTCCCAAGTAGGCTGAAGCCTGGAGTAAGAAATAAACCAGCCTGAGAAAAAGTGTTGAAAGTGAATGTTCCAGAAGGTGGCAGAGACTTCCTCCTTTGGAACCCCCCCATATTTCCGAATCAAAGAAGGCTTCCAAAGTTTGTCTGAACTAACTAGTAGGAAAATTTGTAATTATTAAACAAGCTTTAAAGTGCCCTGGCAAAATCATTAGAATAAATATTTAAACAGTCACATGTTGACAACCGCCCAAAATCTAAATATTAATTTAGGAAAAAAACAAAAAGCCTGAATATAAGACTACCCTATAGGAAAAAAAGTTTTACTAGTAAATATTAATTCATGTAAACAATTTTTTCATATTTAATAAAAGCTATGATTGAGAAAAATATATATATTTTTATTTCCTTTTATTTGCCAACCTGCCCCCCCAGTTATGCACATCTGCCCCCAGGGTTGCCACTCTGCCCCAAGAAATGCCTTATACCCCCTATTTGCCACTCTGCCCCATGATGTGCCTTTTAATCCTCTATATGCCACTCTGCCTCCAGAAATGTCTTATACCCTCCTATATGCCACTCTGCCCCATGATATGCCTTTTAACCCCCTATATGCCAGAGTGGCATATAGGGGGTTAAAAGGCATATCATGGGACAGAGTGGCATATAGGGGGTTAAAAGGCATTTCTGGAGGTATATATATATATATAACTGCTAACAGCAATCACACTCCTATCAAGCCAAAGCAGCCAATACATGCTGGAACCTGGGGATGATAGGGGTGTGAGTACAGCCTCCCTATGCCATGCTACCACCACCCCCCCCTTACACATCCATGCTATCACACACACACTTATTGACAAACATTTAAATACTCATTCATTCCATTAATCACACATACTTCACACATTAATCACAAAAACCCTACCCCACCCCCTTACCTGAACTGCAGATCTCTCACTCGAAGACTTCTGCAGGGGCCCGGCTGTGCGAGCAACTTCTCTGGCCCTGCCCCCAGAGGAAGGAGGGGGGAGGCAGAATTAGGTGACACTCTGCTACTTTCCTGTTCTCCTGCTGCTATAAGAGACGCTGCTCGCGACCAAAGCAATGGTAAGCAGCCTGGCCCCAGTGGACATTTTTTTGAGGTCTGTTTAGAAGACGACCTCGATTATAAGACGATGGGTATTTTTCAGAGCAGTTGCTCTGAAAAAAACCTCGTCTTAAAATCGAGCAAATACGGTAGATCGAAGCAACTTAACTAACTTTAATTAATACTTTAAAAAATGAAGATTTTGGTGGTGTAGCATAATGCACACAGTAGCACACAATGCATGCAATTTACACATTACCCATTCTGTACTTACACTAATTTTAACTGCATTCCAAGTAAAATGGACATATGCAGATAAAGAATAGAAAGGCACAGTAGACAAAAAGACTGCTTTGAACTCAATTCAGAATCATTAAATGTTCTAACATTATATAACTAATGATCCCCTTCTCAGTTTTCAAAATCAGATGTTTTTTGTTTGTGCAAATTCAGTGACAAGCTAAATGTGGGAAGTTTTATCTCCAAAATGCAGAACAATGTGGACAGTTTTCCCATCTGGTGTTTCTCATATCCTGCGGTTTACAATGATGGTAGTTAAAGGGTCAGAAGATTTTTCTTCAAGGGCAATCTAACCAGAGAATTCAAGTAGTTTGTGGTTCATTGTATAATGGCACCAAGCCAGAGTCATGTTCAACCCTTCAGAACGAAAGCTTTTTTATATCATTTGCACTTAAAGATAGAAACATTTCAGCACATGTATTATGCATCCCTGTTTAGCTGCTATACTTTGTTAAATCCTTTTATGTATTTAAATATTTTTATCACACCCTCTCTATTCTTTCCTCCAGGCTAAACATATTGAGATTATTTTTGTCTTTTCTGATATTTGTTTCCTGTAAACCATTCAGAGTTTTAGTAGAAATGTCAATATCTGGAATGTCAATATCCACCTGGAGATAAAGTCTCCTGAATGTATTATTATTATCCTTCATTTAAATAGCACCAACAATACATATATTCAAGGGGTATGACAAGACTAGAATTGACAGACTAAGACAAACCGATACATTAGGCAGAGAGAGCCCATCTCGCAAGCTTACAATCTTGAGGGAATGGGGTGAGGACAAACATAAGAAACAGAGAAAGATGAGAGATAGTGTGGGGTTGTATCAGTGACAGGGAAGTTCTAGCAGCTAAGATGGTATGCTTCTCTGAAGAAGTGGGTTTTGAGATGTGTCTTGAATGTTGGGAGGGAGGAGAAAGCTTAAGGTTTGGTGGAAGTAGGTCCCAGACAGTGAAATCTTGTAGATGGGAAAAGGAAGAGGTGATAAGTGAGGAGGAGAGCCTTAGCCCATAGAAAAAACGTAAAGATGGAGTAGGTGAGTATTTGTTTATGAAGTGAAAAGGAAAGAGTGATACTCAGCGCTTAAAATGAAAATGCCAGATATCTGGTGTAATGACGCAACTTGAACAAGTATAATACCTTAGTGCTGCAGAACCAACACACTGACCACAAGTGTGTAAAGGATAATACACAAAACAAAGAAATAAAGTGCTGCGCAAAATTTACAAACGACACCACAATATGAGTGAAAATTAAATAATACTTAAATATGATTTAAGAATTTAAGTATTATTTAATTTTCGCACATATTGTGGTGTCGTTTGTAAATTTTGCGCAGCACTTTATTTCTTTGTTTTGAGTATTTGTTTATGAGTGCAGAAATGTATGGAGGATCAGTGGTATGGAGGGCCTTATATGTTAGTACCAGGATTTTAATTTTGGCAAAGGTAATAGCCAGTGGAAGATTTCATAGAGAGGGGAAGCAGAAGAGGCACGCAAGGCCTAGCAGCAACATTTAGGACAGACTGGAGAGGAGAGACAGTGGAATGCCAACTAGAAGAGTATAAAAAAAGGAAAATAAAAGTTGCACATCTCATCTAAAAATAAAAAATTATACTTCCCAATATGTGCTTGTTTCTGATTTTCAAACTCTCAAGCAGGGAGATGAAAATGAAATAAAATAAAAACAACTTACAGTGTAG
Source organism: Sceloporus occidentalis (assembly GCA_023333645.1). NCBI lineage: Eukaryota > Metazoa > Chordata > Lepidosauria > Squamata > Phrynosomatidae > Sceloporus > Sceloporus occidentalis. The sequence continues at coordinate 712,348 of JALMGF010000263.1, forward strand.
TAATTATTAGAAATCAAATGAAGTATGTTACTGAATATAGCTAGTAGAATGGCCCGTTACTTTAGTAGAGCAGTTTCTGTTGAGATTAGTAGGCACTACTCATTGAAGCAGATTCCACAGTAGAAAATCAACCCATCGGGCCTGGTTAGTAGGAAAGATAGTTGTATTGTTAATGGTGATAGAGAATTCAGGTAGTGGGGTGGAGATGGAAGGAGTGAAGATATTGAGTTCAGTTTTAGAAAGATTAAGTTTCAGGTAGCAATGTAACATCCATGAAGAAATAGCAGACACGCAGTTGGTAATACAGGACATGAGAGACAAAGAGAAGATAAGAAGGCAGGTAGATTTGGGTATCATCTGCATATAGATGATACTGGAGGCCTAATGAGTTGATAAGTTTCCCAAGAGATGAAGTATAAAAAGAGAACAGCAAAGAGCCAAGGACTGATCCTTGAGGGACCCCAACCCAAAGTAGAAGGGGTGATGATGTCTTGCCAGAGAAGCTTACAGAGAACTAACGATTAAAAAGATACTAGGAGATCTAGGAGAGAGCTGTATCTTTAATGCCTAAAGAAGCAAGCGAGTCAAGAAGAAGGTGGTGATCAACAGTATCAAAAAGTATTAGAATGGAGAAGTTATCTTTTGCTTTGGCAGAGAGCAAGTCATTGGAGACATTTGTTAGAGCCATTTCAGTAGAGTGAAGGGGTTTGAAACCAGACTGTAGAGGGTCAAGGAGGGAATTAGAGGAGAGGAAGTTAGTAAGGCAATTGTACACAATCCGTTGAAGCAACCTAGAGGTAAAAGGAAGTGTAGAATGTGTATGTTGCATGTATACAGAGATGTGTGGAGACAGGAAGTAGGAAGTGGCGAAGAATAAGAGAGTAAAAACTAGAAGGAAGGGAGTAGGATTCATGAAGGGTAACAGCAATAAACTGTTTTCATTACAAGGTTCATCTGTCTACCCCATCACTGTTTGAACACATCTACAGGAAGCAGAGTAGGTGGGTAAGTGATAGACCAAAGGATGGACATACAGACTTTGCGAGAAGGGAGTTGAAGGTGGAAAAAAGGGGTCGCTGGAAGAAAGGGGGCATATGAGAGTAGAGAAGTAGAGTTCTTAAGCAAGACCCAGGGCAGAGTTGTAGGTGCGAAGCATGAATTTTTTCGCCGGATTTCTGAAGTAGCGTTGAGCCGTGCAGCAGCGCTGAAGAAAGCTTATGATTTTGGTATGCCATGGTTGGCGTTTCAGTTGTCGGGGGAATTGTGAACAATAGTCTAGGCATAAACTGACCAGTAAAGTGTCATAACCACCACTAATAAATCTAGTTACACAAACCGGTACTTTTCTTGCCTTTTCTGAGGCTTTTTTGCACTGCTTTATACTTTAAGTCACCAGAAATAATGACTTTTACATGCCAAGTGCATTATTTTACATTTATCAGCATTAAACTACAGCTGCCATACGCTCGACCATTCTTCTAATTTACATTTGCAATTTAGCTACTTCCATCAGGAATGTCTACCCTATTGCAGACGTATATATCATCTGCAAAAGACCTACCTTACCATTGAGACTTTTTGTAATTTCGCTATTAAAAATAAGTATGGGTCCCAATACTGATCCCCAAGATAACCCACTAATAACCAGACTTTCATCTGAATGTATACCATTAACTACAACCTTCTGATTGCGGTCCTCAACCATTGCCTAATCCATTCACCTTTTTAACATCCAAACACTGCAATTAATTTATATCTAATATGAGGGACCATGTCAAAAGCTTTATATCCATTGCAAAAAATGTTAAGCCATTGCGACGGATAATGGATTTAATGCTATCCAGGTGGGGATGATATATGTGATGGAACCCTCCATCACTGGAGCCACTGGAGAGGCCTGACAGCAATCCAGTGGCGTCTCCAGCTTTCATATTTAGGGGGGGCACATGGGGGGCCAGGGACCAAAGTAGGGGGGCCAATTATAAAACGGCACCTATACACTTTATATATATATATACACATACATACATACACACGTTAGACATGCATTTTTAACTACATAATGGTAAAGACCGTGATTGAAATATGAATTCAAAATAACAGCTAAACTGGCAGTTATTTTTCATTCTTTAATATTAGCCTCTGCTGACAATATATATAAATATTAGACCCTGCTGCTGATATATAGAAATATTACACCCTGCTTCCGATATATATTAATATTAGCCCCTGCAGCCTATATAAATATTAGACGCTGCTGCCAATATATATATAAATATTAAACACTGCTGTCAATATATAAATAAATATTAGCCCCTGCTGCCAAAAAATATATAAATATTTGCCCCTGCTGCCAATATATATATAAATATTAGAACTTGCTGCCAATATATTTTATAGTGAAAAAATTGGACCCTACCCAAGCATTTCCTTGGGCCCCGCTCAACGCTTCCTTGCATGCAATCACTCCCTCCACTACCATACCAAAAAAAAAAATATTTGCCACACTGACTGCAGATCAGAGGAAGACCGTGAGAGTCAGTCCTGCACTGTGACATTGAGAGGTCCTCTCCCCTGTAATTATCCCCAGAGTCACTTTGTCCCCTCATTCACTAAACCATACCGCTCTTTTACTTACACCCTGTAGTTCAGGTATAGATCAAATAAACAACACATGGAAACAGCACATGCAACTGAATGAGATAAAAAAAAAAACTTGTATTTGCAGGTATACATAAATAATGTATGGAAACATAGCATTGCAGGTATAAACCAACAGAACACACAAACCCAGCATTGCAGGTATATATCAACTGGAAATCACATGTACACTCAGCACTGAAGGTATAGCTCAAATAAACAACACATGGAAACAGCACTCCAGGTATTGATCAACTGAATAAGACATACAAATCCTATATTTGCAGGTAAACATAATTAATGTATGGACATATAGCCGATACAGATCAACAGAATAACACAAAAACCCAGCTTTGCAGGTATATATCAATTGGAAATTACATATAAACTCTGCATTAAGGGTATAGATAACCCCCCCTAAATTACAGGCACACCCCTAAGCCAACCCTGGCGTCCACATTGCCCACATAGAACCTGACCAGCACCCAAATTACACGTACATAGGGCGTGCCATCTTTGTCACCAAACAGCCCAGCATGAGTCAACATTGTCCCCAAACAGCTGAACGTACGCCATGTTTGTCCCATAAACACACTGTGGCATCTTTGTCCCCATTGCCTAAACACCCTGCTTATACAATCTTTGCTTTTTTGACAAATCAATAATACACCTATGATTCACAAACACTTTTACAGTCACTCACTAATTCACACAATCATTTATTCTTTCACACAAATTATTTACACATATTCATTAATGCATCCACACATTCATCCATTCATTCTCTCTCTCATTCTGACTCTTTATTTCAATATTCTTGCCACCCTCCTTTCTCCCTATTTACCCCCTCTCCCTCCCTATCTATCCTATCTCTCCCCTCTCCCTCCCAATCAATCCTATCTCTCCCCTCTCCCTCCCAATCTATCCCCTCTCCCTCCCAATCTATCCTATCTATCCCCTCTCCCTCTTCTCACTCTCTAACCCCCTCCTAACTTTCTACCCTCTCCCCCCTTCGAAGTTCACTTACCTTGGGCTTGTAGAAGTCCAGCGGTGCGATCGCGAAGTCCCTGTCTCCCTGGTTCTGCCGCAGTGTGCGCGGCTTCACTGTTGAGCGCCGGACATGACATCATATACCGGCGCTCAACTTGAAATGCCGGCACTGCGACCAAGGCAGAGGCCTCGCGGAGAAGAGTGAGAGGCGCCGAACGGTTTCTGAAAACTTATTCCTCAGCGACCGTTCGGCGCCTCTCTCTCTCCTCTGCGTCTATTACAAAAAAAAAAAAGACGCCGTTTCAATTGGGGGGGGGCACACGGGGGGGCACAGCATGATGTAGGGGGGCCATGGCACCCTCTGGCCCCCCCCTGCCGACGCCACTGCAGCAATCCTCCTCCCTATTGACTATGGGCCCCCCCATCTAAATTTACTTATTCCATACCCCCAATAAGTACACACACATGACTTTGGTGAAAATTATGCTTTTATTCAGCTTTGGATAAATTCAGTCATGGTTATTAAATGAAAATTCCCAACTCAGATGACCACATTGTTAAATTCCAGTGCAATTGATACAACTATCAGAAACTTGATAAAGAGTGACAGACTGTCAATAACCATAGCACCGTTTAAAAAACACATACCAGGCAGTACCAGCTGGTATGGACATAACCCGGCTATCCCACTGAAGAGACTACCGGTATCCAAAAGCACAGCACCCAAACATCCGTATCTAAATCACCAGAGCATAATTCCAGGAAGTGTTTTTTTGTACTTCCTACTTTAGGCTTGCACACCATGAGTGCAACCATACCTCTGACGGGTTGCATTATTACTGCCCCCCCAACATTTCCAGCTCCCTCTCAATGACCGATTAAACTGCAAACATCCAGACATCCAATTCTACTTCAGGCAAATGGTCCCTCCTAAATAATCCTGAGGAGTCACCCTCCGGATCCCTATGTCTAACAATCAACCTCCCTTGAAAAGCTTCAAAACATGAAATGTATGCTCACCAGGATACAGGAACGGAGTCATGTGATGCGATGTACATTCACGTGACTCCACTGGGTTCCTGTGTCACCTCGATGGATCAAGAGACGCTGCTGAGTAACACAGGTAAGCAGCCGGTCCCCTTTCCTGTAAAAAATCTACCACCACTGTATAAGACGCACCCAGTTTTAAGACCCCACATTTTTCTAAAAAAGGTGCGTCTTATTCATGGGGAAATACGGTAATTACTGATTTGGTACATGCACACATGACATGAATCAGCTGGGCTGATACATGTTTGTCAGCTGCTCATAGCTTCAAATTAACTTGAAATGTTATATGTTTTTGCTTTGCTGTATAAATGGTTTCCTTATATAAGATTGTTTTATGGAATTTGTAATTGACTAAATATAATAATTAATGTGATATCATATTTAAAAAATGTTTTGCAATATTAGTTTTCTAGCCTTTTCCCAGATACAAGCATATTTTTAACAGTCTGCTGGTCAGAGTTCAGTGTTTTCCCTTAAATTCTCATGGGCTTATTTTCAGTTCTCATGTTGTATCTGTTCATGGCATATAATGGGATATGGAAGGAATGCAGAAATGAACTGTGATATGTAAGTATTTCATGTGACTATTCCTAAATGTTTAACCAAATAGAAGAAATTGATACAACTAAATTAAAAGGCCTTTCAACATTATGTCATATTGACAGTTGGAATCTCACATTAAAACATTCAATCAATTTAGGATAGTGTGCTTCTTACGCCCAAGTGTTAAACATAAAAGAAAATGGCACCTTACAAATTCCAAATGTACAACTCCATATGAATCTATATATAAAAAAAATATTTCAGTTTGTTGAGCAGTCCACTACTCAACAGTTTTGCATGGAAATGAGACCCTTGGGGTAGAATGGTGTCAGGATCCACTCACTGCTGCCTGAACCATGGCTGAATTATACTTCAGGCTAATACATCTGCTACCACTAGTGGCCACCCTCCTCCCTCTGGAGTGATCTGAACCCCAGTGGGCCTCCGTTCCCGTCCGCCCTACCAGTGGGCCTCCGTTCCCATCCGCCCTGCCAGTGGGCCTCACCTGTACCTGGACCTGTACCTGAACCTGCCTGTGGGCTTACCTGCCAGTGGGCCCGCACCCGAGCCTGTACCTGTGCCTGAACCTGCCTGTGGGCTTACCTGCCAGTGGGCCCGCACCCGAGCCTGTGCCTGAACCTGCCAGTGGGCCCGCAACCGAGCCTGTGCCTGAACCTGCCTGTGGGCTTACCTGCCAGTGGGCCCGCACCCGAGCCTACACCTGCACCCAAGCCTGTGCCTGCACCTGCACCCGAGCCGGTGCCTGCACCCGATCCGGTACCTGCACCTGCACCCGAGCCGGTACCTGCACCCGCACCCGAGCCTGTACCTGCCTCAGCTCCCGTCTCTCTGCCTCAGCTCCCGTCCTTTCCAGTTCTGCTACTCTGTCTGTACCTATCTCTCTATCACCATGCATAAAGGAGTACAGACAGAGTCCCCCGTATCCCCTGCACATGGACTCCTACCAGACCTGCTCGCCCGGGTCCTGACAAATGGTTAATAAATAATAAATATGTATTTGTTTAAAATATATATAAAAAAATGTCTCCAATATGAGTGCTTTCATAGAACTGCAGACTTGCATAAAAATATATATGTTGCATACCTGCTCGAGAAAGGGGGAGACCCCCCTTCTCCTCTCAGCCCCCGCTACAACAACCGCCATGGAGAAGGCTGTGGAAGGAGACCTTCCTCCACCTAGTAACCACTCCAGCAGCAGCAAGTACGGAGAAAAGGAGACCCTCATCCACTTTGTGACTGCCACAGCAACCCCCACGGAGAAGGGGAAAACCTCCCTTCACCTCTCAGCTGCCTCCAGCAGGACAGCCACGCAGGAGAGGTTTTGCGAGAAATTCAAATACAGGATACACAACATCATAATCTGAAAGAGTCCAGAAACTACTTACAGATACCCTCAATCTTCCTACACATTATACAGGAGACAATATGTTTGAATGAGCATGCGTGATTGAGGGAATGAATCTGTGAATGAATGAGTATATGAATCGGTGTGTGTGTGTGTGTGACAGCATGGATGCGTACGTGGGGGGGCATGGCACAGGGTGGCTGTAAGTGACGTAAGGGTGGCTGTAAGTAACACACCAAAACTGGACAAAAAATACAATAACAATATTAATTAATATGATTGTTAACAGCAATCACACTCCTATCATGCTTATGGTTGTCTACCAGTACATGCTGGAATCTGGGTATGCCTGAGATTGCTGTTAACAATCATATATATTGTAGATGAGTGTTTAATAATGCTTCTACTATCTCCTTAATTTTAGTGGAAGGGTTTTCCATCACCTTATCCCACCATAACATTTATATATATATATATATATATATATATATATATATATATATATATATATATATATAAACATTGTTATTTAATTTTTTTGTACAATTTTGGTGTGTTACTTACTTTTATTAGTACAGTGTGGTTATTTGTTTTTTTTTTGTGAATCAAAGTTTTTATTGAGTTTTGGTAAAGTTTATCAACAGAGGAGGGAACAAAAATATATACACAAGAGGGAGTCCTGACACCACAGGGCAAGATGTGGTACACAGAACACAAAAGAAAATAAAATAAGAAGTAATAACAATACAGTAGACGACGCAAATTAATAACAATAAAGAAAGAAATATACAGAGACCCGTACAGAAAAGAAAAAAAAAAAGGGGGGGGTACATGGCTTGGCAAACCCCATAACACCTTCCAGGACCCAGTGGCTACTCTACACGTCAGCCAGACGCACCCTTACAGAGGGGTCCTCCACAAAACGGGACCAATAGAACCATTTCCTCCCATGACGCGCCTCCTGCCCCGCATGCCCAGCCACCAACTGGCAGAGGGTCCCCCAGCCCCACGACGACAACCCTATGTAAAAGAGAAATCCCGTGCGCCGGGAGAGCATCCCGCCTGTGCAACCCCTCAAAGAGAGTAACCTCCCGTATAAGAGCGTGTTTTTGCGGGATGGAGTTAAAGAAGTTACTCAATTGCAAATATTGGAGGGAGTGCAGGGCAGAGGAGGCCACCCCTCGAAACAGATCAGAGAAGGAACGAAGCACACGTCCGCACATATAAGCACTCAATGGCAATGAGTCCTCAGACCGCAGCAACAGAAAGGTCCCGCCACCCAAGCCCGGGGGGAAATCTGGATTATGGCGAACAGGGGTCAAGGGCGAGGGGTAAATCGTCAGATTATGTTTACGGTGCGCAACGCGCAAAACAGCAAACGAATTACCCCCAGCTGCCCGCCGACCCGCCCCAGGGACCAACCACGGCAGGACAAGAAGAGGGACAGAGGCAGTAAAAGCCTCCAGAGCGATCCACAATTTGTGGGACGGATGGTAACTCCATTCCAACGTCCGTAGTAAATGACAAGCAAGATAGTAGGAGTGGAGGCACGGCAAACCGAGACCATCCTCAACCTTTGGCCTTTGCAACAAAGAGAGCGCCAACCGCGGAGTCTTCCCGGCCCAAATAAAAGAAATGAAGAGCGATCGAATTGAGGAGAAAAAGGCTCGAGGCACCCTAATAGGCAACGCCTGTAACAAATACAACACCCTAGGGAGCACATTCATTTTAAGTGCATTAATCCTCCCGACCCACGAAATATAGAGCGAATCCCACGACAAAACATCCTTCCGGATCGCCTCAAGAAGGGGGGGAAAGTTAAGACTATACAAAAGGGAAACATCAGCAGCCAACCACACACCCAAGTGCCGCATCCGCTGAGAGCACCACCTAAAAGGAAACGCAGAGGACAGGGAGTCCACCACAACCCGGGGGAGGGACACATTTGACAACTCAGATTTAGAGAAATTGATCTTCAGATTCGACAGGCGACCATATTTATGAAATTCATCCATAAGCACCGGCAAGGAGACCCGGGGAGAGGTAAGGGCAAAGAGCAGATCATCTGCAAAGGCCACAACCTTGTGATGAACATCGCCGCACCGAACACCCCGAATATCAGGATGAAGCCGGACAGCCTCTAAAAAGGGTTCCAAGGAGAGGACAAAGAGCATAGGGGACAAGCCCTGCCTAGTACCATTGGTAATGGGAAAGGAGGTGGAGAGCGCCCCATTAATCCGAACTCTTGCAGAAGGGTTAGAGTAGAGGGAAGCAACCCATTGAAGCATGTGAGGGCCAAAGCCTAAACCGCGCAAAACAGCAAGCATAAATGACCAGTCAAGGCGGTCAAACGCCTTTTCTGCGTCTGTAGAGAGAAGCACAGCTTCAGAGCCCGAGTGGTGAATCAAATGAATCAGATTCAGAGCCTGAATAGTCCCATCTCTACACTCCCTGCCGGGGACAAAGCCAGATTGATCCGGATGTATCAATGCCGGCAGAAACCGACCCACCCGTAAAGCCAAAATCTTAGCAAACAATTTAAGATCAACATTTAAGAGGGATATGGGCACACCTCGGCATCCTTGCCCTCCTTAGGGATCACCGCTATCGTGGCCGCAAGGGTATGCGGATGAAAAGCGGCACCCCCCAAGATAGAATTGTAGACGTCCAGCAAACGAGCACCCAAAGGAACAAAAAACTTTTTATAGTAGGCCAAAGACAACCCATCAGGCCCCATCTTCCCGTTTTAGAGAGCTTAAGAGCTGCCTCCAGCTCCTGAAGGGACATTGGGGACTCCAACGACTCGGAAGCCTCCAGGGACAACTTATGGGTTAAATGCTGGGACAGGTAGCTAGCCAAAGCAGAACGTCGAGCATCGGTACCCTCAGGACACGCCTGCGTTATAAAGATTGGAGTAGTAAGAAACAAACGTAGCGGCAATATCAGAGGGAAGATGAAGAGCGACCCCATTAGACCCACGAATCGCGGTGATATACGTCTGACGACGCCTCGCTCGTGAAGCCCTAGCCAAAAACTTCCCTGGCTTATTACCATGCTCCTGGTAAAGGAAGGTAAAGGTCACTCAACTGACGAGCAGCGACTCGCTTCCTTTCAGAACCCAGCCTAATCAGGTGTCCCCGGATTACGCATTTATGCGCCTCCCAGACCGTAGGAAGGGGCACGTCAGGTGTCAAATTCGTATCAAAATAATCCCTGAGGACAGAGTCAATAGACTGACATAACGTAGCGTCAGAGAGTAAGGACTCTGAGTAGGTCTATGTAATGCAGATCGAAGGGACACAACGAGAGGGGCATGATCCGACCAAGTGATCGAGCCATAACAAGCCTTCGTCAGGGAGGACAGATGGTAGTGCGGAAGGAACAGACAATCTATACGGGAGTAACGATTATGAGTAGCAGAGAAAAAGCTAAAGTCCCTATCTGAGGGGTGCAGAGCCCTCCAGCAGTCCACCAACTGGTTGTCTCGCAACACAGCCCGTATCCGCCGAAGCACGGTTGCCGGGGTCTAGGATAGGCCCGTAGAAGAGTCAAGTGTCGGGTCGAAGACAACATTAAGGTCGCCCCCAAAAACCAAAACCCCTTCCTGGAACTCCCGCAGCCGCCGCAAGGTTTTAGAAAGCCACACATGTTGCCGAACATTGGGAACATAGACATTGGCAAACGTATACATAACTCCAGCCACGTGCCCCTTAACAAAGAGGAACCGACCATCCTCATCAGAGATATGGGCTACTTCTGTCCAAGGGAAGTGTTTAGAAATCAAAACAGCCACACCCTTCGATTTAGCTAAAGGGTTTGTACTGTAATATGCGAAAGGAAAATCCCGAGATTTCAAACAAACTTTCGTGGAGCTGTTACACTGTAAACTGCCCAATCGCGCGATCGCGCAGTTTCAAACGCGCGATCGGGCATTCCCTGCGGAGATATCCTGCCCTCCAATGAGGCACAGAGACGCTGTGATCTCTATGCAGGTCGTTTTATAATCCGGTTATAATCCGGTTCATGGTTAGGGTTAAAAAAACAAAATATTTTTCTCAATCATAGCTTTTATTTAAAAAAATTTCATAAATTAATATTCAGATTTTGGGGGGGGGTCGTCTTATAATCGAACAAATACGGTATATAAATGTTTCCCCCCTTTTTTTTTCTACCCTTTATATAAAAGAATATTATGATTAACAAAATGGGCAATGTAACTTTGCGATGGATGTATAAAGTTACTGCATATATGGTACTTTCAGCAGCTATGCGCTTACGTATTTAACCCCTTAACGACTTTTGCCGGCTCATCGTTAATAATAAGGTAAATTACAAAAATGGGTACCTCCTTAAAATTTATGTCATGGAATGTGCAAGGGTTAAATAATCCACAAAAGAGAAATTACTTGTATGAAATACTTCTACAAAAAAAAGTAGATATTGCCTTTATACAAGAAACCCATTGGGCAATAAATCCATCAAGAATATGGAAATATAGAACCTTTCCTGAAATATTCTATTCAAACTTGGAAGGACACAGGAAAAAGAGAGGGATCGCTATTAGAATCTCAAATAAAGTAAAATTTGAATTTATACTACATGAAGAGGATACACAGGACAGATCGCAAATCTTGATTTGTAAATTAAATGCTATAATATATACCTTTACTAACATCTATGCACCCAATAAAAATTCTTCCAAGTTTGTGAAGAAATTTTATGAAAGTACAACAATTAAAAAAAAGGACTATTATACATGGGAGGAGAATTTAATTGCATTATAGATCCCGAAAAAGATAAAAGTATACCCTCAAATGCATCCCTAGATCCAAATATAAGAAAAGAAGCAGAAAAACTAAGGACATTTATAGAAAATAATTATTTATATGATATATGGAGAGTCTTCCAGCCCAAAAAGAAAGACTTCTTCTTTTCTCAACCTCATACCTCTTATTCTAGAAAAGACTTTATACTACCTGAGCTTGACAGTCTACGATTAATAATAAATTCTAATATAAGTCAAATAATCTGGTCCGATCATGCTCCAACATATATAGAATTTAAGAATATTCAGCACTATAGAACTAATCTAGTGGAGACTGGATGAATCCATAATGAGTAAAGATGAGGCCCTGGAAGACTTGAACAAAGAAATCACTTTATTTTTGGAGAAGAATAACAACGGAGAAATCTCCAATTTAACACTTTGGAATGCATTTAAATGTTATATGAGGGGATGCTTAATAAAAGTAAACTCTTATCTAAAAAAGAAAAAGTCAAAGTCTAGTCGATCTATATATCAATTTAGCTTTAAAAGATATGTTTTGATCATATCATCTTATTTACTTTAAAAAAAATAAAACGGTGAAAATATGAAAAAAAACACCTTTTATGACTTTTCTTTGAAAAATCTTTTACTCACCTACAAAAGTATAGAACGTGCAAAAGGTGAAACCAAATGTCCGAAAAAGTAAGAATAAAAGTAGAGTACTTTCCTTTCTTTTGGATCGGGTTTATAGCTGCAACCCTATTAACACTCTCCACAGAATGTTGAAAAGATATACAAGAATTGACTTCCGTCTAGGGGCGCTTGAAAACTCACGATCGCGAATCTCTCATAAAATGAATAAAGGACAAAAGGCGAAACGCGTAGAGGACTGTTTACCTTGGACTTTATTCGATTTTTTACGACTTTTTACCTATGCATATTTTACATTTTTTATTCATCTCGGACAGACTTTGTTAAACACTTATATAGTGTAGTTTGCCGATCAGTGAATTGTAAGGGCATAGCCCTAGATTAAATTATTTATTTTATTTTATTGCATCTATCCACTGTTTTTTTCATACTGATCAATTCATATTACTGAACATACACCATTTATCACATTTTTAATTATTTAATATAATTTATTTACACAAGCACTAGCACTTTATAAACAACTATACTGGAACATTAAAGAAACATCTTCCTGGACCCTGGGGTCCAGTACAGCCACACCAGGAACTTCGTTTGGAGACCAACACCACTTCAGGACAACTAACCTGATGCGGTTGATATTCTTCTTCCAAATGTGAGTGCATTACTTCACTGCGTACACACTGGTTTTAAAGATATCACCCTATTAGATATTTCTTGTCTTCCATTCACCTGAGGTCAAGGAACCAACACATACACTGAAGGGTGGTACGATATACGCGCTAAAGACTGATGTATATTGTGAGTGCAACCATTGAAGTCTTGTGTTAAAACTCCAGGAACATTTTTTACTGTATCACACAATTTTTATTTATTTTTTCCTTTTGTCCTTTATTCATTTTATGAGAGATTCGCGATCGTGAGTTTTCAAGCGCCCCTAGACGGAAGTCAATTCTTGTACTCACCTACAAAAGGAAGTAAAAAAACTAGCTAAGTAGATTCTACTATTTGTCCTGAGTTTAGAAATACCCAATGTTTTTATGTTTTTTGTTGTTTTTTGTAAGTTATTGGGCAATAAGTACAAGTAGTTTGATTTCCAAACCTTTTTTTCCAAATCTGGTCATTCTGCCTCCATCTCCTCTTTGGAACATCTTTGAAGCCTGTTAACTCAATTAATCCCCATCAAACTGTTACTCACCTGCCCTCGGCTCCCATGTTGCTGCAGCAGCCTCCACGCAGGAGAGGGAGACCCCCCTCCCGCGCACGGCCATCTCCGCAGCAGCCTCCACGAGGGAGAGGGAGACCCCCCTCATACACACGGCCACCTCCGCAGCAGCCACCACGAAGGAGAGGGAGACCCCCCTCCACCACACAGCCACCTCCGCAGCAGCCTCCACGAGGGAGAGGGAGACCTCCCTCCACCGCACGGCCACCACGAAGGAGAGGGAGACCCCCCTCCACCGCACGTCCACCTCCGCAGCAGCCGCCACGAGGGAGAGGGAGACCTCCCTCCACCGCAAGGCCGCTTCCACTACCTTCCTCTGAAGTGCCGCGCAGGAGAGGCAGACCTCCTGGTACACGGCGTCCTGCTGCTGCGCGCGCACCCTCTAGTGGGGAACTCGCATACTGCGGGAATTTATGAAGGGAGATTACGCCATCCACAAGATGGCCGCGATTCACTGACACCGGAAGTGATGTCATGAGGGGCTGATGGGAGATTCAGACTTCCTCTGCGGTTCTCCATTTAAACCCCTCAGACCAGTTTCACCTTGCCTTCTGATGGTTGTCTATGCCTTGTGCTAGCACCCAGATAGCGGTTACCTTCTTGATTCCTGTGTTTGACCTCTGCTTGCCTGACTACGTTGTTATCCTGTATCCTGACCTCGGCTTGTTTATCCTGATCTCCTTAATCCTGACCTCGGCTATGTATACTGGCTATCCTGTTCTCCGGAATCCTGACCTTGGCTTGTCTGAACTGCTCTGTCCTGGAGTCCAGGTAGGACCACGGTGTCTCCAAACTACTTGTACATGACACAAACCATATATTTTTGAAAAATAGACACCCCAGGGTATTATTTATCATTTCACTGCACTAATTATACAACCACACTTTGTCAAACTTTGTAATAGTAATTAAAAAAAAAAATTCACACAAATTGTAATTTAGTTATGAATATAAAGGTCCTGGTATATGTCACTGTCAAACAACACCCCAATATGTGTTCATCTCCTGAGTATGGGGATACCCCACATGTATAGGTTTGTCAGATTGTTTGGCTGGTAAAAGGCTACTTTTGGGACATTCAGGTGTACTTCAGGTGGTCATTTGGTCATTCTGCCTCCATCTCCTCTTTGTAACATCTTTGAAGCTGGCTACTTCAATTTACCCCATCAAACCATATATTTTTGAAAACTAGACATCACAAAGTATTTCAAATGCTGGTATTTTAACCCTTTTATGCATGAGATTCTACCACCTGCCTTTGCCAAAATTAAATTTTGTATTTTTTTTCCACACAAATTGTACTTCAGGAACACCCCAATGTGTGTTCAGCGACATCTCCTGAGTGCAGTGATACCCCACATGCATGGGTTTGTCGTGTTGTTTAAGATTTAAAATGCCACATTTGGGAAGTGCGCTTTTTTTCTCAATTTTGGTCAGTCTGTACCTATGCCCTATCTATGAGCCCGGCCACTCCAATTTACCCCATCAAGCCATTTTTTATTAAATTAGACACCTCTTGGGTATTTGAAGTGCTTTTATTTTAACTCTTTCTATGTTGAGATTTTTGAGAAATTTTAGCACTTGCTCAAAATAATAAACTTTATTTTATATATTTATTATTCATTTACACATTTTGCTGGTACTGGATGGTTCCTCTGGTGACATCACTGCATAATTATTTTAAAATTTTAGCATTTTTTTTTCCATATTATTTTTTTATTATTTTTTGAATATGTTGCTAATCACATTGTGATTAGAAAGCTGTGCTCCATTGACTTGCATGGTAGAATGCAGTACCTGTATTCAACCTGCAAGTGGAGCCAGAGTTCTCTAGAGGGTCTGGAGACCATCTAGCGAACTTTTTCAACTTCATTGTTGCCATCTTGCGGATGGTGAAAATCACTCGCAGTGGCGGCTGTGACCGCTCTCCGGAGCGGTCACAGCCTGTCCTGGGGTAAGTGTTTGATGTCGTTGAATGCCTCCATTGAAGTTTAGGAGGTGATCGTTGATCGCCTCCTTAACTTTTAAAACGGGCATCCGCCGCCATACAATGTATGGCGGATGTTGACCCCCCAGGGAGGGGCCAGACACGGCCCCTGATGCCGATCTTGGCGTTACTGAGTGCCTCGACATCGAGGCATTACAGCAACGCCGTTTAAGCGAAGAAAGTGATCGCTGATCACTTTCTAAGCTTATTTAATTTAATGACGGTTCAGGACCGCCAAAGGTTGTTGAGGGACTGTTTTTGCGTAAACCGGCAAAGGTAATTAAGGGGTTAAAGAAACTATTGTTCCATTGCTATTTAATTCATTTAAAGAAATTACAAATGGAATACATTTTCCACCCGAAATGCTCCAAGCATTAATATGCCCGATATTAAAACCAAATAAAGACCCGAGTTACGTATCCAACTATAAACCAATTTCATTGATAAATATTGATATTAACCCCTTCAGGACCGGGATTTTGATACTAACTTGCTGCTAAAGGACCGGAGCCGTTTTTGTGTTTTTGCTATGTTTTTCTTCAACTGTAATTTCTCTCATCAATTAGTGCACCCAAATCATATATTGTTTTTTTCAGCACAAGTAGGGCTTTCATTTGAAACCATAGTAAGCTGGGTAGTACATTGTTTTGTTTGAAATAAACTGGAAAAACTGGGGAAAAATGAAAAAAACACATTTTTTACAGTTTTGTATACATACAAATTGTACACACAGTGAACCAATGGGAAAAAATTATCCAAAATATATTCATTAACTTGTCCTGATTTGGAAACCACCCAATATGGCCAGGATGACCAGTATAGGGCAAATATTGCAAGGCATGCATCATATTTTTAAAATGTAATTTTTTCAAATTTGGCATGGTAGTCTAGTAACTGCAATAGTTGTCACAGATACTGATTATCCCCCCAAAATTATATGTTTATGAACAGTAGATAAGTCAAGGTGTACAACTAGGGTAATTTTTTTGATATTTATATTTATTTAAATTTTCAAACAGTTTGACACATATGTAAAATACATCGGTAGGGCATTACAATGTCAATTCTTTCTTGCCAACAAAAAAGTATATAAACTTAAGTAGATATAAACGCTTAATCAAAACAAAACAAAATATCCAGTCCTTATTCGTTACTATATTTAGTACTACAATAAATTGTATATTTGTTTAAGGACAAATTATGAGCAATCAAACACTATAATTCTGGCCCCACCGAATGAAAGAAAAACAACAAAAAAGTAAATTACAGGATATTTAGTATAAGCTGTAAGTGTAACAGCCAAAGGTCAGTCACAAATACCATATCATTCATACATCAGTCATACTTGGGAGGAGATGAGAGACATATAGGGGCTAGCTGTTGGTCATAGATTGAGTCGTGATAAATTGTCCGCCCAGGGGTAAAAAATAAAATAAAAAAAAAGTAGGTAAATATTAGGTAGTAATTTATGTATATATATAAAAAAGGAAGTAAAAAGATTAATCCTCAAATAGAATCTCTAACATTCTAAGAATCAATATCACAAACATGTTTCCAAGGTCGCCAGATATTGTCAAATTTGGCAAGTTTATTAATTTTGGTATAATATCCTCTTTCCATTAGATACTGATGGTTAATTTGATTAATAACTAATCTCCAGTTAAATAAACCTGCCTGTCTCCAGTGCCTAGCTATGCATATCTTTGCGGCCATAAGAACATGCGTAATTAGGATTCTATGATTTAGACAATAATTCTCAAGTCCCAGGTGGAAAAGGAACACCTGTGAATCTAGTTGTTCCTGACAGGGGAAAAGTGAACCGAGTAGTTGCCAAAGATTGTTTCTTAAGTTTAACAGTTGCCGGCACTCCCACCAAATATGGGCAAAAGTGCCCGTATGGGAGAGGCAACGCCAGCATCTATTTGAATGTACAATGCTGATTTTGTTGAGTCTAGTTGGGACCAGGTACCATCTATAAGTTATCTTAATGTAAGTCTCTTAGATTTATTGAGTGGACAAACTTTTTTGTATAGACAAAGGCCTGACGCCATTGGTCCAAGGAGAACTCAATACCTAGATCACTTTCGCACTTCAGGATCGGTGGGTCTTTCTCATCTTTTTGCAAAGATAATAAAAGTATAGATGAGCTTGAGATTTGTTTCTTATTTTTATGTGTTAACCAATGTTCTAATTCAGGGTTGCTATCAATTCCTACCTGATTGATAAGGTTCTTCATCCTCAAATAAGAGACTAGTTCAGATGGTGGTATGGTAAAAGATTTACATAACTGGGGAAAGGGTATAATGGAGTTTTGATCTAACAAATTACCAATGCAGGAAATGCCGCATCCTTGCCATCTGGTCAAGTCTATATCTCTAATAAAAAATCGAATGGCCTCAATAGGGGTGAAGGGCATAAGAGTTCTCTTTATTCCCATAGTTCGTTTTAGTTTGGAAAGTGTTTTAAGTGTATAAAAAAATTATGGGATTCAAGACTTTTATGTTTTTCAATCTAAGTGTATCCGCCCCAAAAAGAGAGTATAATTCACCAAATCCAATGTCTAATTCCTCTATATATATATAGCCATTTTGGAAAGTTATTGGATTTTTTATCCCAAGCCAGATCAGGTCAGCATTGTAGCTTCATGGAGTTTACTAGGGTAAGAAATTCCCCCTCTATTTAGTTTTTTAGTTAAGATATTATATGTAATTCTTGGTCTTTTCTGCTGCCAAATAAATTGGTCCAAAATAGGGGGGTGGACTCTTAGAGGAATTGTCCTAAAAAGATAGAGGATTTGGGGGATTAAATATCCATTTATTAGGTGGATTCGGCCAAGCCAAGAGATTTCTACGTTTTTCCACCTTAAAAGCTGTACTTTCATTTTGTCGATTCATTTATTATAGTTGAAATTAATAAGTAGAGGGAGCTCTTTTGTAATATTAATTCCGAGGTAATCTATAATGTGAGAGTTCCAGTCAAGTGAACACAAGGACCCAAGCTCAGTTATTTCGTCTTGCGTAAAGAAGGTCGTAATAACCTGCTTTTTACCAAGGTTGATTTTGTAATTAGAAATTGAACTATATTTATCTATCGCTTTAAAGAGTGCGGGAAGAGAAGAAGTTAAGTTCGTCATTGAAAGAATTACGTCATCTGCGTAAAGAGAAATCTTGAATGACTCTGAATTAATTTGTATACCAAATATATCAGGCGATTGTCTCAAGAACTCCGCAAAAGGCTCTATGGTAAGAATATAAAGTAACGTGGGCTAATGGGCATCCTTGGCGGGTTCCATTTTTTATAGGGAACCAATCTGAATCCAATAGATGACCGACCACCTTGGCAGTTGGATTAGTATAAAGATTCATGACGAAATTCTTAAATGTTCCCTCAAAACCGTAGTTTGTTAGCACCGCATCTAGGTATCTCCAATTCACCCGATCAACACCCTAATGTCAGGGATTACACGTTCTATTCTGCGGTCCATGACAGATACTCTCGGATAGATTTGTTGTTTTTATCTCACCATCACTTACTATGCCTCCACTCGTCCGGCATAGGCATCCGTTCGTTCAGTGACCATGCCCCCACATATTTCTCCCTCAAATTGTCGCAGCCCCTGCGTAAACCTTGGAGCTGGCGACTTAATGAAAACCTCCTTGACAATTCTACCCACTCAGCGGACCTCTCGGACCACCTTAAAAATAATTTTGCAGACAACTCGTCTGACGACCTCCCTTTCCCTACGGTCTGGGAGGCACACAAGGCCGTGATTAGGGGGCACTTGATAAACCTGGGAGCCGCTCTTAAAAAGACTAGACTTGCTGATATCCTCTCCCTTACTAGCCAGATACACCGCCTGGAGAAGTCCCATAAAGCCACGCTCGCACCTGATATCATCCCTCAATTGCAGGCCCTTAGGGAACAACTTGCCACCCTTCTAGACAGTCGGATCAGACGCTCCTTTTTGCTGACAAGGAGATTGTTTTATGAATGGGGTGATAAGCCGGGCGCATGAATGGGGTGATAAGCCAGAGCGCAGAGGACTTCATCATTTATTTCCAAAATTCGAGCTCCCGACGGCTCGCTCAAACATGAGTCCACCGACATTGCCAAGTGTTTCCACGCCTATTATAAATCCTTGTATAGTTTACCCATGCCGGGAGGCTCCCCCTCACGCTTCACGGACTCTATACGCTCCTATCTCCGTAAACACTTACCGCGGCGGCTAGCCCCGGAGGCCTTAGAGGCGCTGAACTCCCCGATTACGTGTGATGAGGTCGGTACCGCTTTGAAAATGACCCCTAAAGGTAAAAGCCCGGGCACAGATGGCCTCACTTGTGGTTATTATAGCCGCTTCTTCCCGGTATTGGGTTCCCACTTGACAAAACTCTTTAACCTGTTTGCTGAGGGCCATATACCTGACCCCCACTCCAACCTCGCCCACATTGTAGTCATCCCTAAGCCAGGGAAAGATGCAGAATGCTGCTCGAATTATCGACCCATCTCGCTGATTAACACCGACCTTAAGCTACTGGCTAAGGTGATGGCCCTGCGCTTCCAGCCGTTTGTCGCTTCTCTCATCCACAAGGATCAGGTCAGTTTCGTCCCTGGGAGGGAAGCCAGGGACAATACCATCAGGGTCTTAAACTTAATCGCGTACGCTAATGCCCATGGTCTCCCTCTGGCCTTGGTATCCATGGACGCCGAAAAGGCGTTCGATAGGGTGGCCTGGCCTTTCCTCTTTCGAACCTTAGAATCCATTGGCCTGCACGGTAACTTCCTTAACCAAATTAGGGCTTTATATGCTAATCCCTCGGCCCAGATCAAAGTAAATGGCATCTTGTCAGACACCTTGCACATTACGAACGGCACCAGACAGGGGTGCCCTTTGTCCCCATTATTGTTTATTTTGACGATGGAGCCGCTGGCCTGCGTGCTCCGGGCCAATCCGGACATCGCCGGCCTTCCCATAGCTAACCATACTCATAAATTGGCCATTTACGCTGATGATATGTTATGCATCACGACACAACCACGCTCCTCCCTTGCACATATCATTACAGAACTCTACACGTTTCGAGAGGTCTCCAATTATAAAATAAACTTTCAGAAATCTGAAATTTTGGGGATCAATATTCCCGACGCGCTTCGGGACCGGCTGACTAGACTGTTCCCCTTTCGTTGGCAACCGTCGGCGATTAAATACCTGGGCATTTGGATCCCTGCCGACCTTTCCCACCTGCGTCGTCTGAACTATGAGGCCTTATTGTCTTCGGTCCTCGTAGACCTTCGTCGATGGGCGGTTCCACATATCTCGTGGTTTGGTCGCATCGGGGTGCTGAAAATGTCCATCCTCCCGAAATTCCTCTTTCTCCCTAGGGCATACTTTAAGGCATGCCACAGGATTTTTCGGAGATATATTTGGGGTGATCGTAACCCCCGGCTGTCATTTATACACCTGGTAAGGCCCAAGCATAGGGGCGGCCTCGGTGTCCCCAATCTCGAGTGGTACTGGATGGCTTCCCACCTTCGTCGTGTTGTGGAGTGGTCGTTGGAGGTCCCGAAGCTGTGGGTCCCCTTAGAGAATTCTTTTATGTTGCATCACATTTCGGCGGTTCCTTGGCTGCCTGCCCACCTTCGGCACCTATCGCTGCCATCCCACCCCACGATATCGGCTTCGCTGCGTGTCTTGTCGAAGTTGGCCTCCCGGGGCCACCTCACGACTTCGCCTAGTCCGTTGTTTCCCATTACTCACAACCCTGCTTTGCCCTCTGCCACTCAGACTCACCTTAGGGCTCTCAGCGCACAGCTCAAGGTTAAACATGTCAGACTGCACTTGCTTCTTCAGGGTGCGGAATTCCGACCCCTGCGGGACTTACTCCGACAGACTCCTCCCTCTTTTCAGCTTACCTTTCTACACCACCAACTTAAACATTACGCTTCCACTCTTTTACCGAACGCTCACCTTACCAGGCCGCTGACCAATTTCGAAAAACTTTATGTATTACCTACTGAGCCGTTCCACCTTCTTTCCCATATTTACGCTCTATTGATTGATGAATTTTGCACCAGTAAACCGTTTTTTCTCAGTCTCTGGGAAAGGGACTTGTCCATCCAGCTCACGGAGTCTGAATGGGATCAGATATTTCTGCTTACACATAAGGGGTCTATTTCTAGTAAGGTTCAGGAATGCTCCTTTAAGCTTCTGTCGCGCTGGTACAAGGTCCCATGTGACTTGCACCATTACCTGCCCCAAATATCCCCGCGGTGTTGGAGATGTGGGGCCGCGGATGGCTCTTATTTACATCTTTGGTGGGATTGCCATGACATCCGCCCCTTCCGGGAAACGGTCAGCGCGGTGCTCAGGGAGGTGGCTGACCCCGACTTTGAACCTTCCCCTGCAATACTTCTTCTCCACCACACCCAGTCCTCCTTTGGCTCCTATAAGCGTTCCCTGTCTTTGCAACTGCTCCAAGCCGCGAAATCTGTTATCCCCCGATTTTTGAAAACTCGGGGTCCCCCTCCTATCGGTGCTTGGTTTTCTAGGGTTAATTTCACCTACCTTATGGAGGATTTGGTGGCCGCTTCTAAGGGGAGGGAATACAAAAATGACCTCAAATGGCTTCCGTGGACAGCCTTTATTTCGTCTCCTCGTATGATCGACCTGGGTTTCAGTACCCCTGTGCGACCCTGATACCCCTACTGCCTTGTCGGTCGTCATGCCCCCTGCCTGCCGGGACACGTGTCATTAATATCGTTTCCCATCTGTAGTGCTCGCTTGTATGACTTCCTTTCACCGAGTCACCTTCGGTAGTTCGGCTGTGCAGTGTATTTGTTTTGTTTTACTTTTTCGTTTGTTTCATTTTTGTTCTGTTCTCTTCATGGTACGATGGTACAATGTCATGTGATTTCGTGGTCCATGCCGCGTTTCGATTTCTCCTCTGCTCATGTCACTTACCTGTGCATGTACTGAAGCTGATGACCCTGGCATGCTATTCAACTCTGGACCCCGTCCGGTTTCATTTTTCCTGCCTACTGTCTGATGTTTTTCCACGGGTCCTTGATAGCACATTTGTCCCATTCTGTATTATATTGTGCATATTCTACAATGTTGCCACTGTTTGTATCCATTTTATCAGTATGCATATTTTCAATAAAGGAGAATTGACTAAAAGTATATATTTATGAACAGTAGACAAGTCAAGGTGTTCAACTAGGGTAGTTTTCACAGTTTTCAGCCAGCCATTTCTTCAATGATGTCTGCCAAACTTCACAGGGAAATTATTGCATTGAATTTCTTGCACACCATAAGTGCCACAGTGGAAGAAAACACCACATTTTGTTCACCAACATCCCATGATTCCAACAAGGCCTCACATGCATGGTTCATGCATTTTTTGAGGAAGCCATGTGGCCATAACTGGAACATGCGCAAATTTTCAGAAATTGGTTTACTGGGCCCATATCCCATTTGGGAACAGTAAACAAGTCAAGGTGTTCTTCACCGATGTCTGACTGGGGAAAAGTGAGTATATTAAGAAGAAAGATTAAAAAAAAAATGAAATTATTTTTTGTAACTGGCAACTGTATGAAATGCAGTTGCCAATGCACAGACCGGGCTTATCAGGGCAACCAGAACAGTAAAATACTGTGTCCTTCCTGTGCCCTTTGGCATAACACACCCTGCACCGTTTCTGTGTTTTAGATTTTTTGGAGGTTGGAGGAAATTTGAAAGGAAAATGTTCTTCCTGAATTATCAAAGACACTGAAGGGCCTTGTTCAGCTAGAGCCAAGATTTCTCAGAGTAACATAAACTGAAAAGATAAAAAATTTGTTTTTTTGGGCAGGGTGTATTTTAAAAAAATTAAGAAGGCATTGTGAGTTGCAATCTGCATTAAATAAATGGCTACCTTCTTATACCATGTATTTGTTTTCCTCATTATGAGGTATGGCTGCAATAACTGATCGGCCAAATCCACTCCTCCCATATGCCTATTGTAGGCCTTGATGCAGGTCGGCTTTCTCCGGACCTGTGTTTTGCCCCGGACAGGAACAGGAACAGTGGCATCATCATGAATTGTGCTTAACACGCACACATCCTTCTTATTTTACAGCTCTGCTCCAGATATGCCTTATACCTACCTAAAAGCCCCTCTGCCTCCCTGAAATGCCACTTTGCCCCCCATATGCCAATCTGAGCCCCCTGATATGCCTTATACCCCCTATTTGCCACTTTGCCTCTTTGATATGCCTTATACCCCCCCCCCCCCGATTTACCGATGCATCCCTAGACTTGTCCCCTGTGCTCCAGACTTCCTGGCATCAAGTGGGGGCAACCGGTGGACGTCTGCACGATGCGTACAGTTAAACTCCGCTGCTACCCGGGACTTCCGCCAGGGCTTCTACGACTGAGCACAGACGTTCACCGGCTCTTCTCTGGTAGCCGGTGAATGTCTGCACGATGCGCATAGACAACCTCCGCTGCTGCTGCCCGGTACTTCTTCTGGGGCTTCTATGGTGGAAGGTCATGTCACAACGGCAATTGCTCTGAAAAACCTTGTCTTATAATCAAGTAAATATGGTATTCATGAAAGCCACAACTGTGTTTACACTAAAATCAAAACTTTTAATAACATGTTTGCAAATAACAATAAACTGGGAACATTCGATTCAGGATTTTTTTAATCACAAATTAAAGGTTTTTACCCATAGTAAAATGCAGTACTCAATCAATATAAAATTCTTCCTATGTAAGCAGGATCTGTGACGGTATGTGCTCTCAATCCCTATCATGCTTTTGTAACAGAGAGCTCAGAATATCAAATGACACTAGAGAGCATGTGGTTTACTAAAAATGTAAAAGCTGGAGTAAAAAACACATTTTGCTGTGTGTACAGGGATATGCTTACTTTCATATTGGGTAATAGAAAATAAAAACATGACCCAGTAGCGGGGGGCGGTCCTCACCGGGTAATGTCCGCCGCTGGAGGAGCAGGCTCGCAAGGGAGCGGTATCGGAGGTCTTTAGCAGACCTCCTGCTCCCTTGAGTGATTTTAAGCCGGGTTCAACACTTGAACCCGGCTTAAAACCACTCAAGGGAGCCGGAGGTCTGTTAAAGACCTCCGATATCGCTCCCTTGCGATCCGCGCAGCAACAGCTGCTGTGCGCCGGGATTTGTTGTCAGATCCCGGCGCACAACACTGAAGCCGCGCCCACTGCCGTCCGTGCCCTCTGACCCGGAAGAAGACAGAAGAACTGAAGAGGAGGAAAAGAAGCTGTAAGGAGAAAAGAGGAAAGGTAGGAAAGCATTCAGTGAGTGAGAGTTGATTGGTATATGTGTGGATTGGTGTGTGTGTGTGTGTGGATTGGTGTGTGTGTGGATTGGTGTGTGTGTGCGGCTTGGTAAGTGTGCGGATTGGTAAGTGTGCGGATTGGTAAGTGTGCGGATTGGTAAGTGTGTGAGAGTGATGGGTGTTATGCTGTACCATTTTATGAATCGGTAATTTACCAGCAAGATACATAATAATTAAAATCTTAAACTTATTTTTAGTTCCAGTCATTTAACAATGTCTACAATATACAGAAAAGAAATATCAGAAAACAGACATATGAACTGGTAATCAAACCTACATTATCTCTAAGTAATGGTTTAGTGAAATCTAGGAACAACATGAACATTGTGAGTAACAGAAAAAGTGATCTCTTGAAACTGCAGGAAATATCTGCTACTTCTCAAGGCTGAGCTTTACCCTCCGGATCTTTGTCATAGATATAGCTTCCAACACATCCCGTGTTAACACCTGCAATATATAAATACATACAGAAATTACTATAATTTTATGAAATGTGACTAAAAGTACTCAAAGGAAAATATTTCTTATCAACAGTGAATATGAAAAGACATCTTCCATGACAGCCGACAACTAGGACATAAGCTGTGTTGTCCGTACCAACTATTATTGGGACAACAAATAAATATACCATGTACAGCATCTGAATCAGCCAATGTGAATGTGATAATGGGGCACAGAAAAGCCTTGCTAAATATGTAAATCACAGGTTTTATTTTTTATCTCACCCTTTCCCTTTATTGTAACGTTTCTGCAACTTACACAAGGCTTAAATGTAATATAAAAGAAGAAAAACATCACTGTGTAGAAAAAAGTGCTCAAAAAACCCAAGAAACATTGTCAGAAGCTGCTCCATAAAACTGGGACTGAGGGTTTTGAAAACACACCAGTATTAAACAGTACATTTATAAATATATTGTGTTGGATAATACCACTCAGTGCATGTCTTGCAACATGTATGCGCTCTTGGAGCAACTTCCCCAGGGGCCAGTGTGTGCAGGTTGCTACTTTGGAATGTTCTATACTAGATCTAAAGAGGCAACTGGCAATACTGAGGGACATAGACAACATGGAGAGAATCTTACTGCTTACGGAGTAGGCATTGCTGGGGCCAGTGTAGAGGGGGTGGAGATAGGGAAGAAGAGGTCTCGAGGGCAGAGAGCTGGGTTAGTTGTGTAAGGGGCAGCAGGAGTCAGAGAGCTAGGGAGGCTTGTTCTGGGCTAAATCATCCCAAAATGGTTACCATTTTGTGCAAAGATGCTGGGGAGACCAGCTCAGAGGAAGCATTTCTGGGGCAGGCTGACTCTACTAGAAGCCAGAATAGTAGGGAGCCAGAAGGCAAGGCAGGCTAGACAGGTGCTGGTGGTAGGGGATTCAATTATTAGGAAGGTTGATAGGGTAATCTGTCGCCAGGACCCCGAATGCCAAACAGTATGCTGTCTCCCGGGTGCTCGGGTTCGACATATTGCGGACCAGGTAGACAGATTGTTGGGAGGGGCTGGAGATGATCCAGCGGTCGTAGTACATTTCTAGTACAAATGACAACGTTAAAGGCTGGTGGGGGGGGGCTTTTTAGGGCACTAGGTCAGAAACTTAGGAAAGGACCTCCAAGGTAATATTCTCTGGAATATTACCTGTACCACGTGCTACATCAGTGAGACAGCGGGAGCTTAGGGAGATCAATGCGTGGCTAAGAATGTGGTGTAAGAAAGAGGGATTTGGGTTTTGGAGCACTGCGCAGCCTTTGCAGTGCAGGAATGGACTGTACCTCAATGAAGAGAGGGCTGCAGTTCTTAGGGGAGAGGATGGCTAGAGGAACCAAGGATCTTTTAAACTAGGTTATGGGGGAGGATAAAGATAGAATTGAAGGGCTAGCTAGAGTAGACTGGGAAGGGGTTCTAATTATGGGAAAAGGGGGTGAGAGCAGTGGTGGGGTTAGCTTTATTTTTGTTAAATAAATCATGACATAATATGTTATGTGTTGTTCATCTAAGATTTTGTTTTACATAATGTTTAGATATTTTCTAATATTTTTTAATATTTAAATGCTGATTTTGTTAAGTTACCCTACCTATGCAAGTGCTTCTATTATCAATGTAAATGTAATTTCTAGACACAAATGATGCCTATTCATACACATAAATTCATTACTTTATATGTTTGAGTCTATGCAAGTGCATATACATATGTTTACAAATTTGGAGATCATACTTAACCTTTAGGTCCAAAAAGGATTCCATAACAGGGCTTATGGCAGTAAGGCTGTCCATCGTGCTGCAAAAACAAACAGACGTTTAAAGAGTCAGTACTTACATATGAAAATAAATGTCTATTTAACATGGCTCGATTGTGTAATGCATATTTCTTATTCAATGTATTATAAACATTTGTATTGTATACATTTGCTAATGTGCTGCTATTTTGGGGTATTTAAGGGCATTTTGTCCTTGCCAACATGATAGCACAAATGCCACCTTATGCATCAGTGGACAAGATTAAGTAATAGATTGCAGCATTGTGTTAGAGAGACCTTATGCCCTACTGGGCTCACTGTGCAAGTCACAGAATTGAGTGTGTGTATGTGTGATATGATAGCTCAGTGGTCCCTTTGAATTCTCATGTGATCCCTCTTACAAATTCACACAGGTTTGCGGCGGACCCCATTTACACTTGCCTCTTACCCTGTCCACTAGCTACTTAGCTTGTACTTTTGTATGACTATGCCAGCATGACTATGCCAGCATGTAAGGATAATTATCTGTCCCAAATGGTACAGGACCCGACCAGAGGGGGCACCCTACTGGACTTAATATTAACCAACAGACCTGACAGAGTAACTAATGTGCAGGTCAGGGGGCATCTAGGAAATAGTGATCACAATATGATACATTATAACTTGTCCTTCAATAAGGGAACTCTTAGAGGAGCCACAAGAACCATGAACTTTAGGATATATTGACCACCAGCTCTGACTCAGTGAGGGTTCTGGAATGGTATGAGATTCCCCTTGTGCGCATGCACAGAAAGCACTCCCATTAATTTCCTGCAACAGTACTACATAGGAGGTGTTGAAGTTTACTGTCCCTAACAATCAATTCAAATCACTTTCCTAAGGTAGAAGTTGTAGACCTACATGTGCAGTTGCTTTCCTCCTTTGTAGTCAAAATATCATTGTCACTGACTAGCTGTTTGAACCAGCCAATCAATGGTAGAAAAGTGCACCCATTGAAATCAATAGGATTGTTTAATGCATTTGCTTACAGTGGTCTGAATAGACCCCCTGCTGCAGTGTTTGTTGAGCTAGCACTAGAGGTGACTGTGTTCATGGAGATCTATTCCGACAAAGCATCATAAGAGATAAGTGTTATATAATGGTGATGACATCACCAAGTAGTCCCCTTTATATACCTGGTTTAATCCGTTGAAGGCTGTATTACATCTTTTTACGCTTAAGGATGGCAAGCATTTTTGACAATGCCTTTGATCTCCTTGCTTGAAGCAGTCCGGATGCGGTCGAGTTTATGATCACTGACATTCCCCTAGAGCAGAGTGTAACACCTCTAACCTAGATGAATGATATTCCCAGCTTTGCATCCTCACACCACATGTCTATATCACACTTATACATATATACACTCACTGGTCTGAACATCTCAAAAACTGCTGATCTACTGGGATTTTCACACACAACCATCTTTAGAGTTTACAGAGAATGGTTCAAAAGAGAAAATATCCAGATGGGGCAGTTGTGTGGATGAAAGGTCAGAGGAGAATGGGCAGACTGGTTCGAGATGACAGAAAGGCAACAGTAACTCACTCGTTACAACCAGAATACCATGCACAATCTGCGACATTCAGATGGCAGGGTCAGACTTTGGCTTAAACAACATGAAAGCATGGATCCATCCTGCCTTGTATCAAGGGTTCAGGCTGGTGGTGATGTTGTAATGGCGTGGGGGCCTTTTCTTGGCACACTTTGGGCCTCTTAGTACCAACTGAGCATAATTTAAACACGACAGCCTACCCGAGTATTGTTGCTGACCATGTCCATCCCATCCATGTAGTAGGTACATTTTGCTAGTACCGTGTTGGACCCCCTTTTTCCTTCAGAACTGGCTTCATTCTTTGTGGCATACTTTCTACAAGGTGCTGGAAATATTCCTCAAAGATTTTGGTCCATATGGACATGATGGCTTCAGGCATTTGCCGCAGATTTGTCGGCTGCACATCCACGATGCAAATCTCTTGTTTCACCACATCCAAAAGGTGCTCTATTGGATTGAGATCTGGTGACTGTGGAGGCCACTGGAGTACAGTGAACTCATTGTCATGTTCAAGAAACCAGTTTGAGATGATGTGAACTTTGTTGCATGATGCATTATCCTGCTGGAAGTAGTCATCAGAACATGGGCTCTATGCTTTCATGTTGTTTACGCCAAATTCTGACCCTGCCATCTGAATGTTGCAGCTGGAATAGAGACTCATCAGACCAGGAAACGTTCTTCCAGTCTTCCATTGTCCAGTTTTGGTGAGCCTATGCAAATTGTAGCCTCAGTTTCCTGTTCTTAGCTGACAGGAGTGGCACCCAGTGTGGACTTCTGCTCCTGTAGTCCATCTGCTTCAAGGTTTGACGTGTTGTGCATTCTTAAATGGTATTCTGCATACCTTGGTTGTAACGAGTGTTTATTTTAGTTACTGTTGTCGAACCAGTCTGCCAGTCTCCTCTGATAGCTGATATCAACAAGGCATTTCCATCCACACAACTGATGCTCACTGGATAGTTTCTCTTTTTCGGACCATTCTCTGTAAACCCTAGAGATGGTTGTGCGTGAAAATCCCAGTAGATCAGCAGCTTCTGAAACACCAGCCTATCTGGCACCAAAAACGTTCAAGGTCACTTAAATCCCCTTTCTTCCCCATTCTGATGCTTGGTTTGAACTTCAGCAAGTTGTCCTGACTGCCTCTACATGCCTAAATGCATTAAGTTGCTGCCATATGATCGACTGTTTAACAAGCAATTGAACAGGTGCACCTAATAAAGTGGCCAGTGAGTGTGTATATATATATATATATCTCTATATATATCGTTATGTGAAATATGAAAAAAAAATATATAAAATAAAAAAAATAAAAAACAAGACAGGTGTCACGCACAGCAAGGTTTGGAGATTCTGATGCTAGGTAGGACCACTGGGAGCGGGCCGAAACAAAGTCAAGGATCATCATAAGTCCATGGATAGGCAGCAGCAGTGCAGCATCCCAAAAACAACCTGGTGCTGTAAATGATAGGTGCACTACCTTCCATATGCAGGGTTGCTGTTTCAAACCTTCATGGCTCCTGATGGTATTGTTATGGGTTCAAAGGCAGGGACGATAATGTTTCCACTGCTTCAGCAATACTCCTCCAGCTTCCAGTAAATCAGCCCAACGAACAGCATGCCGATCTGAACAGTCTATTTAGTAAGCTCCCAATGCAGTGGAAAAAAACAGTCGCATTTTTTTTTTTAAAAGCAGACAAACATTTATTACAGGGAAAGACAGAAAAGCATCAGATAACTGGGTAATAAAATTAACTTCTAACAATACAAGAAGCTAGTTCTCCACCAGGTACTCTAATTATGGAGTTATGGGATACAATGGGGAAGGGGAGTGCACGTGACACACAGGGGACATAATACAATTACCTTTGGTGAAGATGCCTGTACACAAGACATATAATTGGATTAACGATAGGGAGTTTCCCCATTGTCTGGAAAACAGGCTGCCCCCCAGCCTACACAGTGATACTCCCACAACCAGCATGTCCCTGGATGCCTCTCAGTGTCACCGATCCCCCTTCTTAAAAGTGACACGATCGGATGTTATTTGGAGGATCGGCGGTCAGTCAACATATAGGGGACTGTGACATGTTTGCAGTCCACCAGAGAGTTCCAAGGGGAAATCCACCATCTCCCACTTAAGCGCTGGAAGTGTCTGCAGCCGGATAGAGGGACAATAGTGCGCTCCGGAGACGGCATAATCCACAACAGGAAGGATAAAACTGGGATGCAGGCCTGTCCTGTCACAGATATGTATATCTTTCTTAAAAAAAACATAACACTTATCAACCTAGTTAAAATGTTTTGATCTCTTGCAGGGGGTCACTGTAGTATGAGCCTAACTACATTGATCCAGATAATGGTACGAGTGCAGACTGAAACCAAAAACATTTAAAGAACTGGACAATTTTGCCCAGTAGGTGGAAAAAATCCCTCATGGCTCCACAATATTTGAAATACAATCTGCAGCAATATTTGATATTATGAAAGTAGATGACATTCCTCTTAGAGAAAGCTAAAAGAGTCATCAGTGGGTGATTAAGGGATATATATATATATATATACCCTGGCTCATACACCAAAGAAATTCTATCCCCCCCCTGGTTAGCAGAAATATACTGTATGTCAGGTGTTACATCCCCCTGCCATTTATACTTTTTAGTTAAAACGATTGATGTATATGACAAAACCAATTACAACATACACCATACCGCACTGAATCAAAGCCCTCCCTCCACTCCTTTGGTTTCCGTACAATAAAACCATACAAGAGAAGAGAAACATTCTAGTTATAGGTATAGTGCGAAATCAAACCTATTCCCCAAAACCCTGCAACCCACTCTGTCTCCCACCCCCAATGGAAATCATGGCAGACCAACTATGGAGCATATCGTGTCACTCCGTCCGTAGTCACCTCATCATTCACTGCGCCTCAACCACAAGGAACTCTGCCCTTAAGCAGCTGTGCACTAAAAGAAGATGTGGCCCGAAAAGTTTTTAGGATTTGGTTTTTGAGTGTATTATCCAATGTACTAATAAAGCATTCTTAATTTTGAAAAAAATGTTTAGTATCTCGTTCTTTATGTATAGAGGCGGTCCATTCTAAGCAGATATAATAGTTTGTTGTGGAACACAGCCATGGATGGTGCGTCTGGATATATCCAGTGATGCAGGATAGACTTCTTAGCTACTGCTAGGATTATGCGTAGTAAGGCCACATAACGTATTCCCTCAATGATCATAAAGCCATAAATGGCAGGCTCCGGTGTGATATGGAAGTTGTAGATGTGCAACTGTCTCAAAAAAGACTGAAGAGATGCCCAAAACAGTTGTATTGTAGGGCAGGTCCAAAGGTTATGGAACAAATCCGCATCCACAAATTTACACTTTGGGCAAGAATCATTAGGGATTATTCCCATTAACAACTGTCTATGTTGGGAAAGATAGGCTTGGTGTGCAATCATAAATTGCATGTCAACATAGGAGCTAGCAGGCAGCAATCTACATGTGGCTAACATGCTTTTAACCAGGTCGTCACCATGAATGTTCGGGAAGTGCGTAAACCACGCCAACACACCCCTTGGCATATGAGCGTGAGAAAAAGTTGTTTGCATTAATTAATGAACTAGTTTTGTTGATGTATGATTCCCAGAAGTCAGCCCAACCCGCCTGTCCAGAGGTTATCCCAGTCATTTGGTCATAAGTGTTGAGCTGCATTCTAACAAAGCTTCTCACCTACAGATAAGCAAACCAGGTTATTATTCCCCTCTTAGCCCATGTGAGATAGGGTTCCAATGCGACCCCCTCCTGGAATATTAGGTTGTTGCAGAATGGTTGGAAAAGAGAAACCCGCCATTGCAAACCCAGCCTTATTCTAACCAATTTCCAAGCCCGTATAGTGGAATAGAGAAGAGGATTGTCCCTAATGGTGAAAGGCGTATGTAAGAGGGCCTGTAGCGCTATAGAGGGGCTAAAGTGTTGTTCAAGGGTAGTGTCCGTATAGTTATTAGAGTATGAGATCCAGTCCGCCGCATACCGGTATAGGGCCGCTACATTATTATCCCTAACTACGGGTAGATTGAAGACCAACCTCTGTTTGCCCTGTCTGAGATTAATGGCAATTTGAGATCTCTTATTGTTCCAAATAAACTTTCAAAACGCATTGGACAATCGACTTCATCCGTTTTCTTAAGAAAAAGTGGAAGAGATTATATGAGGCACAACCTTGGAAATGTAACCATTTTAATGTCAGGAACCAGGTCCATACAGACGACTCTAAAGACCCAGAGTGCCCAAAGATTGTGTTCAGGAGTTACGGTGCAGGAGCGGAGTTGGACAGGACCTGGTGCAGGGCGACAGCACTCTCCCGGTGGGCATCTAGGGTTGTGCAGCCACATACCAGCGCCCTGTCATAGCAGCGGATGATGGCAGAACAGAACTTAGAGATATCTTGCAGGCACCCTGGAGCAGGCATGAGACATAGCACTAGAATCATGTGTAGGATGCTGCAGGCTGGAAGTAGGGAAGCTAAGCAGAGTATATAGCAGAAACATAACAAGAAAGACAGGGAGACAAAGCAAGAATCATAACCAGACAAGATATACATAATACAGGGCACGACAGGGAACAAGACAAGGAATACTCAAGATCCGACATGAACAGGACAGGAGACAAGATATACATGATACAGGGCACGACAGGGAACAAGACAAGGAATACTCAAGATCCAACATGAACAGGGCAGGACACCCCTCTACGGGGTTACAAGACAGGACACCCCGCTGCCGAGGGTTCAAGACAGGACACCCCGCTGCCGGGGGTTCAAGACAGGACACCCCTCTGCCGGGGGTTCAAGACAGGACACCCCGCTGCCGGGGGTTCAAGACAGGACACCCCGCTGCCGGGGGTTCAAGACAGGACACCCCGCTGCCGGGGGTTCAAGACAGGACACCCCGCTACCGGGGGTTCAAGACAGGACACCCCGCTGCCGGGGGTTCAAGACAGGACACCCCGCTGCCGGGGGTTCAAGACAGGACAACAAGACACAGAGCTGACAAGACTGACCAGGCAACACATAAATACAAAGAAACCACAGGACCAAACAGGACTAGCCTAGGACTACAAGATAACAATTGGAGATTCCATCACATCTTATGGCCATAGTATGCTTAGCCCACCACTACGCCAAAGTACTCCAATGACGGTGGGTCCTAACGCTAAAGCCTGCTTACAGAGGTACGAAATAAACTGAACATTGAATCTATACACATATCAGAGAGACATACCTGTAGACTGCAGACTGAGACAAACAAAGCTGAAGCAAAGAGCAAGACTGGAATCAAGGAATCAGAGGTTCAGGACAAAACATACAAAAAGAAATGCAGCTCCGCAGCCTGGGTAGAGAGTGACATTTAATTAGAGTTATTCTGCCTGAAAATGAAAGTGGAAGTTTCATTCAACTTTGTAGCTCTTTCACGAGTTTACTAATCAAAGGTTTATAGTTCAGGGAATAGAGATCAGTTGGATGTTTTCGGATTCTAACCCCCAGGCATTGGATGGACTCCTGAGCGGGTGTAAACACAACTCTTGAGACTTTTGCCCATATTTTTCTATCAAACTAAGAATTTGTGGAACAATAAGTGGATACGAATAATATAACATCATCTGCGAAAGCCTACCCTTTTACTGGTTTGGGGCCTATTTGAATATCTAGTGTTAAATTAAATAACAACGGTGAAAGCGGACATCCCTGTCTTACTCCACGCGCCATTGTATTTGGAGGAGAATCCAAACCATTGGTAGCGATAACTGTAGTGGGATTATCATAGAGTTGCCGGATTAGTGATAGGAAGGTGCTGATGTTTAATCACCATGAACATATGGGACCAAGATACTAGGTCAAAAGCATTTTTTAATAAGACAATACAAAAGTGGGGCGTGGCTTGGATGGCAACCTGAGCAGACGTGTTTAGAGAGAGCTCTGAGGCCCGAGAGCCAAATCGCACGCCATCCGCATTATTTCCTCACTACAATTTCTTCTAAAGTGCTTCCTAGTTCATGGCGGCCTCCAGATCACGTAAATCCTCCGCTATGCTGGGGTTTTTCGAACCGAAAACTCGTAAGAAGCACTCCTCCCGGGACTGCGGCCTACCGCGTGCGCTTGATGAGAATTCAGAGGCCTCTATGGGCCTACACTCACCGCCTCGATCCGAACCGCCCTCACCTTCTTCACATCACACGCAACATCCTCTGGAGGATCAAGATGGCCAGCAGCTTACCTCTCAGGTTTTGAAATCTCTGCTCCGTGACATGCGAGAACAGCTCAGGGGGGACATACAGGAAATTGCTACCACGCTTCGCCGCGACATTGATGACATAGGTGAACGCACGGATCAATTGGAGAGGAAAATGGACGACTTCACTGAAGCCCATAACACTCTCTCAGATTCTTACACCTAGCTGCATACAGAGTTGGACGCTCTTCGCACTAAAGTTATGGATCTTGAGGACCGATCCCGGCGCAACAACATCCGGCTGCGAGGCATTCCTGAAGAAGTCACACCGGCGGACTTACCTCAATATGTTCAAACTCTTTTTCAAACTCTCCTGGCTGATGGCTCTGCTTGGCCACAGAGTTGCTAGACCCAAGTCTCTCGCGTCTAACCTGCCCAGAGATGTTCTGACTCGGATCCATTACTTCGACATCAAGGACAGAATTATGCAGGCTGCTCGTCGAAAGCCCGATTTACCTGCACAGTTTCGCGATATTTTATTGCTGACGGACCTCTCGCAACTCACACTTCAACGGAGACGCTTGTTTGCCCCTGTCACATCACTGCTGCGATCTCATCGCATCCCATACCGATGGGGCTACCCGAACCTTATCCAAAAAGATGGTTCCACGTCCACCGTCACTTCGCCCGAAGACGGTCTCAACCTACTCACCTCTTGGGGCCTCCCCCTGGATCAACTTTCTGCTGCCTCTCCTTCATCTGTTTCTCCCCCGAAGAAACTCCAGGCAAAATCCTAACTTCCATACCCTCCGTGAGACCTCCGGTGCTACCTGCAAGCGACGCTTCATCCTTTCCTCATCGGTACGACTCGCTACACGCCTCCCGCAGCTCTAATCATCTGCCAGCCCTACTTGTCTTCTTTGATGGCCTGTTTCTGCTTTCCGCACAGACTGACCTTCCACTTCTCTTCAGGACCTCGGTGTGCTGCGCTCCACTTCGCTGCAGTCCTCTTCCTCCGAGTGCCTCCTCACGGCCACACCATGGACTGCATTGACTCGCTATCCAGCTAAGTGATCTGATTGTCCTGTGCCTTCTGTGCCTAAATTTTCGTATTCTAAATTTTATGCACTGCACTGCTTTACTTCGAACGCCTTGGTTTACCTTATGCTACCCTCCTCGGTTCTCGGGCCTGCCAAAGGCTCTCCACCCCACCCTTCAGTGCTACCTATTATGCTGGCACTACCACAAAGCTATTTCAGGTGTGTTGCTAATTAAGTAACCTTCTCTGTGAGTTCTGCTTGGCTTTTACAGTTGCATTTAGCTTGGACACACAAGCGAATCCTGAGCTGGGGCGAATCTCCTAAGGGACATCTCTAAGTGAGGAGTTACAAGCAAAGAAGGAGAGTATATTCATTACTATTGCAAGGGGGAGCACTGTGTTTGTTTGTGTTGTGTTCAGTGTAAAGTTTTGTTGAAAAAAGCAAAAAAAAAAGGGTAAGGGCTATTTCAGGTGTGTTGCTAATTAAGTAACCTTCTCTGTGAGTTCTGCTTGGCTTTTGCAGTTGCATTTAGCTTGGACACACAAGCGAATCCTGAGCTGGGGCGAATCTCCTAAGTGACATCTCTAAGTGAGGAGTTACAAGCAAAGAAGGAGTTAAAAAGCAAGAAGGAGGGTAAAGTATAAATCCTTGTGATTGCATATAATATATTTATATATATTTTGCGCCTTACTGTCTGTTTTTGCCAGTTATTGGAGCTATCCCCATTGCCAAGATGTCCTCCATGTTTGACAATGCGGTCAGGTGTACATCTTGCTCAATGTATGCAATCCTTGAGCAGCGCTTCGAGGGTGCATATTGCTGTGAGAGATGTGTGCGGGTTGCTCATTTGGAAGCACAAATCCTGAGTCTAGAGGAGCAACTGGCAACACTGAGATCTATTGACAACTTGGAGAGGAGTCTGCTGCTCACTGAGCAAGCTCTCTCAGGTAGAGGTGGGGGAGGATAGTGGGATGGAGGTACAGGACAGTCAGGCAGCTAGCTGGGTTACAGTTAGAAGGCGGGGTAGGGGGAAAAAGCGCCAGGGAGGCTAGTCCTGATCTAGCACACCCCAACAAGTTTGCCCGGTTGGCAGATGAGGGGGATGTTAGTTCAGAGTTAGCAGTACTGCAGCAAGTCACTGCCTCTGACCACCAGAGGGGTGTCTGCTCCAGTAAGGAGGGAAGGAGGAGCGCAGGGCAGGCCAGACAGGTGCTGGTAGTGGGGGACTCAATTATTAGGGGGACAGACAGGGCGATCTGTCACAAAGACCGGGATCGCCGAACAGTGTGTTGTCTGCCTGGCGCTCGAGTTCGGCACATCGCGGATCGGGTTGACAGATTACTGGGAGGGGCTGGAGAAGACCCAGCAGTCATGGTGCACATTGGCACCAATGACAAAGTGAGAGGGAGGCGGAGTGTCCTTAAAAATGATTTCAGGGACTTAGGTAGCAAGCTTAAGGCAAGGACCTCCAAGGTAGTATTTTCTGAAATATTACCTGTACCACGTGCCACACCAGAGAGGCAGCGGGAGATTAGGGAGCTAAACAAGTGGCTCAGAAGCTGGTGTAGGAAGGAGGGGTTTGGGTTCATGGAGAACTGGGCCGACTTCTCTGTCGGATACAGGCTCTACGGTAGGGACGGGCTGCACCTCAATGGGGAGGGTGCAGCTGTGCTTGGGGAGAAGATGGTCAGAAGGGTGGAGGAGTGTTTAAACTAGGGAAAGGGGGGGAGGGAAACTACAATATAGAAGGGGAAGATAGTGTAGATAGAGAGCTGGGGCTTATAAATGTACCTGGGGGTGGAGCAGAGGGAGGGGTTAGAATAGTTAATAGGGATAGGCTTCATAGGGAAAAAAACCATACACCTCTAAATTGTATGCTTACTAATGCCAGAAGTCTGACCAATAAAACTGACGAACTGGAGTTAATAATGTCTGAAGAAAATTATGACATAGTGGGTATAACAGAGACATGGTTGGATGATAGCTATGACTGGGCGGTTAACATACAGGGGTATAGTCTATTCAGGAAGGATCGGAAAAAACGAAAAGGGGGAGGAGTTTGCCTTTATGTAAAGTCCAGCCTAAAGGCCACACTGCGGGAGAATATATGTGAGGGAAATGATAATGTGGAGTCATTATGGGTAGAAATATATGGAAAGAAAAATAATAAAATACTGATCGGGGTTTGCTATAAGCCACCAAATATAATGGAAGCAGCAGAAGATCAATTATTAAAGCAAATAAACAAGGCAGCTAATCACAATGAGGTGGTTATTATGGGGGACTTTAACTATCCCGACATAAACTGGGAAACCGAGACCTGTGAATCTCATAAAGGAAACCGGTTTCTGACTATAAGTAAGGATAATTATCTGTCCCAAATGGTACAGGACCCGACCAGAGGGGGCGCCCTACTGGACTTAATATTAACCAACAGACCTGACAGAGTAACTAATGTGCAGGTCAGGGGGCATCTAGGAAATAGTGATCACAATATGATGCATTATAACTTGTCCTTCAATAAGGGAACTCTTAGAGGAGCCACAAGAACTATGCACTTTAGGAGGGCAAAGTTTGATCAACTAAGAGAAGCCCTTAACACTGTAAATTGGGAAAATGTCCTCAAAAACAAGAGTACAGACGCTCAATGGGAGATTTTTAAGAATATCTTAAATTCTCACTGTGAAAGGTACATACCGTATGGGAATAAAAGAGTCAGGAACAAGAGAAAACCAATGTGGATAAATAAAAATGTAAAGGGGGCAATAAATGGCAAAAAAAAGGCATTTAAGCTACTAAAACAGGCAGGCAGTGAGGAAGCACTAAAAAGCTATCGGGAAAAAAATAAAATATGTAAAAATCAGATAAAAGCAGCAAAATTGGAGACAGAAAGACTCATTGCCAAAGAGAGTAAAACAAACCCCAAAATGTTCTTTAACTATATAAATAGTAAAAAGGTTAACAATGAAAGCGTTGGCCCCTTAAAAAGTAATGAGGGAGAAGTTATAGACGGGGATCAGGAAAAAGCTAATCTATTAAATATATTCTTCTCTGCTGTATTCACAGAGGAAAATGAAATGCCAGGTAATATACAGCAGGATGAGATAAATGCCCCAGTACATGTCGCCTGTCTAACGCAGGAAGAAGTGCAGTGCCGCCTAAAAAAAATCAAAATAGACAAATCACCAGGTCCAGATGGCATTCACCCCCGCGTTCTAAGGGAGTTAAGTAATGTAATAGACAGACCCCTATTTCTAATATTCAAGGACTCTATAGTGACAGGGTCTGTTCCCCAGGACTGGCGCATAGCAAATGTTGTGCCAATATTCAAAAAGGGGACAAAAAGTGACCCGGGGAATTATAGGCCTGTTAGTTTAACTTCTGTTGTGTGTAAACTGTTTGAGGGTTTCCTAAGAGATGCTATTTTGGAGTATCTCAATGAAAATAAGTGTATGACTCCATATCAGCATGGGTTTACAAGGGATCGGTCCTGTCAAACTAACCTGATCAGCTTTTATGAGGAGGTGAGCTCAAGACTGGATCGGGGTGAATCGCTGGATGTCGTATATCTTGATTTTTCCAAAGCATTTGATACGGTGCCACATAAAAGGCTCGTACATAAAATGAGAATGCTTGGGCTGGGGGAGAATGTGTGTATGTGGGTAAGTAACTGGCTCAGTGATAGGAAACAGAGGGTGGTTATTAATGGTACATACTCTGAGTGGGTGACTGTTGCTAGTGGGGTACCACAGGGGTCAGTTTTGGGTCCTATTCTTTTTAATATATTTATTAATGACCTTGTAGAGGGATTGCATAGTAAAGTATCAATCTTTGCAGACGATACTAAGCTCTGTAACGTGGTTAACACAATAGAGGACAGCGCACGATTACAAATGGATCTGCATAGGTTGGAGGCTTGGGCTGGGATGTGGCAGATGAGGTTCAACACAGATAAATGTAAGGTTATGCACATGGGGAAGAAAAATCCAGGCTGGGAATATGTATTAAATGGGAAAACACTGGGGACGACTGACATGGAAAAGGACTTAGGAGTTTTAGTTAACAGTAAATTTACCTGTAGCGACCAGTGTCAGGCAGCTGCTGCTAAGGCAAATAAAATCATGGGGTGCATCAAAAGGGGCATAGATGCCCACGACAAGGAAATAATTCTACCCCTGTACAAGTCACTAGTCAGACCACACATGGAATACTGTGTACAGTACTGGGCACCAGTGTACAAGAAAGATATAGTGGAGCTGGAGAGGGTTCAAAGACGGGCAACCAGAGTAATAAGGGGAATGGGAGGACTACAGTACCCAGAAAGATTATCAGAATTGGGGTTATTTAGTTTGGAAAAAAGACGGCTTAGGGGGGACTTAATAACTATGTATAAATATATAAGGGGACAGTACAGAGATCACTCCCAGGACCTATTTATACCCAGGACTGTATCTATAACAAGGGGACATCCTCTACGGCTGGAGGAAAGAAGGTTTCTACACCAGCACAGACGGGGGTTCTTTACAGTAAGAGCGGTGAGATTATGGAACTCTCTGCCAGAGGAAGTGGTGATGGTAAACTCAATAAAAGAGTTCAAAAGGAGCCTGGACGTGTTTCTTGAAAGCAATAATATTACAAGTTATGGATATTAGATTAATAGGGACAGAACGTTGATCCAGGGATTTATTCTGATTGCCATATTTGGAGTCGGGAAGGAATTTTCCCCCTGGTATGGGGCAATTGGCATCTGCTTCATAAGGGTTTTTTGCCTTCCTCTGGATCAACACAGTAGGGACACAATATGTATATAGGTTGAACTTGATGGACTTTGGTCTTTTTTCAACCTTATGAACTATGTTACTATGTTACTATGTTACCACAAACTTGTACACATGTTTATTTTAGGTTTTTTGAGTTATGTTATTATACACACTGTTCTTTTTTGGGGTTTTTTCGTGGCTCATATTGCAGGTTCATATTACTGATTGGTCAGGCGCGACTACCTTTTTTCCTAGGGGTGTTATATTTTGATCTCTTCTGTGTCTCTCCTATGGGTCCTCACTTATTTCCCCTATGCCCTCTCTTAATATTTTGTCCCTGAATGTTAAGGGCCTCAATTCTCCTCATAAGCGACGCCTATTATGGGCAGAGGCAAAATCGTCCAAAGCTGACATACTCTGTGTCCAAGAAACTCATTTGAAAAAAAACTGCTCACCCCTTTCTCTATTCTAAATTTTTTCCCACACAATTCCACTCCATGACTTCTTCTAAGAAAGCTGGAGTCTCCATCCTTATCTCTAAACGCCTCTCCTTCACTGTTAATCATAAGCTCCTGGACCCACGGGGGAAGGTACATTATTCTTAACTGTGTTATTAATTCTGTTTTATATACGATTGCCACGTTCTATGCCCCTAACTCAAGCCAATTTACTTTCTTTCGCTCATTCCTAGAAAAGCTTGATCGCCACAAACAAGGTCAACTCATTCTATGCGGCGATCTTAATGCCACCCTGCAATCTCAAATCCCGTCACTCTCCTCACTCACACGCAACATTACGCATGGGACGAGACCTTACAGCACTGATTCATTCACACGGTCTATTTGATTCGTGGCGGGTTCTGCACCACTTAGACAGGGACTACACCTTTTTCTCTAACCCACATAATTCATATTCCAGGTTAGACTATTTTTTTACTGATAAGCTCTCTCTCCAACATACGTTGTCCTGCCATATAGGCACTATTTCCTGGTCTGATCATGCCCCGGTGGTGCTCACTGTAAAATTAGAACACCCCATAATGGGTAAGGGCACTTGGCGACTCAACGACTCACTATTACACTCTGACGCTCACAAATCGCAAATTCACTCTCATCTCACGCAATACTTTCAAGACAATCAGTCCCCGGACGTCTCCATCTCCACACTCTGGAACGCTCACAAAGCGGTCATCCGTGGTAGATTAATGAGCTTAGCCTCCCATGTCAAGAAGCAATCTGCCCTTACCTATGACACTCTTCTCCTTAAGCTATACGAACTAGATACTGCTAACAAGCTTTGTCCCACAGGCTACGTCTCCAACTGGCTGAACTTAACTCCCAACGCACCTCTTATATGCTTCTGAAACTAAAGCAAACATTTTATGCCAAGGGTAACAAGGCTGACACACTTTTGGCCCGCAAATTACGTCACATCTTGGCGTCATCTAGACCTTCCCACATATGCGACCCCATGGGGCGTAAAATTTCCAACCCATCTCAAATGGTTAACATTTTTGCAGACTTTTACACTCAGCTTTACAACCTCCGCAACTCACACCCTTCTCCTCACCCTTCTTCTTCCGACATTGACTCTTATCTCTCTTCTGTTGTTCTTCCCTCTGTCCCCTCACACATAGCTACGGACATCGACGCCCCTATAGAACTCCGCGAAATAGAGAAGGCAATCGCTCAACTTAAAAAGAATTCTGCCCCGGGACCGGATGGGTTTACATCCTCCTACTATAGTATCTACCTTTCTACCTTAGGTCCCTTCATGCTAACCCTCTTTCGCTCTTACATGACCTCAGGACCGATTCCCTCGGAAAACCTTCGTGCTCATGTTATTACTATACCCAAGCCAGGCAAACCCACTGACAGCTGCTCTAACTACAGGCCCATATCTCTTCTTAATAATGACATTAAAATATATGCCAAGATCCTCGCCAATAGACTGGCTCCTCTCCTCCCATTCCTATTGCACGCCGACCAGGTGGGATTTGTCAGAGGCCGTCAGTCCTCGGACAACACATGTAAATTCATTAACGTGATCTGGGCTGCTAATCTCCGCAAGATTCCCACTCTCCTTATATCATTCGACGCGGAGAAGGCCTTCGATAGGCTCCATTGGCGATTCCTCCAAGCAACCCTCCTTAAATTTGGCCTCCCCCCCTCATTTACCCAAGCCATATTAGCTCTCTACTCCTCACCTTCGGCTTGCATCTCCATGCTAGGTTTTCTCTCCCGTCCTTTCCCTATAACTAATGGCACCCGGCAAGGCTGCCCCTTGTCCCCTCTCCTATACGCCCTTGCACTTGAACCACTTGCGGAACGTATTCGACAGGACCCTCTCATCTCAGGCTTCCCAATGACTCCCGACTCCCCATGTACCCTCGGCCTTTTTGCAGACGATGTCTTAGCGTCTATTACCTCCCCCTTGACATCTCTTCCCGCCTTACTGCTACAATTTGAAAAGTATGTGTCAGTTTCATACCACAAACTTAACTTTTCAAAAACTCAAGCCCTTTGCCTCAACATGGACACTTCTCAATCGCGGTCCCTCTCTATTCTCTATCCTTTTGATTGGAGGGAATCCTCCTTAACATACTTAGGTATTCATCTGACTACACACATACTTAATACTCAATGCTTATAACTTAATTTCTATGTGGCGGCAAGTCAAAAGGGACATCTCACGATGGAAGGGCTTTGAATTGTCTTGGCTGGGGCGCATTAATGCACTGAAAATGACTGCCCTACCCAAACTCCTGTATGTCCTACGTACCGTCCCTATCCCTCCCCCTCCCTCTTTACTGCATTCTATACAGTCCTTCTTCATTGACTTCACAAAACAGAAGGGTAAATCCCGTGTTGCCAATTCCACTAGGTTCTCTCCCAGACTTTGTGGGGGATTGGGGGTCCCACATATTAAGTCATATCATGAGGCTTGCATTCTCTCTCAAACCCTTATGTTCCATGCCTCCTCTAACATACCGGCCTGGGTTTCCCAGGAAAATGCCCTCCTCTCCCCCCACTCCATTGCGCAACTTCTATGGTCCGCTAGTTCATCTCATCCCCCATTGCCCACCCTACCGCCTTCCACCTCTTAGATGCTCAAAGTATGGTCCCAAGCTAAACGTTGTTTCCCCTCTTTAGCCAGATGCTTTCCCTTTACGCCCTTAGGGATCCTTGATTTGTTGATCCCGGACCTGCATATTGATCGTTGGATTCGTCCAACCTTCCGAACCATGGGTGACCTCTTCCACAATGGTATCATGGTACCTTTCACTTACCTCACTCGCACTCACAACATCCCTCAACACGATTTCTTCAAATATTTACAGATACGTCACGCCCTTTCTTCCATTACCTCCCCCGTGGCTCCATCCCCATACGAATTGCACCCTATTCTCTCCTTATTTCGTTCCGCCCCGGAGATTAAAGGAGCAATCTCCCGTTGGTACCTTTTGTTGGTCTCCAAATTTTATGTACACAAATTGCCCCACATGCACGCCTGGGAGAGGGAACTGAACCAAACCTTTCCGTCCGATTCCTGGTTTGAGTCGGAAGCTATGATGCAAGGGGTATCCCATTACTTGAACCACTTAGAATTGCAGAAAAAAATAAGCTGCCGCTGGTATCTGACTCCGTCCCGCTTGTCCCACATGGTCAAGGGCTACCCTAAATTCTGTTGGAGAGGCTGTGGTCAGGAGGGCTCCATGCTCCATATGTGGTGGTCTTGCCCACTTCTGGCCCCGCTTTGGCGACAAACATTCTCTGCCATTCGCTCTATGCTCCATTTCCACCTGGATCCCTTACCTGAAATTGCTCTCCTGCATATGTTTCCAGACCCTCCCCCGAGCCCCATACGTAAATTGATTATTCATGTATTCCTGGCTACTAAGCTATGCATTGCGAGGCGCTGGAAAGCTGACTCTCCGCCACCACTAACGGAAGTATTCTCAACTCTCGCCCGCCATAGCATGCTGGAAAAAATGTCCCATGCCGCCTCACACACGCCTCTCCGCTTTCACCAGGTCTGGGACCCTTGGCTCCAGTATGAGAGTAGACTGTCGCCTGCTCTCTAACTTCTCGATGTTCACATTATGC
The DNA here is from genome assembly GCA_023333645.1 of Sceloporus occidentalis. Lineage (NCBI taxonomy): Eukaryota > Metazoa > Chordata > Lepidosauria > Squamata > Phrynosomatidae > Sceloporus > Sceloporus occidentalis. The sequence continues at coordinate 756,875 of JALMGF010000263.1, forward strand.
CTCGCCTCACCGACCGCACACACACTCACACCCCAGTCGCGCCTGTACAATGACTGACTCTCCACCTGATGAGTCCTCTCATGATCCACACATAGGAGGGACCCTTCTCCTCTCATAGGGGCCTCTATGTTTGCATTCTATTTGGGCCGGGTACTGGTCCCCTGACTTACATTCCTGCCTGTCGTGTCCTACACATGGATATGTGCCTTATTTTCTGTTTGCTTTGTTTGCCCGACTGTTTTCAGTTTTTAGTTTTACGTTGTTTTTCTTTCTGTTTTATGTTTTATCTGTGAGTGGCTTCATTGTATTGCGGGCTACATGCACGCACCTCGGTCAGTTTTTTTCTCTCCTGCTGCTCATTTTTTGAAAAATACTGAAAAATCTCAGATCCTTTTAGAGCCAATGTTAGGTACGGATTTTATTGCAACATTTGACAACCTGTACTGTATTGACAATAACCTACATTGTGTCTGTTTCTCTCGTTCATTACTATGTAACTTCTTACATTTTGGGCCTACTGTGGCTAAATGTGTCATGGTTCTCTGTACTGTATCTGACTCTTTGGATCTGAATAAAAACTGTTATTTACAAAAAAAAGACAATACAAAAGTGAGAGCTTCTTATAGTATGAAACAATGTACCTCTATACCCTGCTTGGCCACATGACACTAAACATAAACATAACATGTAAAGAAAAAAGTATTAAGATGATAATATATAATGGTGATGGCCATCTTGACTCTAGACAGGCAGTTTGAAATTCAAGTAACGATTTCATAAAAGACAAGACAATGTGCATTACCATCTTCTAGTATCATAATGTACAAGATTAATACAAGATAGACAAACAACAATAAGATATATGGTTATTAAAAGAATATAATTTATAATTGATTGTATCCGATGTGGGTAAATCCCTGTGCCTAGTAGTTAACATGTTTCTTTAAACAGTAATTTACATTTTATAGGGTAAGTCTTCCCCAAAGTTCCCAATATTTGTGAATAAATCATTTTGCTCTGATTTTTAACATCTTCCCAACAAACTATCTTGACACTGTATATTCCTCGTGACTTGGTTGCATGCCCTTATCCACTTATCTTCTGCAATTAGTAAATTGTCCAAATTTAGTTCCTCCTCCCATTTTTTCCATGCGGGTGGTGACTTAAAGCTTTCTAGTTCTAGAATCAAGTCACTCAATATCTTAGAATTCTCTTTCTAGGCTGATTATCAAATATTTTTATACATTTGTTCTCCTTCTCTTCTTTATTCCCCAAAAATAGGGATTTTGGTGCAATACATTCCTGCTGTAGAGTATGTAGCCAATTGCAAAGTCTGCTCAGTGCTCCAAAAACCCAAGTCCCTCTTTCTTACACCACCTTCTCAGGCAAAGCATGTAAAGTATCTTATATGCAGTGATGTCAGCCAGTGTAATAAAGCACAAAAATAACACCGCATCTCTGCTCCCGTCGAACGTAATAAAAGGTTGTCAGCTGAAGTTCATGGGCAGAGTGGGGAAGTACTTTTTTATTATCATATCTAGGGCAGGCCTAAGGTGTTCAGGGGCCATGTGTGGGGCACCCACATGATGGCCCCCCCATCATCACCCCCCCCAAAGTCTCTGACTCCTCTTCACTGTGTCACCCCTGTCTTTTTTCATCCATCATGTAGTTCAGGTATAGATCAAATAAAAAACACAAGGAAACATTGCAGGTATAGAGCACCTGAATAAAACACAAACTGGAAAAGCACATGTAAACTCAGTTATAGATCAAATAAATAATGAATGGAAACCCTAAATTACAGGCATAGATCACAGGTTGCACACCTTGTGGGGAAACCGCCGATCTGTAGTACCAGTTGGGGCTACATACCAATGATCCGGGTATGATCCCTCTATAACGCTGCTTACCAAAACGCGGCGAAAACATCTGATTAAAGGAGGATTATAACCATTGTGCCTTAATTAAAAGGCATAAAAGATATATAATCAAAAGAAAAATAAGAAGACCTGGTGAAAAGAAGGGAAGAAAGGAAGAAGAGGACAAGGGAAAGGGGAAGGAAAGAAAAGAAAAAAAAGAACAACTGGAGTGATTAGTGCCAGAATACTGGAGGGGAAGGAAGAAGGAGGAAAGAAAAAGACTTGATCAGTAAGAATTGGATAAAGAATAACAAAAAAACCACAGACTACACCAAGTAAGATAAATCTGATATAGTCCCGTCAGGCTCTAAGGTACTCATCTAACTTGAAATGTGATGAAAATGTTTGAAGTGGACTTAAACATTTGAAATGCTCATGATACATATTAAATGTTTAAACAATACAGTTTATATTAACTGCTATATATGTCCATTTGGAATTCATAACCAAAAAAACACAGAATTATTCCCTATAACTATTTAAGAGGGGAAAGAGGCAATATCAATTTATAAGATGCCTCCAAAGACTAATCAGAATAGCCAACACAGAAAAGACAAGGAGAAAGAGAAAAAGAAACTAAAACGGACAAAAGGACTTCTGAGTCTGCTCTGGCCTTCTTCTCACCCCTCCAAACCAAATCTAGTACACCAAAGAAATAATCTGATTAAAGAAGCCTAAACATATCTCTGAGGCGGTGCCAAGAGATGTTAACTACCAGTCTTTCCTATTTAAAGAACGCATTCGCCAAGTCAAAAGAGACCGAACCAAAGAAGATGACTCCTATATTATAGATATTATATACTATAGATATTCTGATTTTCTCAGATCTATCCTTCAATACCCGATACTGGCGAAAATCCTTTTCAGAATGATTACAAATATTACGAGAACACAACATTCAATACACATGGGGTTTTCCCAATAAACTAAAAATTAATTCGGACAGTCATTTCGAGAATTTTGGTCAACCTGTGGATGTTACAAGATGGCTTCGCTCCAACAAGATAATATGAATTTTTTTATTTTTTTGAAACTAAGGACGGATACAAAATAATATAGATTATAGAAGGGCTTAGAGAATGGCTGCACCATGCTTTATGGATTTCAATAACGATAAATTGCATGGAATCAACACAAATATGCAATGCTGTTCTGTTTAGGCCCCATTGTTATTTTATTTTTGGGGGGGCACATTCACTATAGACACATTATTAAAAGGCTTAGATATTGAAAGTCAGCACTATGTATTATGGATTCAATAGGGATTCTGAAGTAGTTTGTATAGGAAGAAGTGGTGATATAAATTAGCAATACGTAATTGTTATAAGGATTGCACATAATGTATACAGAACACTTGATCAGGCTACTAACAGCCATGCCCAGACATGCCTGTTATACTTAACACATATTTTTTGAACTGTTAAGGTTCAAAATGTTTCATCATCTAGGGTAAACAGGATAAGATCAAAGCGTATTTGGAAGATGGGAGTATGACTCTAAAACAAATAATTCCAATATGGCTGAAATTAAAAGCGAGACTGGTTTTAAAGAACAAAATAATAGGTTCAGTAGATATTAATATAATAGAACAAAGTATCAATTAGAAAATGGAAAACAAAGGGCATTAAAGTCATAAAAGATATATGTTATAAGAATGTAGTCAAATCCTTTGTCCAACTCAAAAAAGAATACAATCTCTCTGATAATACTATTTTTACTTATCTCAGAGTCAATTTCTTTTAAAAGATCATGCTATCTATGAGATTAATTCAAAGGCTATTGAGACTTATCCCTTTTAGAAACCCAATACAAACTTTGTAACAAATGGTATCTAACTCCAATAAGATTATCACATATTTATCCTGAATTTAAAGAATTATTTAAAGAATTTAAAGAATTATTTAAGAAGTGTCTTATTGCAAAAGACAAGACCTTTAAGCTTATTCCTAGATGCCATCTCGAAGAACAGGACTGACAGCAGTCAGTCGGAGAACTGGCAGACGGAAGCAGGCCAATAGCCCTGCCAGACTTATAGTTGGGGCCCCAAGCTCCTCCTACACACAATAAAATACTTACACTCACATACTTATACGCACAGAGTAACATATTGTAACGTTTCACCCTTGGCTGTCTGGACTTGTTTAAACTTTGTGCTGCTCATTTACATTACCAACCACTAGTGGCCACCCTTGTCACTCTGAACCACTGTATCATGTCCAGCTGCACGCAGACCTGATTGCCATGTCCAGATGCACCTTGTTTCCTGGTTATCACAGCCTTTATAAACCTGCCCAGCTCCTCAGTCTGGGCCTTGACATTAATGTTAGAGGACTGCCTGTTTTGATTCCTGATCTGTTCCTGTTTTGATTCCTGATCTGTTCCTGTATTGTTCCTGAGTTGCGGCCAGTGCCCCACTAGTGGACTCCCAAGTCGAGTGCCCCACTAGTGGACTCCCAAGTCGAGTGCCCAGCGTCCGGACTCCCAAGTCGAGTGCCCAGCGTCCAGACACCCAAGTCGAGTGCCCAGCGTCCGGACTCCCAAGTCGAGTGCCCAGCGTCCGGACTCCCAAGTCGAGTGCCCTGCGTCCGGACTCCCAAGTCGAGTGCCCTGCAAGTGGGCAACCTGCCGTGTGCGCCCCATCCAGAGGATACTTATACACAAAGTAACATACTAACACACACCAATATATTTACACAGACATACAGTAACATACCTACACACACAGTATTATATTTCTACACTCACGGTAACATACCTACACAGATTTACTAAAGTACACACACGTACAGTAACATACTTATGCACAATTTACCTTTGTTGGTCCAGCCTGGTGGGTAATTTCCATCCGGCTTAACCCAATCTAAACCAGCCTTTAAACCAGAAATAAAAAAGAATACTCACTTCAGCATGACCTCCAGGTGTAAGGGTCTTTGAACAACGTTCACAGCGCAGGCAAGGTCGATGCCAGTCCTTGCCAAGGGAGGTCACCTTTTCAGCTATTTTAAAAAACAAAACAGATACATACCATTGTTCCATTTTGTTTAATTTGTTATTTGTTTAACAACATTTTTGAAACCTATTTTACAGTACAACTATGCCAGAATGCCAAATATAAAGTTGATCACTGCTATTAGGCAATTTTCCACTACAGTGTAAACATGCTCACCAAAATATACTTTCTTCCCACAACGAGGGCATAAGTTGGGTTCTCCAGTAAAGGTTGTAATGCTGGTAGCTGAAAAATGATAACAAAAGATAAAATCGTGAATGAAAATAGTAATTTAATAGTATGAACGCACAGGCAGGTATCCTGCATTTATTAGGGAATTATACAATATGTAAATGTTCTACACAAGCCCTTATATAAAATATTTTATTATACAAAAATGTAATTCATAAAAAACATTTCATTGTATAGACAACAGAGGTTTATATAGGAAAATAATCAGAGCATATGGAGGCAATATGGCTATATATATATATATAAAGTGTCTTGAGTGCATAAACCATCATAAGAATTATAAAGTGCTGAATCATTCAAGTATAGTTGTATCTTACTCTATATAGAGTGCACCTATCCATTCTATAACCATGAAAAATTGCATGGTTAAAAATACTCACTATGGAGTTAATAAATATATAAAGCACTTGTTGACATTTATAATAAATATCCGGGCAATTCCAATAAATTAGAATAATAACCGAGAGCAATATTGTCATCCACTTCCCCAACGCCGTTTCGGTTCTCCTTTTTCAAGGGGTCGCTGTTATTTCCTCATCTTACACTAATATTTATACCCCTCCCCTCAGAAGTTTCGCACCGAAACCTTAATTGGCGCCGGTGCTGCGCCTCCGCCCCACGATTCACTGCCCCGTATCGGACGCCCCTCCCCATGGCACGCAGGCCCGAGAGATTATCTCCCGAGTCTGCGCGTCACGGGCGGGGCGCCCAACCGAGAGCAGGACCTCAGGACGGCCATCGCCGCGCTGGCGCACTAGGTTTCGATTCGGAACTTCTTAAGGTTGTACGACAGTTATATTATGCCAGCATAAAACTTAAGTACATCTCCAAAAATGAGCCCAATAAACATGTGCCTATAAATGTAAATTTAAAGTGCATTAAGTTTCTATTAATAAATAAATATAATATATAAATATGATTGAAGATTAAAGTGATGATGTGCAAAAAATACATATATCTCCTCTTGCGGTGAGAAGCGCAGAAAGTATTTTGTTTTTTGTATACATTGTACAGCCAAAACACTGTATTTGCAGCATGCTCACACTGTTTGGTAGGCTTCATATTATACATTTGTATTATTTGAGCCTGAGACTAGCTTAGCGCTGTGACGGAAGCCTCCATCACTGGGGCCACTGGAGAAGCCTGACTGCCAGCCTCCTCCCTATTGACTATGGGCCCTGGGTTTGTAGAGACTTCTGTGGCTACCCCCAGCAGTATCATCTCATCACTGGCTGAGGGGATTATCTCCGGCAGACAGCCAGGATCTGCCACCAGGGAGTGACCACCATTCTTTGATGTTTAATGTTGTATAAATCAGTCTCCCCCCTATTGTATTGTTAATCCCGTTACTGCCCCTGTTGTCTCTGAGAGGCAGATTAAGGGGGAGGTTTGTGTCCCAATATATTGTTTTATGTTAATGTGTGTTTTGCTGGATATATCCAGCTCTGTGTGTCTAAAATAAATTAGTCTTCGTTTGGTTTTACCCTACACTGAGTCTCGGCTAGTGACTGGGGAACCGGGGAAAGTGTGTTGTCCCAGGCTAAGGGAGCACAAGACAGCGGAGGCAGTCGGTCGGACTAGCCAGATCCGTGACATTGGTGGCAAGCGGTGGGATTTCTTCTTAGTCTGAGGGACACTTACTTTCTACCGGGATTGACCGACAGGACGGCAGACTTCGGTCGCCTTGACAAGGACATGGATGTGGTATCCGAATTCCAGGGACTGCTGCGGGTCATCCTCTCCTGCTACACCACTGCTTTGCCTACAGAACAATACCAGAACCTGAGGCAAGTGGTTCGACGGTCAGTATGGCAGAGGGCTGTTATACACCGGGGTCAGTGTTTTCCAAGCTCCGAACAAAAGATTAGAGACCAGCGGGAACTACGGATGTCTTTCCTGGGACAGCAACCCCAGGAGCAATGGGTATACGAATTGGACAAGCTGGTCCAACAGGAGGTAGAGCTGGAAGATCACTATAGGGCTCTGCAGTGGTATACAGAACAAGCATATTGGGGAACTGCGAAAGATTGTTCTCCAGAGGGCTATGACTTTGGTGGCCCTGGATTATTATGGGATAGTCTTCAGGAGGATCCGGACTTCGGCAGTACAGCGGAGTGGCAGATTGAGGACATCCGGGATTTCAGGGAGTGGGACCTCCCAGATGCACTAGGACTTAAAGGTGATTTAGACTTTTTAATTACGCAGGAGTGGGAACTGGAGAAGGCGTATAAAAAAACTGTTTGACCGCGTTCAACAGAATGCCCCAGTGTCCAGGGATTGTGTGGATTTTGTGGATGTGATTGAGTGGTCAGCTGAGGGTGTTGACCCAGGCGGGGTGGATGGGACTGCGGTCTCCACCCCTGAGTCAGAGGGATACTGGGCAGCTAATCCAGATCCGATACTGGAGCTGTGCGACTGTGCTCCACAACCAGATCCAGAGATTGTGGATCTAACTGATTTTACATCTGAGGATGTTAACCCAAGAGGGGTGGATAACACTGCGGTCTCCACACCGGGGGCCTCAGAATGCTGGGCAGTCTGCCCAGATCTCTTAGTCCCAGCTGAAGAGCTGGCAACAGGGCAGAGCGCTGCTGGCTTCTGCCCCACACCTGCAATGACTACAGGGATCCAGGGAGATGTGGCAGCCGGCCCTTCTCCCCAGCGGCAGCTCACATGTCCGGGAGCGGAGGAACTTGTTTTTCCTCCCCAGCGGCAGTGGGAGGAACCAAGAGATGTGACAGCAGGTCCATCTTCCCAGCGGCAGCTCACATGTCCGGGAGCAGAGGAACCGGCCCTCCCTCCCCAGCGGCAGGCCGACCCACAAGATTCCCTAACCCCAGCTGAAGTGCTGGCAACCAGGCAGAGCATCGCTGGCCTCTGCCCAGCACCTACCAAAGCTGCAGGAGTTCAGGGAGATACAGCGGCCGACCCGCCCCCCCCAGCAGCAGAACCTAATTCCAGGACCGAATCAACCGGAACTCTCTCCTCAACGGCAACAGGAGCACCAGGGAGGGGATGCAGGCGGCATCACTCCCCAGCAGTACCCGGGAGATGGCGCAGCCGGCCCATCTCCCCAGCAGCAGCAGGAGCACCAATTTTGGGAGGGAATTAATGGGCCAAATAAACTGACTGACTACGGAGTCAACCCGTTTGGGGTCTCATCCTATGTCAGTCCAATTCGAAGGGGGGAGAATTGTGACGGAAGCCTCCATCACTGGGGCCACTGGAGAAGCCTGACTGCCAGCCTCCTCCCTATTGTATTGTTAATCCCGTTACTGCCCCTGTTGTCTCTGAGAGGCAGATTAAGGGGGAGGTTTGTGTCCCAATATCTTGTTTTATGTTAATGTGTGTTTTGCTGGATATATCCAGCTCTGTGTGTCTAAAATAAATCAGTCTTCGTTTGGTTTTACCCTACACTGAGTCTCGGCTAGTGACTGGGGAACCGGGGAAAGTGTGTTGTCCCAGGCTAAGGGAGCACAAGACAGCGGAGGCAGTCGGTCGGACTAGCCAGATCCGTGACAAGCGCACCGACATTTTTTCTTTTCCCTGTTTGCACATATTTGAGGTTGTTGGCTCCTCATCAGTCTGGTTGCAGCTTGCTGTCCAGGGGTTAAATGGGAGGAGGTTTAATTGCACCTCCCCCAACACATTAATAAGGTTTTGGTAGCAGTATAAACTGCTTTGTGTGCCCACTATGTAGGAGGTGAGAGTAGGATCTCACCCCTATTGAGAGTGTGCCTTGACGTGGCGGGAGAGCTTAATTATGCTTTGGCCAATTCATATAACCAAAACCTCTCATTTATATTATGTTTATATATTTGTTGCCAACTTTATTAGGGTGAGAAGTGCAGACAGTATTTTGTTTTTTTCTATACATTGTACAGCCAACACACTGTATTTGCAGCATGCTCACACTGTTTGGTAGGCTTCATATTATACATTTGTATTATTTGAGCCTGAGACTAGCTTAGCGCACCGACATTTTTTCTTTTCTTCTGTGCCCAATAACTTACTATCATGGGCCTGAGCAGAGGTTACTGACAGGTCCCTATGACCCCAGAGGCTCAGGAGTGGTCAGCATTCATCACTCCATTTGGGCTATACGGATTCTGTGTAATGCCTTTTCTGATTAAAATGCCTCTTCCAAAGGCTAGTAAATCAGCTGCTGGCAGGGCATAGAGACTATGCTGTAGCACATATTGATGGTATTGCACTGTTCAACAAGACAGGAGGAAGACCTGGTACACCTGGACCGGGATATAGGCTGCATAGCAAAAGCTGATCTCTCCATCAAACCAGAGAAGAGCCAACTCGGCATGCAGGAAGTTTATTACATGGGGCATAGGGTAGGAGCAGGAACACTGCACCTAGAGCCCAGCAAGGTAGAAACTATACTTGCCTGGCCTACCCCAACAACGAAAACCAAGTGATGTCATTTCTAGGGACTGCAGGGTTTTACAGAAAATGTGTCCCAAATTATAGCATTTTAGCAAAGCACCTTACCGATGACTGGGTTAGCCTGTGGGAGTTTTGTCTGCTTTCTATTTAAAGGACAACTGTAGAGGGGGGGGGGGAAATGTTTCTTTTAGGCTAGGTTTCCACTTGGGTTTTTGTCCTGCGTTTTTTTTCTTGATGAAAAACGCCAAGAAAACTGCCACTGCATTTTTCTGGCGTTTTAGCCTTTCTGTGGAAATTGCTTTTTTTGACCTTAGGCAGTTTTTCCAGCCTTTACAAGTTAGAAGTTTCACCCAGCTAAAAGGGATTAGGATAAATGGCAAGTATCTGCCCCCTGATGTCATTTACTTGGTAGAGTTCTACTTAAACGCCCCGGCGGACCCTTTTGTCACTTTTCTGTGGTTTGTAAGGCATGCTTTATTCCGAATGTCTGCTCCTCTAGGAAGATTGGCCCCAAATGATGGTGCAAATTGTTTGCTGTTGCTTTTGGCACGCAGGATCCCGTTGATGTGTCGCGTATGTTTGTTTGTAATGGCATGTTTGTTCCAAATGGTGTAGAATTCAATATGAACTTTGTTTTGTGTGAAACTGTTTGTTTCCAGCCTATTTCTCGTAGGACACACAGATACTGGGTCCATCCTCTGCATTGTAACTGTGGAAAAAACGCCATAAAAAACGCCAAGGCAATAAACCCACATGGCTTTTTCATGGCGTTTTTTCTCTCCCATAGACTTCTATTGGAGAAAAACGCCAAGATTTCCTTGCAAAAAACGCCAGAGTGTCAACATGCTGCGATTCTGAAAAACTGCCACAGAGCCCAAAAAAGCAGAAAAACGCCAAAGAGGACTGAAAAAACGCCAAACAAAAAAACGCCAAGTGGATATGGCATTCTGCGATTTCCTATTGAAGAACAGCTAACATCTGGCTGCTGCGTTTTTTCACTAAAAAAACGCCAGGTGGCGCTATTGGCGTTTTTATGGGCGTTTTTAGCTAAAAAAAAACCAAGTGGAAACCTAGCCTTAGTCCTTAATAATATCAGAGCTGCTGCAGTCTTTTAATGAAAGGATATAAGAAATGCTCTTTTTTCCAGCTCCAACACTCTCCATACAGCCTACTGTGTGCATCCATATTGAGTAATATTTCAGTCAGATCCATCTGAAGATGCGCATCCCCATCTGTATGCGACATATTTAAAAAAATGCTTTCTTTGGGTTTGGATGCCAGAAGAGTTGAATGGATATGGCAATTAGGGCTGCAACAACTAATCGATAATGAAAATCGTTGCCAATAAATTTCATTATCGATTAGTTGAATCGATTTTTATCGAATATAAAATGAGGGTTTTTTCCAGAGCAAATGCACTGAAAAATACCCCTCGTTTTATAATCCGTTTCAGTGTGACTCAAAGCAGCAGTTACTACTAACAGTTCCTCCCTGCAGTCACTGCCGATTGACCCGCCCATTTCCTTCTCCTAGTCCCTCCCTGCAATCAGGGGCAGATTGGCCCCGCCCCTTTCCTTATATTGTCCACATGGCTGTGACACTCATCTAACCGAGTATAAAATTAATATTTGGGCTGCTGAAAGTTAGGGGATATGGGGGTTAATTTAGGGGCAGTTATGGTTAATAGGGTGTTTAGGGTTAATTTAGAGGAAGTTATGGTTAATGGGGTGTTTAGGGTTAATTTAGGGGCAGCTATGGTTAATGGGGAGTTGTGGGTTAATTTAGGGGCAGTTATGGTTAATTGGGTGTTTAGGGTTAATTTAGGGGCAGTTGTGGTTAATGGGGTGTTTAGGGTTAATTTAGGGGCAGTTATGGTTGATGGGGTAGTTATGGTTAATGGGGTGTTTAGGGTTAATTTAGGGGCAGTTATGGTTAATGGGGTGTTTAGGGTTAATTTAGGGGTAGCTATGGTTCATGGGGTGTTTAGGCTTAATTTAGGGGCAGTTGTGGTTAATGGGGTGTTTAGGGTAAATTTAGGGGCAGTTGTGGCTGGTGGGGTGTTTAGGGTTAATTTAGGGGCAGTTGTGGTTGGTGGGGTGTTTAGGGTTAATTTAGTGGCAGTTGTGGTTGATGGGGTGTTTAGGGTTATTTTAGGGGCAGTTGTGGTTGATGGGGTGTTTAGGGTTAATTTAGGGGCAGTTGTGGTTAATGGGGTCTTTATGGTTAATTTAATGCTGAGGACTGACGGTTAATTTAATAAATTTAATAAAGTTAACTTAAGGTGCAGTTAGAGGTAAAGGGGGGCAACTAAGAGGAATCTAAATCCGGGGGGGGGGCAGTGAAGATTAATCCTGTATTTATTTAATAAAGTATTGTGTCAGTGTGCTGTGAACGAGTCTGTGAATCCATGAGGGAACTATGGCATATCTGGGGAGGATGGAGTGGCGTATCAGAGGGTATAAGGCATATCTGGGGAGGACGGAGTGACATATCTGGGTCTATAAGGCATACTGGGGTATAAGGCATATCAGGGGGCACAGTGGCATATCAGGGGGTGTGACAGAAGGACCTGTCATACAGGAGCCCCAATGTACTCAGAGATGGCTCCAGCCTGGCTGCCAAACAGGCAGGAACTCCATTGTGTAAATTAATCCCATTAACAGGATGGCTACCAGGGGGATATTCAGTAGCTAAAGGGGATTAAAGGTTGGGTTGTCTACCTGTTTATCAATGTTAATTTATGTTAATGAAGTTCTGTGGCTACATCAGTCTATATTTTACAACAATAAACTGTTCATTCCTGCTGTACTCAGTTCTAGGTAGTTGTGTGTCTACTTATTGGGTACACATAGCAGGGTTCCAAGGTGCGCATGCTGGCTGATGCTGGAAGTGATTCCGGGGACAACAGGAGGATACATGTGGGTGATCTCTGGGAGTTACTACAGCTCTCTTGGTGAACCCGTTACAGGGGGTATAAGGCATATGTGGGATGGTGGAGTGGCATATCTGGGAGGCAGTGTGGCAAGCCTGGGCTCAAATGTGCATAACTGGGGGGGCAGGTTGGGAAATAAGAACAAGAAATGCATTTTATAAAAAAAAATTATTCTGCTGTTTGTTTTTAACATTCTGCTGTTTGTTTATTACATTATTTTAAATAAATGAAAAATTTCAGGAAGGATCGGAAAAAACGAAAAGGGGGAGGAGTTTGCCTTTATGTAAAGTCCAGCCTAAAGGCCACACTGCGGGAGAATATATGTGAGGGAAATGATAATGTGGAGTCATTATGGGTAGAAATATATGGAAAGAAAAATAATAAAATACTGATCGGGTTTGCTATAAGCCACCAAATATAATGGAAGCAGCAGAAGATCAATTATTAAAGCAAATAAACAAGGCAGCTAATCACAATGAGGTGGTTATTATGGGGGACTTTAACTATCCCGACATAAACTGGGAAACCGAGACCTGTGAATCTCATAAAGGAAACCGGTTTCTGACTATAAGTAAGGATAATTATCTGTCCCAAATGGTACAGGACCCGACCAGAGGGGGCGCCCTACTGGACTTAATATTAACCAACAGACCTGACAGAGTAACTAATGTGCAGGTCAGGGGACATCTAGGAAATAGTGATCACAATATGATACATTATAACTTGTCCTTCAATAAGGGAACTCTTAGAGGAGCCACAAGAACTATGCACTTTAGGAGGGCAAAGTTTGATCAACTAAGAGAAGCCCTTAACACTGTAAATTGGGAAAATGTCCTCAAAAACAAGAGTACAGACGCTCAATGGGAGATTTTTAAGAATATCTTAAATTCTCACTGTGAAAGGTACATACCGTATGGGAATAAAAGAGTCAGGAACAAGAGAAAACCAATGTGGATAAATAAAAATGTAAAGGGGGCAATAAATGGCAAAAAAAGGCATTTAAGCTACTAAAACAGGAAGGCAGTGAGGAAGCACTAAAAAGCTATCGGGAAAAAAATAAAATATGTAAAAATCAGATAAAAGCAGCAAAATTGGAGACAGAAAGACTCATTGCCAAAGAGAGTAAAACAAACCCCAAAATGTTTGGGGACGTGTTTCTTGAAAGCAATAATATTACAAGTTATGGATATTAGAGTAATAGGGACAGAACGTTGATCCATGGATTTATTCTGATTGCCATATTTGGAGTCGGGAAGGAATTTTCCCCCTGGTATGGGGCAATTGGCATCTGCTTCATAAGGGTTTTTTGCCTTCCTCTGGATCAACACAGTAGGGACACAATATGTATATAGGTTGAACTTGATGGACTTTGGTCTTTTTTCAACCTTATGAACTATGTTACTATGTTACTATGTTACATTCATTTTTTATCCAATTAATCGAAAAAAATGAATCAGCATCTAATCGATTATTAAAAAAATCGTTACTTGCAGCCGTAATGGCAATGATTGAGTGATAGGAGGCAGAAGGTTGTAGTTAATGGTGTATATTTAGAAGAAGAACTTGTTAGTGGGGTACCTGAACATTTTTAAAAACTTTCAGTGGCTGGGTTCAAAGATGTCCCAAATAGCACATGGGGTAGAATAATCAGATTTAGAAAAAAAATGGTTTTGAAATAGCAAAACGCTACTTGTAGTTATTGTCCTATAAAAGTGCCTTTTCCCATCATATGCTATTTATTTTTTTAATAGGAAGTTAGATGATATGATAAAAAAATGGTATCTGAAGAAAGCTCTTCTTGTCCTGAAAAAAAACAATATATAACTTGTGTGGGTACACTAAATAGGAGAGGAGAAAATTACAGCTAAACACAAGCAACGCAAAAGTTAAAACAGCCTTGGCCACAAAGGGTACAAAAAATTAAAAACAGCCTGGTCCTTAAAGAGTTATGTAAGTTAGAAAGACTGGTCGAGAGTGTGGCAGCTGTAGTTTAATTGTCAGAAACAGGAACGGAGCGTAGCGCAGGTTTGATAAACAAGGTGTTTTAATGAGCAACCAATAATAAACATGCAGTTCCAATGAAAGAAACACGGCAGTGTAAATTCATAAACGAATTCACAGTTCCAGTACAAAGTGCAAAAGCAAGTAGCGTAGTCAAAAACAGTTCCAAGGTCAAAGGCAGGCAGCGTAGGTTCATAAACGAGGGCACAGTCACGTAGAATGTTCAAAATCTTCTAGAAGTAGGTGATAGGGAATCCACAGGAAAGTAGCTCAACTAGCAAGCAAATTGTGAAGGGATTATTGGGTTTTTATAGGGTCTCTGATTAGAGGTCTCCTCCCCTTCCCACTTGATTACCTCTTCTGTGCACCTGTTCCCCTCCTCCACACACCTGGTGCCCTCCCCTTGGTGTGAGAAGGATAGGGGTAAGGGAGTCTGGCTCCTCCCTTGATTGGCAGCTCCCTCCTGCCTCCCACCGTAACTAAGCCACGCCCCCTGCTACGAGGAAAGCGCGCGCTTTTGCCAAGCGCGGCGTGCGGCAAAATAGAGGATACGGCCTTCCCCGCGGACAAGCGATCGCGCCACGAGGGAGCCGGCGTACGGAACCCGTTCCCCGCGACGGCGATCCCCGCCGCGAGGTAGGTGGCTGTCCCTGGTCCTGACATTAATATTGATAACGGAGAACACGTTCCGTCTCTCACATGCCCTCTGGTGGCGCGCGCGCGCGCATACAAATCCTCTTCTTAAAGGCACAGTTGGCAACATTCCCAGGTGTATGGGATCCCTCCTTCCTATAAATCTGTGCCCTTTAGTTCATTCAGTGCTCAGATATACCGTATTTGCTCGATTATAAGACAAGGTTTTTTCAGAGCAAATGCTCTGAAAAATACCCCTCGTCTTCTAATCGGGGTCGTCTTATAATCAGACCTCAAACAGAGGTCTGGCCATGAGACTAAGATCCAGATCCCCCGCACCGCTGCAGGGGACCTGGATCCTTCTGTCTCCCCCCCACACACACACACTTACCGGTGCTTCCAATTTCCTGCTGTATACCAGGGCAGCGGGTTGACGTCCACGCGATCCGTGTAGACAACTTTTCCGCTGCAGCCGGATGGAGGTGTGGCTAGCAGCGGGGGTTGTCTGCGTCCATCGCGCAGACCTTCCCCAACTGTATATGTTTCTATGTATATTGAAAACCTACCTTTAGTGAGGCTCTTACTTGGGCCGCTAGTCATCTTCTCTTCTGGTTTTGGAGCTGCTTTTGTCAGAGAAGTAGGCTTCTCTTCACTAGGTTTCCTCTCATAGATGTAAGATCCAGCTCCCCCTATGTTAACTCCTGGAAAAATAAATTTCATTATCATATCCTATTACCGAATACTAATGTTTGTAATAAGTAATAGTGAATACTTGTGCTAAGACATTTAAAAGGAAAATATAATGGAAAAATTCCTTATCTTTTGCATTCAATATAGGTCTGTATATAGTAATTTAGTTTTAAAGGGATACTAGAGTTTCCCATCAATAAAGAATGCATATTAAAGTACAATAGGCAGGTCTATTCAACAAAATGTCAATGCATGACAGAAGTCCAAGTTGCAAATTTCTTATTGCCAACTCACATTTTCTTTTTTATAAAATAACATTCAATTTAACTATAAAAATGTCAATGCGGGTTGAATGAAAATGCATGGCTTCATTAATCTATATTTGCAAATTGGCACTAAAATATTGAAGTTGGAGACAAGTAAGTTGGCACTGCTAGTACACGGGACTATTCAATGGTGCCCGCCACAACCAGCTACCATTGGAATCCTGTACCATTTGGAGTTGGTTGGATTTTAATTTTTTTTAAACATCATGCTTTTTAACATTATCTTTGGAATGGCACCTTTCTCAGAGCCTAAGATAAAGAACTGATGTCTTCAATAATCATCACACCACCAACTAAAAAGGGGAAAACACGGGTTGCATCCTTTTAGCGCCAAGGGGGTGGACAGTGAAAATCACCCGCCTACCTTGGGGACTTAGAAGTGAGAAGTATATAGGGATTTCACTTTTGTATTTTTGTAACTTAACCCCCTCCATTCCATAGGACAGGGGATGAAGAAGGGGGAGCAGTGGGTGGGCTCTATAACCTTAAAGGGTTAATAACAAGTTAACCCTATCTCAATGAGTAAGAGATGCGGGCATAATTGGGTTCTACAGTTCTTTTTTGGTGTTGTTGTTTAATCCCCCATTCCATGGCCAGTGGGGTGAGGCACACAATAGGCTCAAATATCTATCTCATTTTATTAGGCTCAAATATCTCTCTCATTCTATTAGAGGGTATTTTATTAGCTTACTACCTACAATAAAATGAGGATGGATAGATCTTACTCTCATCCTACTATAAAAGGAGTGAAGAAAGACAGTGGAGATAAATGTCACCACATTGTTTGGTTAATAGTTTGTCTGGAAAACTGGTTAATATTTTTTTTTCATTTTTTTATTATTAGCTTTCAAACTTGATTTTTAAATTATATTTCTTGGGGTTGGGGTATTTAAGGATTTTGTCCATTGTAGGCATGTCCTCTCCTTTAAGTAGCAAAATGTAATGTTAGCATGTAACTGCCGTTTACCATTAACTGGACTAACAACTCAACATTTTAATGGTTTAAATTAACTGTGACATAAAACAAATAGTTGCTATGTTAGGATTTATACCAGTTGTTTTATTATTTTCAAATTCATTTCAGACATTTATAGATCATGTTTACGAACATGTTGTTCTCAAACACTTTAAGAAATACAGTTTGTCATGAAATCTCATTAGGAGCGTTTTCAACAAGATATAGAAAACTGGTGTGTATCCCACAGAAGAACATTATGTGTTTTATATTATCTGTTTGCCCTGTGGGAAAGGAGTTTTGCAATAGCCTCTTGAAAAGGCCTGTTTAAATTTGCATTTATTGCATGGGTCTACTTTTATCTATATATTTAAAAATGAAAGCACAAAACCCACTCATACCTTTTGGTCCATACAGGGTGGCATAGCATGGTTTGTGGCAGTATGGCTTACCACCGTGCTGAAAACAGTGAAATACAAGGAAAAAATTAATTCAAATCATATTTTTTAAATGTGCAAACTTGTGTTAAGAAACAGAGTTGCTAGGATCAGAGGAGATATTGAGTACTGATATTAAGTGCAACCTCAGAAATCCCTGCATACATTATACTGCAGATATTTGAAAAAAAACAATGATTTGTAACAGATATTAAAACACAACACCACAATGAAAGTATGTACCGTATTTGCTCGATTATAAGACGATCCCCCCCAAAATCTGAATATTAATTTAGGAAAAAAGAAAAAGCCTGAATATAAAACAACCCTATTGGAAAAAAGTTTTACTAGTAAATGTTAATTCATGTAAACTATTTTTTGTTTTTATTTCCTTTTATTTTCCAACCTGTCCCCCAGTTATGCACATCTGCTCCCAGGCTTGCCACCCCTATATGGCACTGTGGCCCATGATATGCCTTTTAACCCTCTAAATGCCACCGTGCCCCATGATATGCCTTTTAACCCTCTATATGCCACTGTACCCCATAATATGCCTTTTGGGGACTCTTTTTTGCTGTTGCTGGTACAAAATTAGTATTAACACTTAGAACGCCACGATCGCAGCATTGAAGAGGTTAACTCTGCACTGCCGCTCTCATGGAATGATTAAGCAAAAGGGAATATTGTGGCAGGATCAAGCAACAAACAGCCCCCTTCCCTGAAGCTGCCTGTGGCAGCTGGGAATGCCAGTTTACCGGCATTTATGTGTTGAGCCTTGTAGAACCGCTCCTATAAGAGCGATCAAAAGCTTGGGGTGGCTGTGCCCCAGCCATTACCACGATTGTGGCGACATAGAAGCAATTTTTTGCATGACGTACCAGGTATGACACCAGACGTGAAGGGGTTAAGAGCCAAACCTTTATTTAGCTTAATTTGCTATTGTTTCTTTCACCTCTTGCAGACATATTATCTTGCCCTTGAAATAGGTCTTCTTTTGTGTCAGCTCAGTATCTCTATTCTGTTCTTCTTTCCTCCTGTTTGCCCTCTTGAGCCTTCTTTCTTTTCTGTCTTGTTTGCTTCCTTCCACTTCCTGGGGTTGTCATGTTTACTGCCTCTCACAGAGAAATATATTGCAAATCCACCAAAATCTTCCCCAAGATCGGGGAAAACTAAAGAAAGGCTTACGTCTGCTTCTAAGGTAGCTAACCAACAGCCCCGTTTCCAAAACAAGCACCACACACAGACATATCAGTGGAGGAAAGGCCACTCACATCTCTATCGGGACATGACATTATGAAACTTATCTCTCCTCTATTGGATGTCAAGCTGGAGATTTGGAAAATCACGAGTCGCTGAAACAGCTTGCAGTTAATTGGCCTCCGAGAATCTGTAAAGGCTTCTCTGTTTGAATTAATTTCTGAGTGGCTCCTGGGGGTGCTCGACATTTCAGTCCCAAACAATAGATTACTCATAGAAAAAGTTCACAGTGTGTGCTGCAATACCCTATCTCAGCAAAAGCATCCCAGAGCTGTGATCTTCAGGATTCTTAACCCCTTAACGTCCATTGCCGGGTCTCGGTGTTGCTGAATGTCTAAACATCAAGGCATTACAGCAACACCGTTTAAGCGAAGAAAGCACCGGTGTGTGTGTGTGGCGGGGAGTGTTAAATGGGGGCACAGGGCATTTCTGGAGGCAGAGTGCTCTATGAAATGCCTTTTAACCCCCTGAACGCCACTCTGCCTCCTGAAATGCCTTATACCTCCCTATATGCCACTCTACCCCATAATATGCCTTTTAACCCCCTAAATGCCAGAGTGGCATATAGGGGTATAAGGCATTTCTGGAGGCAGAGTGGCACATAGGGGGTTAAAAGGCATATCATGGGGCACAGTGGCATATAGAGGGTTAAAAGGCATATCATGGGCCACTGTGCCATATTGGAGTGGCAAGCCTGGGGGCAGATGTGCATAACTGGGGGGCAGGTTGGAAAATACAAGGAAATAAAAACAAAAAAATATTTTTCTCAATCATAGCTTTTATTAAAACATGTAATAGTTTACATGAATTAACATTTACTGGTAAAACTTTTTTCCTATAGGGTCGTCTTATATTCAGGCTTTTTCTTTTTTTCCTAAATTAATTTAGGAGGGTCTTCTTATAATCGAGCAAATACGGTATTTTAAAGTTAGAATCAGGCCACAACCACAACAATTGGCGTAGTCGGCAGGATTCACAACATCATGCATTTGCAATCCTTTAAAAAGTGTATGTACATGTCACTTAAAGCCATCTTAAGACAAATGGAGGGGTCTATATATTCTTTCTTAAGCAATAAAATATTCCTGGTCTTCCAAGTTGCTTCTTTTATACAATTTATCATAATCCATAAAAGACGTTATTGGTCAGCTGTGGAACAAGTAAAAAGGCAGTATAAAGCTGTATATTTAAAAACGGAAGGCCACGAATCCATTTTAAAAGTGGCCCTGTCTTTTTCTATATGTCCTGTGCATAGAAGCAGTTTCAAAATATATGCAACACTGTCTCATCTTGTGTACACTGATCTCTGGGGCACTTAGCGGTGGTACCAAGACCTCTCCTGTCCTGAAATTGCCTAGTAGGCAAACATTCTTGCACTACCTGCCATGCAAGATCTCTCTTAGAGTTGGCTAGAAAGTGGCGACATACATTCTGCCAAACTCTTCTGGACTCTATGAGAGTATTGTGCCACTTGTTTAGTTTGTTCCTTCGATAATAAAGCAGCAGTCAACTTCCTTAGATTTGATAAAATATCTGGACTAAAGTCTTGGAGGTGATAAAATTGTATTGTTTTTTCCTAAAATGACATTCTGCTTTGGCAGATTTTGAAAAGCACAGGAGAGGGACAACTTCCGGGGGCGGCCTGACCAAGATGGCTGCTTGCTATTGAGGCTCTCCCGCTACCTTTTGCGGCCCCCCATCTAGGATCCCCGGGGTCCTGCGCGGTGTGGCGCGAAAACTGCGACCGTCACCGCGTGGTTCTCGGCAGGTCCCCGACTGCCTCTGCCTCCCACTTACCTCCTCCGGGTGTCGGACGGCCATGCGGTGGTTCCGGAGGGCTGCCTACCTGGTCCGGGGAGTGCTCGACGGGGGGGGGGCTGTTCCTGCTCCCGACGGTGTGGGTGAGTGGCAGGCTCTGTGGACTGCAATGGCTGGTGAAGCTTCTGCTGTCCTGTCCTGTTGGCAGATATTGTCAGCCACTGTTGAAGTTATTTCTTTTTATTTTATTTTATTTAGCTTTTATTTTATATATATTTTTTTGTTTTATTTTTTTTTGACGGTGCTTTATTTAGTCTACCATATACTCACCAGAGGACACTGCCATCTTGTGGACGCTTTCCAGTTTTGTCCTCAGTTTACCTGCTCCTATACAATTTTGTGTACTGGCTGTGTCTGCCTTATACTCACCAGCATATACTGCCATCTTGTGGACGCTTTCCAGTTTTACCTTCAGCCTATTTGATCTACTACACTTTTGTGTGCTGGAAGTGTCTGCCATATGCTCATCAGCGATTACTACAGTCTGGTGGATGTTTTTTTCCAGTTGCTCCAGCATGGTTGTTTCTTCCGTGGTTTGCCGTCAGGCTTCCTCCTGTCATTTCATCAAGCTCTTCAGCGTCATGCCTGGTTAGGCTAAGACTACCTTGACTCGTCACCCGCTGATTTCCTGCCGCCCCCTTTACGCCAAGTTGTCTCGCATCTACGTCTTTATTGCGGAATGGATAAATGTATCGCCGTGCCTCAAAGGAAAACTGCTGGTAAGGCCACTCAAAAACCGTCCAAGGACTCTCATGGTTCGAGATCAAAATCAAGGGAGAGCCCTTCTTCGCCATCACATGGGGAGTCCCCATCCTCTCCGGCACCGTCCGTCCCCCGAGATGCGGCAGAAACTACTGCGGAGGTGGCAAAGGCCTCTGCTGGACTCTAGATTCCAGGAACTCTCTTCCAAGATAGACTCTACTTTGGCCCAAATCTCAGCCAATTCAGCTAAAATTGTTACACTGGAGCAATTTATTAGTGATACCGATGACGCCTTACTCCAAACGCAGAAAACTACAACGCAAAATTCGCTGACCATTCAAACTCGGATTGAGGATCTGGAAAATCGCAGTCGTAGGAACAACTTGCGCCTCATTAATATTCCAGAATTTATTAAACCTCATCAACTTCTCAGCACTCTTCAGGACCAGCTGACGACTTCTTTGAATCTCCCGTACTCTGCGGAAAAACCTCTGATAATTGAGAGAGCACATTGGGTTCGGAGAGGAAGGAAGCTCATGCTAAACCTCGGCCGGTGATTATACGTCTTTTGAATTTTCTTGACAAAGAAAGCATTCTGTCGGAATACAGAAAACATCCTAAATTGCTGCTTGACTCTCACAAAATTCTCATCTTTCAAGACTTCTCAGCACAAGTTGCGGCCAAGCGTAGGGAGTTTACTCCGCTATGCAGACAACTTTATCAGGCTAAGGTGAAGTTTAGCCTGTTATATCCTGCGAAACTGCGTATTGTCTATGAAGGCCATACCCACGTCTTTACTACGCCAGCGGATGCTAAGGACTCTCTGACAATCTCTGTGGATTTCTAGTGCCTCATGAACATTGGTTTGTGGACTTCGGGGCGCTTGTCTGATGGCATTGTCCACACTGCTATTTACTTGATGGGGGGGCGGGGAGATGGTTGGCGTTTACTGTTTTTCTTTTTCTTCCTCGGCGGGGGCGGGTCTGGTGACCGAATGTCTTCTCTGGTGACGCACACGTTTTGCGTTTTTGTTATTTTTTTATTTTGTTTGTTTTTGTTGGGGGAATGGTCAGTCCACGCTTAATCTCAGTACTTCCCTTATGCTTTATCCTCGTCGGTGGGTATCCCTCCAGGCGCTGGGACATGGGGGGCCCCCGATACTTGTTTCATTTTTTCAGTTACTACCCTTTTGCTCTATGGGATGGCTGATGTCCCATGCAACCCTGATACAGGACATAACACCGTCCTACTTCCTCGTGCCTTAAGATTCTGCTCGTGGAATGTTAATGATCTCAACACTCCAGTGAAGCGTAAATTAGTCGCTAGTCATCTTAAGAGACTTAAATCGCAAGTTGTCTTTTTACAGGAAACACACTGGAAAAATACTGACACCTCTACTCTTAGGATTACTTGGATAGGGAAGTGTATTTCTGCCTCGTATAAATCTAACTCCAGAGGGATTGCTATTCTTTTACACAAATCCCTGAATTACGTTAAACATTCTACTGTCTTGGATCCAGAGGGCAGATATATATTGTTAGATATCACAATAGACCACAAACGGCTTCTTTTGGTTAATGTCTATGCTCCTAATGTTCCTAATGTCCATTTCTTAGGTAAATTGTTTGAATTGCTAACTGATATTGTTTCTGCTGGTGTTCTTATGGGCGGGGATTTCAATGCGGTGTTAGATGGTACCCTAGATAGACTGGGACCGAGTCGGCCTGCTCGGACTGACACCCCTGAAGGTATCAAACTTTTTACGCACAAATTGAACCTTGTAGACCACTGGAGGGCTGCTCACCCTACTACCCGAGATTACACACATGTCTCGAGGGCCCACTGTTCCTTATCCAGGATTGACTTTTTTTTTGTTACACCCTCCCTTATTCCTCAAATTCAACATAGTTCCATTAAGGATATCATAATCTCATGCCCCTGTAACTCTGCTCCTTGATTTGCAAGTTGTGAGTTTCCGTACCCGTTCTTGGAGGTTCCCTCAACACCTTATGAGCAATGGCTTTAAGTCGTTCTTGGAGGCTACTTGGGGTAACTATGTTGATGATAATATAACACATGTTGATACTCCTGTATTGTTTTGGGAAACGCCTAAAATGGTTATTCGAGGCCATATCATTTCCTATACTGCTAAACGTGCCGAGGACTGGCACTAACGGTTTAAACACCATGAGTGCGGATACCAGTTCTGCTTATTTAGATTACACGACTGACCCGTCGCCATTGTCTAAACTTAAGTATGAACAAACCAGCAGGTTTGTGCTTGGTTTGTTCATACTTAAGTTTATGAATTTAAGTTCATAACAAAGCTCACTCCCAATTGGAATACACACGGGCCAAGTTTTTTTAATGGGGTAACAAAGCTAGCAAACTCTTGGCGACTATTGCACACCCACGGAGACCGAGACTTAATATTACACACATTGAAACGACCCCTGGTAGATTGGAAACATCCCCTCTGCTTATTAATCAGGCATTCCAGAGTCACTTTACCACACTTTACACCGCTGCCCCTGATGATTTTGAGTCTGGTTTGGCGTTAATTCAGAAGGCGGCTCCCCCCAAATTGAGTCAGTCACAACGTGATATCCTAGATGCTGATATCTCGACGTCTGAGTTTAAATCAGTTATATCTACTTTACATAATAAAAAGGCTCCTGGTCCTGATGGCTATTCAGCTGAATTTTACAAAATCCTGCAACCACATATCACAGATACTCTCACGTCGCTCTACAATAGCATCTTGAGAGATGGTCCTGACATTAAAGGGCTGACGGGTGCCAGAACGATATTGATTAACAAGCCGAATAAAGATCCGACACAAATAGATTCCTATAGACCCATAACTTTATTAAATCAAGACATGAAGATTTTGTCAAAAATTTTTGCTATGTGTCTGCAACGCATACTCCCTGATGTATTATGCACCCAACAACTGGGATTCTTAAGAGGGCGGCATTCCGTAAAGGGGATCAGGTCTGCGATTGCCGCGACTTTGGCTGCTCGGTCACATCCATCCCATACTTGTGATACGCTACTAAGCCTAGATGCGGAGAAAGCTTTTGACCAGGTGTCTTGGGCGCATTTGTTTAGGATCATTAAATTTCAGCATTTTGGACGTACTTTTCTGACTTTGATTCGCCAGCTTTATAATGCTCCAGCCACTGTTGTTTCCTCTAATGGGCTTGATTCTCCACCAATTACTCTGCACCGTGGGGTGAGACAGGGTTGCCCTCTTTCGCCGCTACTTTTTAACATAGCGCTGGACCCGATATTGCGGGTGCTTCTTGACTCTAGTGATCTCCCGGGCATACCGATAGGCTCCCGCACTTTAAAAGTATATGCATTTGCGGATGATGTCCTTTTATATGTAACCTTTCAGCAAATCACTCTTCCTTGCATCTTTGGCCTTCTTGACGAGTGCGGACAGGTCACGGGGTTCTGTATCAAAAAACATAAATCAAGGGCTTTATGTCTCACTGGACATAGGCGACCACCGCATATGTCTGATCTAGGTATACAGTGGGATTCGAGGTCCCTTTCGTATTTGGGTGTTAGGATCCCTAAAGATCCCGATGACCTTTACGTCTTCAATTACAGCCTGCTTTTTGCTAAACTCATTGGTGAACTGCATGGTTGGCAGCATTTGCCTTTATCGTTCTCGGGTAGGGTAGCTCTTATTAAGATGGCTTCACTCCCTAAACTTTTGTATCTTATCCAATCACTTCCATTGTTTATCAAAAAACGAGATGAGCACTTGTTGACTAGGGAAGGATAAAAGACCCCATCTGTCAATACTCACTCTCCAA
The DNA here is from genome assembly GCA_023333645.1 of Sceloporus occidentalis. Taxonomy (NCBI): domain Eukaryota; kingdom Metazoa; phylum Chordata; class Lepidosauria; order Squamata; family Phrynosomatidae; genus Sceloporus; species Sceloporus occidentalis. The sequence goes on from JALMGF010000263.1 coordinate 782,011, forward strand.
CAGAATAAAAACAGCTTCGGCCTGAGATTACCCAGGGTGCGTGATTATAATCTGGCTGCTTTGTACCGTTATACAGCGGACTGGGATTTTGCACTCAGACACGTATGCGGACACCTACCTCGAACAACAGCTCTCTCCCCAAGTTGCTTTACAGGCACTTCTCCACAATCCTTTTACTCAACTCTCGCCGCAGGTCAGGTCTAACCCACTCCTTTTTTTCAACTATAAGGGCGTGGAAATTAGTTAGGATTCGTATGGGTTTGCAGTGGAGATTTTCTTTTTTTCAACCACGTAATAATCCTGCCTTTCAGGAGGGTGTTGCGATTAGTGTCTTTCAAAGGTGGGCAGACAGGGGTATCTATAACCTGGTTTCTTTCGTCGATTTTCATACCTCTAAACTTTTCTCTTTGGTGTCTGCTAGGGAACGACTTCGACGTATACACATTTCATGGTTTGCGTATCTCCAATTGCAGAGTTTTGCTAGATCTCATACTGCTTCTCTCAGGCGGACTGGAATAATCCGTTGGACCTCCATTTTAGACTACTGTCGTCCGGTCACATGTCCACACGTTTCGTTTACCAGATGCGGTGTTTTCGCATAATTACATGCCCAGAGGTGTGACTGCGTGGTTCACGCATTTCCCTACACTGCAATGTAAGGACCTTATCGCCAGTACTCTTTTTTGCTTTGTAAACTACTCCCCACTAGCTCATATCAAGAGATGCAGCTGAAAATAGTTAATCAAGCCTACTTGTCCCCTCACAGACAATTTTTGATTCGTGCCCCAAATGTGGTATGATTGCCGCCGACTGATTTCATAACGTCTGGGTTTGCCCACCTATACGTGAGTTTTGGAAACGCTTTCAAGCTTTCCTAGTGAGCCTAAATATCCGGGACTTCCAGGTAAGCCCGGAGGCTTCCCTTTTTGGCCATCTAGATGATCGAGTACTGCGTAATAAGGCCTTGATTTGTACAGTTCTGGCTGTGGCCAGGAAAACCATTTTGGAGCAGTGGATCCATGCTGAACCTCCTTCATTGTCTTTATTTCATAATAAATTGTTCCACCTGCTCAGAATGGATTGGTTAGATGCGACAATACACAAAGAAAGATTTTTTTTTAAATTTGATGGTTTTATTGGTACTCTGGAGAACTCTGTTAAATGCCAAATCAAAGCGACTTTCTGTGACACTTCCTGGTATGGTGCACAGCTGTTACGGGGTAATGATCCTTGTTCGTATACCTGACCTTTGCCTGTTTGCTGTCATGGTTTTTTTGTTGTTTTTCACTCCGGTTATTTGTCTTGCTGGGCTGACCAGGCAGGTGGCAGGGGGGTGATACTTTTGTGACTTCACCCATTGTATTTACTGATCTCTACCTGATTTCTTGCAATGTTGTCCTTTGGTATTCTCTGAGGGACTTACTTGTGGGGTCACGTTTTTGTTGCTTTTGTTGATTTTGATTTTGTTGTAAATGAAACACGGAAAACTCAATAAAAAGATTAAAAAAAAAAAAAAGCACAGGAGAGTTAAGAGACAGCGAGTAAAAGTTTTATTAAAAAATATTTCCTAAAAATATGACCAGTCGTGTAGTGTAAAAAGGAAGCAAAGGTACATTCTTTATAAAAGTTTTTAAAACACATAGTAAAAAACCTTATATATTAAATATGCTCCACGTCAGGCACTCCCTTACCACCGTTCACATTTTGTTTGCACACTTTCTCTCCTTTTAGTTTCCCAATTCTGGAGCTCCGGAAAAAAATAAAACAAACACACATAAGTTTCTTTGCGTACAAGTCAGAAGGAAGGAATCCCACTCCTAAATACATCATAATTGGTTAGAGTATTGCCTTGATGATTAAAATCCTCCCTTCCATTGTCAGCTTTCAGGTTTGCCATAATTCTATTTTGCTGTTTAATTTTCCAAAAAAAATAAAAATATCCCATGATCTCTTGCCATTATTTGCATAATCAAAAACCGGTCCCAGAATTGTCACCTTGGGTCTAGATAGCAGGTGTCTGACTGCCATCCCAATAGTCCCATTTGTGAAGATTTCTAATAGGTCTTTTCAAGGAGTCTGGGGTTGTGCAATGTACGTCATCCACGTAACCCAGGGCCTTCACCTGTAGGGCTAAAAGAGGTTCAATGGCACAGACAAAAGAAGGGAGGGAGGCTTAAAAAGACATTGATTAAAATTTTGCCAAAAAGCCAACTTATATAAAACATTATAAGGCTGAATAAAAACATCTGGGAATGCCATTTTCTTTAAAACTATAGATATTCAGGGGATACACACTCAAAAGCTTTTTTAAATCAAGACATAAAATGGCCAGTTTCTGTTTACGGCCGTTCTGATGCCAGATTAGATCACGTATCACATTGAGGTGTTCCCAGATAGCACGTCCTGGGATAACACAGATCTGATCTGGTAAAGATGTCTCTTCTCCAGGAAGAGGGTAACTCTTGTGTATTAAAAGTTTCTGTAAAAATATTAAAAAGATCATCCTTTAAAAGTTCCCCAAAACATGGATAAAATGAAATAGGGATTCCATCTCCTTCTGGGGACTTACCAGCAGAAAAGCTTTTAATTGCATAATGCAATTCAGTTAAACCCACTTGATCATCAGATCCTAAAACATTAGCTAAGGCCCCCATAGTATTTTTTTAAAATTCAAAATCTATAAATTTCTCATTAAAAAGGTTTTGGTAAAGCTCTTGTGACACTTTTAAAAGGCAATGGAGCAATGGCCTTCCATTTCTAAAATTAAGTCCCTCTTTTGAGATATTTGTTTAAAAAAGAAGTGAGTGCACTTCTTCTCTTGCTCTAAGTGCTTTACCCGGGCATTCAAATTATTTTGTTTGCCTTTAAAATCTAAAACATTTTTAATCTCCTTCTTTAAATTAAAAATCAGTTTGTCAGTATTGCTTACACCAGCCTGTTTCAACTTAAAAAGAGTTTGCAAACGCACATTAAGGTCTTTAAAAACTCGTTTGCTCTCTTTTTTTTCTTCCTCTTGTGTCTCCCACAGGAATGTGACTCTCATGGCTGGTAGAAGGACCACTGGGGAAGGATACATTGGAGCCGAAACAGCCTGTTCCTTTGTCTGATTGCTTGGCATTACTGATCCCACTGCAACCAGCACAGCAGGATCATCCAGTGGCGTCGTCACCATCACAGGCTTCTTCGGGTCAGCTAAACAGCAGGGCTTATTTGGACCTGGATCTAATTTCCCAGGCCGTTCAGCAGCCATATCTGCCCAGGACCGCCGGGCATGCTGGGACAGTCCTTATGTACATGGTCTGGCTTGCACAACTTGGACTATATCACAGCTAGCGGTGAGGTGGCCCCGTTCTCCACAGTTCATGCATAGGGGCCTAGGGTCGGCTGTGAGTGTGCCCATAGCCCCCACACATCCTGCAGGAATGACATCACTGTATCCTCTGTTGCTACCGATGGAGAAACTCAGGGGGGATCCACTATTCCACCGACCCTTTCCTTGTGCTCTTTTTACTGCACAAGGAACCTTCTCTTACCGCTCCAAATTGCTACAATAGCAATACAGCCAGGCTATGATAGCTTATATATACACTGCTCAAAATAATAAAGGGAACACTAAGATTACACATCCTAGATCTGAATGAATGAACTAATCGTATGACATACTTCCGTCTTTACATAGTTGAATGTGCTGACAACAAAATCACACAAAGATTCTCAATGGAAATCAAATTTATCAACCCATGGAGGTCTGGATATGGAGTCACAGTCAAAATCAAAATGGAAAACCACACTACAGGCTGATCCAACTTTGATGTAATGTCCTTAAAACAAGTCACAATGAGGCTCAGTAGTGTGTGTGTGGCCTCCACGTGCCCATATGACCTCCCTAAAACGCCTGGGCATGCTCCTGATGAGGTTGCGGATCGTCTCCTGAGGGATGTCCTCCCAGACCTGGACTAAAGCATCCGCCAACTGGACAGTCTGTGGTGCAACGTGGCATTGGTGGGTGGAGCAAAACATGATGTCCCAGATGTGCTCAATCGGATTCAGGTCTGGGGAACGGGCGGGCCAGTCCATAGCATTAATGCCTACCTCTTGCAGGAACTGCTGACACACCCCAGCCACATGAGGTCTAGCATTGTCTTGCATTAGGAGGAACCCAGGGCCGACCGCAGCAGCATATGGTCTCACAAGGGGTCTGAGGATCTCATCTCGGTACCTAATGGCAGTCAGGCTACCTCTGGCAAGCACATGGAGGGCTGTGCGCCCCCCCAAAGTAATGCCACCCCACACCATTACTGACCCACCGCCAAACCAGTCATGCTGAAGGATTTTGCAGGCAGCAGAACGTTCTCCACAGCGTCTCCAGACTCTGTCATGTCTGTCACGTGCTCAGTGTGAACCTGCTTTCACCTGTGAAGAGCACAGGGCGCCAGTGGCGAATATGCCAATCCTGGTGTGCTCTGGCAAATGCCAAACGTCCTGCATGGTGTTGGGCTGTAAGCACAACCCCCACCTGTGGACGTCGGGCCCTCATACCACCCTCATGGAGTCTGTTTCTGACCGTTTGATTGGACACATGCACATTTGTGGCCTGCTGGAGGTCATTTTGCAGGGCTCTGGCAGTGCTCCTCCTGCTCCTCCTTGCACAAAGGCGGAGGTAGGGGTCCTGCTGCTGGGTTGTTGCCCTCCTACGGCCTCCTCCATGTCTCCTGAAGTACTGGCCTGTCTCCTGGTAGCGCCTCCATGCTCTGGACACTACGCTGACAGACACAGCAAACCTTCTTGCCACAGCTCGCATTGATGTGCCATCCTGGATGAGCTGCACTACCTGAGCCGCTTGTGTGGGTTGTAGACTCCGTCTCATGCTACCACTAGAGTGAAAGCACCGCCAGCATTCAAAAGTGACCAAAACATCAGCCAGGAAGCACAGGAACTGAGAAGTGGTCTGTGGTCACCACCTGCAGAACCACTCCTTTATTGGGGGTGTCTTGCTAATTGCCTATAATTTCCACCTGTTTGTAGCATTTGCACAACAGCATGTGAAATTGATTGTCCATCAGTGTTGCTTCCTGAGTGGACAGTGTGATTTCACAGATGTGTGATTGACTTCGAGTTACATTGTGTTGTTTAAGTGTTCCCTTTATTATTTTGAGCAGTGTATATCAGACATATATATACAGCCAGACATCTATATCAGACATATATGGGTTGTACATGTGGACAGTAAGAGGGATTTCCTCACGACCATATAGCAACGTAAGGCAGAGTCCATCCAATCAAGGGTCATCTTTCTTTCCTCTGAGGTTCTTATAGATGTTGTGACACACACCGATGTTCTGTAGTGTTACTGTATATGTACCTTTAACTTGGTCTTGCAGGCAGATGTCATTAAGATCCAGTCCAAGTGTTTTTATTAGCTCCCCCTCTACAACATACTTTGTTCCTTTCTCTTCCTTCTCTCTCTCAGGAACTTCAATCTTGATAGAATTTCTAAGTCTCCCATCCTTAACAGACACAAAATTGATGGTTGCAGGCATTTTCCTTTCACCAGGGCAACAAACATTACTCAGGCTTAAGGTAGGCAACCTCTGTTTCGGTTTCGGCCAAGTGAATCCTGAAGTTTCGGTTTCGGTCCAGAATTTTCATTTCGGTGGATCCCTAGTTTTTTCCAGAGCAGATGCTCTTAAAAATATAACAACACTATAAGATATATCTTATAATAACACTAAGATCCAGATCCCCCATAGCGCTGCAGGGGACCCGGAACCTCATCTCTGACAGCCAGCGGGTATCTATGTGATGTGCGCAGACATCCTCTGCTACTGTGTTCCACTTCCGCATGACATGACCTTCCAGTGCTCCACCATAGAAGCCCCGGCGGAAGTATCGGCTAGCACAGCGGAGGTTGTCTGCGCGCATTGCGCAACTTTGGACGGCTGCCTGGATCTTCCTCTCTGGCAGCCTGTGGGCGTCTGTGCAATGCGCGCAGACATCCTCCGCTACTGCCGGCACTTCCACTGGGGCTTCTATGATGGAGCACCGGCGTCACATGACCTTCCAGTGTTCAGTCATAGAAGCTCCAGCGAAAGTGCCAGCCACCAGCAGAGGTTGTCTACGCACATCACCCAGACGTTCACCAGCTGCCCCGAGTAGACACCACGGAGTCTGAAGCACGGGAGGTAAGTCTGGTGGGACATATTTAGGGGTATAAGGCATATCGGGGGGCAGAGTGGCATATAGGGGGTTATAAGGCATGTCAGTGGGGGCAGAGGGGCATATCTGGGGGCAGAGTGGCATATTGGGGGTTATAAAGCATATCAGGGGGGCACAGTGGCATATAAGGGGTATAAGGCATATTCGGGGGCAGAGTGGCATATCTGGGGTATAAGGCATATCAGAGGTCACTGGCATATGGGGGATATAAGGCATATCTGGGGGGACAGAGTGGCATATCAGAGGGCACAGTGGCATATAAGGAATATCTGGGGGTATAAGGCATACAGGGGGTTTAAGGCATATCTGGGCGGCAGTGTGGCAAGCCTGGGCTCAAATGTGCATAACTGCAGATTGGGCAGATTGGGAAATAAAAACAAGAAATGCATTTTTCTCAAAGTTTTTTATTCTGCTGTTTGTTTTTAACATCCTGTTTGTTTATTAAATTAATTTAAATGAAAAATCTACATTAGTTGGCCAATTATTTTTCGATTAATCGGATAAAAAAATAAATGTAAATTTTTCATTTATTTAAAATAATTTAATAAACAAACAGAATGTTAAAAACAAACCTACCCCCCCCCCGTTATGCACATTTTATCCCAGGCTTGCCACACTGCCTCCCACATATGCCACATACCCCCAGATATGCCACTCTGCCCTCCCCACATATGCCTTATAACCCAGTATGCCTTATACCCCCTGATATGCCACTCTGCCCTCCCAACATATGCCTTATATACCCTATATGCCTTATGCCCCCTGATATGCCTTATACCCCAGTATGCCTTATACCCCCCAGATATGCCATAGTGCCCTCATAGACTCACAGACTTGTTCGCAGCACACTGGCACAATACTTTTTTAAATAAATACAGGATTTCTCTTTACTGCCCCTAGGACTTAGATTCCCCTGAGTTTGCCCCCCATTACCTCTAACTGCACTTTATGTTAACTGTATTAATTAAATTAACCCTCAGTCCTCAGCATTAAATTAACCCTAAAGGCCCCATCAACCATAACTGCCCCTAAATTAACCCTAAAGACCCCATCAACCATAACTGCCCCTAAGTTAACCCTAAACACCCCATTAACCATAACTGCCCCTAAATTAACCCTAAACACCACATCAACCATAACTGCCCCTAAATTAACCCTAAACACCCCATTAACCATAACTGCCCCTAAATCAACCCCCACTTCCCCTAACTTTCACCAGCCCAAATATTAATTTTATACTCAGAGCCGTGTGGATGCTATAAGGAAATGGGCGGGCCAATCGGCAGAGTGACTGCATGGAGGGACTGTACGTAGTAACTGCTGTCACACTGAATGAAACGGATTATAAAACGAGGGGTATTTTTCAGAGCTCTGAAAAAAACCCTCATTTTATAATCGATAAAAATCGATTCAACTAATTGATAATGAAATTTGTTGGCAACGATTTTCATTATCGATTAGTTGTTGCAGCCCTAAACACAACATCTACCCAGTATAACCCTCCTGCCCCCGTTCGCAACTCAAAAACCTGTTGAACCATAAGCATAAAAATTATACAAATAATGTAAACCTCATAGTATGTTCCCTATAAGTGCTGGGAAAGTATGGAAAATCTGTATAAATTAGGTATTTCTGAAATCAGGACACATAAATTGATAAACTTGGAGGGGATTTTCCATCACTTTACCTAATTTTGTGAGGATTCAGAGGGAAAATGCATAAAAAAAAGGGTTTGTTTTTTTCAAATTTTCGCTAGTTTTTACTAAATGTCTCATTCTAAATGTTCAGCTAATCATCTAACTATGGTATCAAAAGAAAGCTCTATCTCTCCTTGAAAAAACAATATATAGTTTACATGGGTATACTATTCAAAGGAAAAGAGAATAATCAATGAACCGACATAGCGCAAAAAGAACTAAATTGCTTCGGGACTTGAGGTACCAAAAACCCCTGGGATTGATGGGGTTAAGGGATAATATTAAGGAAGTCATTGGAAAGAACAGTGTTATTAGTAAAAAATAAGCATGGTTTTATGAAACATAGGTCATGTCAAACTAATTTGATTGCATTCTACAAAGAAGTAAGTAGAAGTGTAGATCAGGGTGTTGCAGTGGATGTAATCTACTTGGATTTTGCCAAGGCGTTTGACACGATTCCACACAATAGGTTAGTATTCAAACTGAGAGAAATTGGTCTAGATGCAAATTCTTGTTCTTGGGCTGAACACTGGCTTAGTGACAGAGCACAGAGAGTTGTTGTAAATGGTAAATCTTCAAGCTGGACAAAAGTGGTAAGTGGTGTTCTTCAGGGTTCCGTTCTGGGACCAATTTTATTCAACATATTTATAAATGACCTTGCAATGGGTGTTGAAAGTCATGTTTCCATGTTTACAGATGGCACTAAACTCTGTAAAGTAATACAATGTGAGCAGGATATTACTTTGCTGCAGGATGATTTAGATAGACTGGGGGTCTGGGCACACAAATGGCAGATGAAATTTAATGTAGATAAACGCAAAGTTATGCACTTGGGGGTAAGGAATTCACAAACAATTTACACCCTAAATGGTAGTGAATTAAGGATAACAACAAATGAGAAGGATTTAAGCATTGGTACAGACAACAAACTAGGAAACATTGTGCAATGTCAGCAGTTACTAATGCCAGTAAGGTATTGTCATGTATAAAAAGGGGCATCAAATCACGGGATAAAAATATAATGTTGCCCCTTTATAAATCAATGGTAAGACCACACCTTGAATATGCTTTGCAATTTTGGGCACCTAGTCTAAAGAAGGATATTATAGCACTGGAAAAGGTGCAGACGCAGGCTACAAAATTAATAAAAGGAATTGAACACTTTAGTTATGAAGAAAGGTTAATTAATTTAAATTGGTTTAGTTTAAAAAAAGGGGGCTAATACAAACCATTGTGTGGCAATCTCCTCAAACAGTACTATGCATAGGACAGGTGGTCACGCATTTAGACTGGAAGAAAGGAGATTTAGTCTGAGGCAAAGGAAAGTGTTTTTTACAGTAAGGACAATAAGGATGTGGAATTCTCTGCCCGCAGAGGTAGTTTTATCAGTGTCTGTACAGACATTTAAACAACAATTGGATGAATACTTGCAAAAACATAATATTCAGGGATGTAATTTTTAAATTATGGAGAAACAGCTTCTTGATCCAAGGAGAGATATGACTCTCCCTATATGCCACTGTGCCCCATAATATGCCTTTTAACCCCCTAAATGCCAGAGTGGCATATAGGGGTATAAGGCAATTCTGGAGGCAGAGTGGCACATAGGGGGTCAAAAGGCATATCATGGGGCACAGTGGCATATAGGGGGTATAAGGCATTTCTGGGGCAGAGTGGCAAGCCAGGGGGCAGATGTGCATAACTGGGGGGGCAGGTTGAAAAAAAAAAGGAAATAAAAACAAAATATTTTTCTCAATCATAGCTTTTATTAAAAAAAAATGTTCACATAGTTTACATGAATTAACATTTACTGGTAAAACTTTTTTCCTATAGGGTCGTCTTCTATTCAGGCTTTTTCTGTTTTTCATGTAGAGAAACGTGAACTAACCTAAAATCTTTAAATTAATATTTAGATTTTTGGGGGTCGTCTTATAATCGAGCAAATACGGTACTTTACAGTGTTTAGTGTCACCTGCAAACACGGAAACATGACTTACAACGCCTATTGCAAGGTCACTTATAAATATGTTAAATAAAATTGATCACAGAACAGAAACCTGAAGAACACCACTTACCACTTTTGTCCAGCTTGAAGACTTACCATTTATGACAACTCTCTGTACTCTATCACTAAGCCAGTGTTCAACCCAAGAACAAGAATTTACATCTAGACCAATTTCTTTCAGTTTGTAATACTAACCTATTGTGTGGAACCGTGTCAAATGCCTTGGCAAAATCCAAGTAGATTTCTACTTCTTCGTAGAATGCAATCAAATTAGTTTGACATGACCTATGTTTCATAAAACATGCTGATTTTTGCTAACACTTCAGACTCGCTGGTGTCTAGTGGGGGCAGCTGGTGAACGTCTGCGCGTTCACCGACTGCCAGAGAATCCCCTGCAGAGCTGCAGAAGGTCGTGTCACTGCAGCGCTCATCATAGAAGCCCTAGCGGACCCTGAGCTATGATTATAAGACGATCTTGATTATAAAACAATCTTGAATATAAGAAGAGGGGTATTTTTTGGAGCAATTTATATTCAAGCAAATACGGTAGATGCACCGAATGTTTTTGGTTTTCTGTCAAATTCTATGTTTCTAAATTGTACTGTGCCCATTTCTTTTTCTGACTACAAATCTGAAAATTTGTAAACCACTGTTTTCTTGTTTTACAAATTAATCACAAATATATGATTTACTGTATGCCCTGTAAGAAATATCTCTTCAAAACTGCTGACACAATTTAAAAAAAAAATCCTTTGGGTGTGGGGCAATTCTTTTCAATGTCCACCCCAAATCAGTCCAAGTATAAACAGACATGTGTGGTTGCATCATAACTGGGATACTGAAAAGGTACCTGAACACAGGGTGGTATTATTAAAATGTGTTCACTGTCTTTCATCCTCATGAGCAGTGAAACAGGTAACTCAGTTTTATCTTGATAGTAGATTACTGTGAAGGAACCCTCCATCACTGGGACCACTGGAGAGGCCTGACTGCCAACCTCCTCCCTATTGACTATGGGCCCTGGGTTTGTAAAGACTTCTGTGGCTACCCCCAGCAGTATATCATCCTATCACTGGTTGAGGGGATTATCTCCAGCAGACAGCCAGGATCTGCAAGCAGGGAGTGACCACCATTGTTTTAATTTAATATCAGACCCCTTCACCCCATGGCGCATTATTATGTTGTCCCCCTTCCCCCCAGTTCCACTACTACAGACATTTACCCTGGCCATCCCTGGAACTGGTTTTGGCCAGAAATAGATAGTGGAGTTTGGGACCCTATTGTGTTGTAAATCCCGTTACTGACCCTGTTGTCTCTGGGAGGCAGATTAAGGGGGGGGCAGTTTGTATCCCAATATCTTGTTTTATGTTAATGTGTGTTTTGCTGGATATATCCAGCCCTGTGTGTGAGAAATAAATCAGTCTTCCTTTGGTTTTACCTTACACTGAGTCTCGGCTAGTGACTGGGGAACCGGGGGAAAGTTTGTTGTCCCGGGCTAAGGGAGCATAAATCAGCGGAGGTAGTCGGTCGGACTAGCCAGCTCCGTGACAATTACTGTGTACACATTTAAAAAAAAAACAACAAAAAAAAACATTGACAGACTTTTATGGCCCCAGTGATCTGTATTAGCACAAAGGAGCACCTGTGATGTCACAGGTGACCAGTAGGGTTCCTATGATTGCTGTTTGCAGCCCTATGGCAGCTTTCCCCTCACATAGCCCTAATTCTCTGTTGTCCCTTTCTCACAGCATGTGCACTATGATTGGACCTTACTTTTAAGCCCCACCAAGAATGACTGACAGCTCCCAGTGTGACAGGGCTATTACATATATGAGATGCATTTTATTTCAAACTTACCTCAGCATGTCCTCCAGGATTAAGAGTTTTATTACAGCGTTCACACTTCAGACAAAATTTATGCCAATCCTTTCCTAATGAGGTCACTTTCTCAGCTGTAGATGGGGGGAAAAAAAGTTTAATGCATCAGACTGCTGCCTTCCTAATGACATATTAATTATCTGCACAGAAGTTACTAACACAAATGACATTCTGACTGACTGATGAAAATATAGAGACATTACACTATATGATCAAAGGTATGTGGCACGTGACCATGACACCTATGGCATTATCATGGAACACCCATTCTTTGCTGCTCTAACAGCCTCCACCCGTCTGGGAAGGTTTTGTATAATGCATTTAATTAGTCAAGTGATCTTTGTCCAAAAAGATACAGAGGACAAGTGGAGTATATTTAAACTCACACTTAAATAGATTTCTAAACATGTACCATTAGGAAGTAAATCCACAAGAAAGAAACTAAAACCAATGTGGATAAATAAAAGTATGAGTCAGGTAATGCGAAAAAAGAAGTTGGCATTTAAACTGTAAGTTAGAGGGCTCAGTGGCATCATATGTCAAGTACAAAGAGGCCAACAGAGCTTGCCAAAGAGCTTTTAGACTGACTTCATTTAACTCCTTAATGACTTACCCGTAGTAAGTTTTGTGCACCCACACACGTTATATATTGGTTTTTTTGCAGGAAAAGCAGGGCTTTATATGGTGATTTTTTTTGGGGGGGGGGGCTTTTTTCTCACTTTTATTTGAAAAATATTTTTCTCATCTGCAAAAACTAGTGAAAGAATCTGCTAAATAGATTCTACTATTTGGCCTGGGTTTAGAAAAACCCCATGTTTTTGTGGGTTTTTGTGATTTTTTTCTGCAAGTTATTAGGCAATAATTACAAGTAGCGTTTTGCTATTTCAAAACCATTTTGTTCCAAATCTGGTCATTCTGCCTCATATGGTATTTGGGACTTTGAAGCCAGCCAATGCAATTTACCCCATCATACCATATATTTTTGAAAACTAGACTAACTAGACTAATGCTGGTATTTTAACCCTTTCCATGAACTAATTCTATCAGCCTCTGTCAAACTTTCTGGTAGTAATTTTTTTTTCATGCACATTGTACTTCAGGTGTGAATTTACCGCCCCTGGTATATGTCAATGTCAAACACCCCAATATGTGTTCATCTCCTGAGAACAGTGATACCCCACATTCATATGTTTGTTGGGTTGTTCAGCCACATTTGGGAGGTGTGCATTTTTCAAATTGTAATTTTGACATGTTAAAAATTCTGCCCACATATCCTATTTGGGATATCTTGGAACCCAGACTGTCACGGAAGCCTCTGTGCCATGGGCTCCTGGAGGCAACTGAGTGCCAGTCAGGAAGAACCTGTCCTCCCTCCCCAGTGGCAGATCCCAATTTAGGGAGCTGAGGATATCGTCCTCCCTCCCCAGCGGCTGACAGGTGGCCTGGAAGACGGCGCAGCCGGCCCATCTCCCCAGCGGCAAGAGCACCAGGGAGAGGGTGCAGGTGGCATCACTCCCCAGCAGCTGGGTGAGTGCATATGAGATGGCGCAGCCGGCCAGTCTCCCCAGTGGCAACTCGGGAGCGGAGGAACCTGTCCTTCCTCCCCAGTGGCCACAGGAGCACCAGGGAGGGGACACAGGCACGTCACTCCTCAGCAGCTGAGCAAGTCCCTGAGAACATGTGCAACCAGCCCATCCCTCCAGCAGGATCACCAGGGAGGGGATGCAGGTGGCATTACTCCCCAGGGGCTGAGTACACTCCAGGGAGTAGGGACAGTCGGCACTTCTCTCCAACGGCTGGTATGTTCATCGGAAGAGGCAGAGTTTGGCCGGGTGAGCACTGCACTTGTAGGGGCAATTGGGCTAGGGGACCAGTTGGGACGAGATGGACTGACTTCCCGTCAGTCAACCCGTCTGGGGTCTCCTCCTGTGCGAAGGGGGAGAAATGTCACGGAAGCCTCTGTGCCATGGGCTCCTGGAGGGGACTGAGTGTCAGCCTCCTTACCACAGACTATGGGCCCTGGTAAGGAGTGCCACATTATCAAAATCATAAGAGACGCTAAAGACTGTGGAGCTCGGAAACAGATTTGGGGTTCCTGCATTTTGGGACTGTGACAGTTCCTAGAGTCACTCTACCCCTCACTTAATGTTATGCTTTTGTGTGTTATTAATAAAAATGTATTTTATTATTTCCTAATTTCCTAACCGTTTACACACAGCACACTAAAGTCTGGGAGATAATCTAATCAAGACAATGTGTATTCCTTATTTTAGTGGCATCTGTATCCTTTTGTATTGTTAATCCCTATACTGCCCCTGTTGTCTCTGAGAGGCAGATTAAAGGGGCGGTTTGTATCCCAGTATCTTCTTATGTTAATGTGTGTTTTGCTGGATATATCCAGCCGTCTGTGTCTAAAATAAATCAGTTCTCCTCTTGTTGTACCTAAAGACTAGTCTTGCCTGGTTATTTGGGTACTGGATAGCAATATCCTTTTTTGCTTGGGGATATTGCGGGGAATTATTGTCCTGAAGGGAGAAGTCACTTTTGGCGGAGAGGGACAACCTGTGGTCCCTAGTCGGTCAGTCACGCGGACCATATATCATCAAACCATATATTTTTTGGTTTGATGATGTATTTTAACTTCGTACAGTTTGCCGTAGTATTCATGTTTTGGGGGTTTTTTTCCCACACAACTTAACTTCAGGTATGAATTTACCTCTCTTGATATATGTCCCTGCCAAACAGCTCAATATGTGTTCAGAAACAGCAATAACCTCATGCATGGGTTTGTTGGGTTATAGGGGAGGTAAAAGGCCACCTTTGTGAGGTGTGCATTTTTTGGCACTGGGACATCTGGTCAGTCTGTGCCCATGTCCCATATTTGGGATACCTTTGAAGCTGGCCAATTCCATTTGCCCTATAAAATATTTTTTTTTTAAAACTAGGCACCCCATTGGCATTTAAAATGCCAATATTTTAACTCTTTCCAAGTTTTGTTTTTATATATATATATCGTATAAATACACATAAAATCGTATTTGCTTGATTATAAGACAAGGGTTTTTTTTTAGAGCAAATGCAACCAATCTTGTGAGTGGCGGCATTGCCATTCACTGATGGATTTGTGGTTGCTCTTCGGAGCAATCACAAGGCAATCGGGGTAGGGGATTGTGTTACTGAAACCCCTTGATATGTTTAGGAAGCGCGCATAGCCCCCAGTCTTATCTAACTCCAACGCTAGCACAGCATCCATTGTGTAAATAGGCTGGTTGGGGAGATTAACCCCTTCAATCCCCTATAGACGTACCGGGACGTCCAAAAAACGCCCACAAAGAAACCCCTATGGACGTCCCGGTACGTCCAGCCCTTCGTGCAGCGTCAGGGACACATCCCTGCCGCTGCACGGGAGACCAGGCTGTCGTTTGACAGCCTGGACTCCCCACTGACAGCAGAAGCCGGCTTTGCCGGCTTTCTGCTGTCCGATCTCCCGCAACAGCTTCCGGCATGAAAGCCGGTAAGCTGTTACCGGTAAACTGCCCGATCGCGCGATCGCGCAGTTGCAAACGCGCGATCGGGCATTCCCTTCCGGGTTACGTCACTGCTGACATAACCCGGAAGGTCATCGGAGGACAGGATATCCCCGCATGAGGCACAGAGACGCTGCGATCTCTATGCAGGTCTGTGAGGACCTGCATAGAGATCACAGTGTGATCGGTGCAGGGGGATCGCGGGGAGGGGAGTGAGAAACCATCTCTCTCACTCCCCCTCCCGTCCTGAAACAGAAAAGCAGAAAAAAAAAAAACGTTAGTCCATTTAATAATAATATTAAAAAAATCATTAAAATAATAATATAAATAATACTAAAAAAAATTATAATATGAGCTGTGATGTCACTGTGACATCACTGGTATGTTCAGGAGGTCCCTAGGAGGACCTCTAACCATTACTGTTTAAAAAAAAATATATAAAAAATAAAAAAAATGTAAAAAAATTAATAAAAAAAAATTAAAAAATATATATAAAAAAAGATAATAAAAAAAATTCTTAAAAAAACCTTACTTCCCATTGCCCTAGCATAACATCTAGCCAGTATAACCCTCCTGCCCCCGTTCACAACCCCCAAACCCGTTAAGCCATAGGCATAAAAATTATACAAAATTGTACACCTAATAGTTAGCTCCCTGGTGCTGGGAAAGTCTGGAAAATCTATATAAATTAGGTATTTCTGAAATCAGGACAGCTGAATTGATAAACTTGGAGGGGATTTTCCATCACTTTACTTAATTTTGTGAGGATTCAGAGGGAAAATGTAAAAAAAAAATTAGTTTATTTTTCTAATCTTCGCTAGTTTTTACTAAATTTCTCATTCTAAATTTTCAGCTAATCATCCAACTATGGTATCAAACGAAAGCTCTATCTCTCCTTGAAAAAACAATATATAGTTTACATGGGTACACTATTCACAGGAAAAGAGAATCATCGCTAAACCGACATACCCCAAAAATGGCAAAATTGCTCTGGGCTTTGAGGTACCAAAAACCCCTGGGATTGAAGGGGTTAAAGAACTCCCTTGTTATTGGCCCATGGTGTGACAGGACACAGTGGGGCTTGATCAACCGAGAGGGCTTGACGCATTTCACACCAAGTGTTTTATCAAAAGCTCTTTTGATAAAGCACTTAAGGTTTTAAATGCATATATTATACGTTATTACGTATTATACCTTTATTTGATTACTTCTGTCTTCATGGAGTGCCGGTGTTGCTTTTTCTAATTGTAGTTCTAATTATAGTATGTCTGGCAGAGCCTCATGGGAACTGAAGTTAACTGCAGATGCAGGTGTTAATTATGGATTACAACACCCATGATGCCTATTCATGGTGGACATCTGGCTGGCTGAGCATAATGGGAATTGTAGTTCTCATGACTGTGAAGAACCATGTCTGATCTTCACTGTTATTATTATTATATTTATTTGTACCTTGTTTGAATGTGGCTGCAGCTCCAGCCTTCAAAGAGACAATCCTATAATCTGGCTGGGGCTCTTAATCAGCCAGCACAGCCCTTTCTGCCCAGACAGCACCCGCACTACAGGGGGGATAACACAGGTGTGGGAAACCCATTGTATCCCTTAATCCCCTCACCTGATACATCCCCTGTATACCGATGGGATTTGTGAGGGGATGTGGCTGATAGGATTGGGGGTTGGGTTCAGTGCACAGTGAATGGAGATTGTATATAAATTCTGTGTGTTTGTAATAAAGAGAATTCTGTTTTTAACCTCAAAGCATGAAGTCCTGTCTCATGATTGAGGGAAGTGCTGGTCTGTGACTGCTTTCTTCGGACAGCCACAGCGTGTCCGCTTACTGGGAGAGGGAAGGAGCTGACGGGCGGATGTGTCCAGTCTGGGGCACAGGACGATCCGTCACAATGACTGTCAGACAAAAATGAAGCGTGTTTTCAGTGGCTATGCAAGCGCGACATTGTAATGTGCAATTACTTGTTGGGAGGTATGTGTTAGCTTGTGTGTGCTTGTTACTTTAAAATGTTTTTAAAGTATGTGTTATTGAACCCCGTATCAGCATGTAGCGTTACAACGGGTGTATGTTAACATGAATGTGTGTGTCAGTGTATGGTGTTAGAGGGTCAGGCATAAGACTAGGAGAGGGGAAGAGAGGAAGGAATGAATTACGTAAAAGGAAACTGTTCTAGAATGACAATAATTAACTACACTATTTATAGGTTATCTTACATTTTTTCCAGATTAACACATTGGGTGTAACCTTGGTCAGGAATATTAGGCTCTTTTGTCAATTGTCTGATGAATTTCCATAAAAGTGAGGAACAAATGAGAATATTTCCTGTAAACTCTATAAATAATCCAGCAGTTCAAGCTAATACAAAATGTATCCTGTCTTATTAGGGTGAGCTGGAAATATTGGTAAATGAGAAAAATAAATTAGAAATAAAAAAAAAAAAAAACAAGAAAATGACAAACATCATAAAAGCCAAAGATCAGGGGCATCATTTATATGGTACAAAGATACTAACAAAGCCTGCAGAAATTGTTTCTTCTATGCTATCTGGAATGTAAAATTTTATTAGTAAAAAGTAGAGAGAGAGAGAGCATATATTTGAAATATTTGTTTCTTCTTTCACTAAGGAAGAAGCAAGGGCGGAGCCCCTGCTGGCTGATTTTACAGACCCGTTGGAACAAAAGTGGGATTGGTTGACACAGGAACAAGTGGTTAAGCAATTTAACACTGTTGAGTTAGACAAGTTTCCAGGTATACACAGAAGAGTATTTAAGGAGCTAAGCTTTATTTTGTCTTGCCATCTGAATCACCATCTGAACAACGAACAACCTTTACAGATCATCCAGACCCCATCCAAGCAGTCCTCTCCTATTGTTTCACTTCCCCCATGAACCACCGACTAGATTGTAATCTCGCAAGAGCACAGCCCTCTTCTCCTTTTTGTACCATTTTGTTATTGTGTGTGAATTATTTCACTCATTATACCAGCCCTATCTGCTGGAGCTATATAAATGTAATGTAAGTGTAATGTAATGTAGTTCACAAGACGGTTAGTGGCTGCGCTCTCACGGATGTGAATATAAGAAAGAAAAACACAATAGTGCAATATGTCTCAAAGCTTATTTTTTGTAAAATGAAGGCCGCAAGGGGCTACTCACATTTGGTGGGGGCTTCTTCAGTTAGCCCCAAAGTATGCGCTTGGGCAATATAATCCTCGCCTTAAAGATTTCTTTGGCAGTACTATGTAATATGGGTTTCTTCAGTTAGCCCCAAGATGTGCATTTAGGTGGTATAATCCTTGCCTCGGAATTTCTTTAGCCTCAGCCGTTGGAGCAGTCTGGAGTGTCCACAGTTCCTTTTTGGTGAGCAATGATAGAATTGCTCACTCCTCAGCGCATAAAATACGCGTAAAATCCCCACCAAGGATATAGTGGTGGCTGACAAGGTATTCTGTCTTATAAATTAAAAAAGTTTCAGGAGCAAGATAAAATAGTTTTTAAAAAAACTTATTTATTTTAAACTTTTGGTAATAAAAACCAATAAAAACCAATAAAAACCAACAAATGGTTAATATAAAATAATACACAAACGTGTTTCGCCTAGCACAGGCTTCCTCAGAGTGTATAGAAAGGCTCCTGATACATTGTATGTTTTTATACAGTTTGAAATGTCTAAAATGGCGCCAAATGATGTCATCAACAAGGGGTTTGGCCTATACATCACCAAAAAAATATATATTTTTTTTAAAATTAAAACAAGCATAATTGGAACATTACAAAAAGCACGTCAAAATCTATATTTAACCCTTCAGGGGTTAGGGTTTTTAAACAATATATCCAATTCAATTCAGTCTTTCCTAAAATCTTCACAATATCCCCTCCTCTCCGGGGTATGGATATTTTTTTTATAGCAGTAAATTTTAGTAACTTTGGATCTTTATTGTGATTTAAGAAGTGTTTAGAGACGCTATGGGTGACGATTCCATTTCTAATATTGCGACAATGTTCTGATATTCTAACTTTTAAACATCTTGTCGTCATACCTACATACTGTAAGCCACAAGGGCATTCTAGTAGATAGATTACATTTTTAGAATTACAGGTAATGCATCCTTGTATTTTATATTCTTTATTCGTGATATTTGATTTAAACATTATTTGTTTTCTTTGCGTGTCAGTAGTTAAATCTACACGCTAAACACGAATTGCATTTATAAAAACCTTTGTCATTATTAAAAAACATCCCTTTCGTATCCCTATGTTTGCGTGTAAAATTCTTTGTTAATAACATTTTTAAATTAGGTGCGCCTCTAAAAACTATTTTTGGGTTATCTGGGAGTATTTTTCTTAAGATATCATCTTCTTTTAGAATATTCCAATTTTTTTTTAATAATTCTTTTAAAAATGTTATTCTTATTATTAAAATCGGTTACTATGGGTAGGATAAAGTTAGTATTTGTTTTATCTGGCTTTTCTTTATACTTTATTAAATCTTTTCTTTCTAAGTTTTTTATGCTAGCTATTGTGTTCTATTTTTTCTAAAAAAAAATTTTTTTTTAAATCCACTTGTGCTTTAAAAACAGGGGTCTCTGTGCAATTCCTTCTAATTCGTAGCATTTGGCTCTTGGGTATTTACCACCTATGCGCTGAGGAGTGAGCAATTCTATCATTGCTCACCAAAAAGGAACTGTGGAAACTCCAGACTGCTCCAAAGGCTGAGGCTAAAGAAATTCCAAGGCAAGGATTATACCACCTAAATTCACATCTTGGGGCTAACTGAAGAAACCCATATTACATAGTGCTGCCAAAGAAATCTTTAAGGCAAGGATTATACTGCCCAAGCACATACTTTGGGGCCAGTGGCGTCGCTACAGGGGGGCAAGGGGGGGCAATTGCCCCCCCTAGGTTAATCCTTGCCCCCCCGCCGAATTTGGAATAAAGTCGCAATGCGACTTTAAATCCCGTCTTTTTTATTTATTTATATATTTATTCATGCAGAGGAGAGAGAGGGTGCGGCCCGCGTAAGATCGGCAGTCAGGGCAACTGATCTTACGCGGGCCGCACCTCGAGCCCTGCTACTTACCTGTGGGAGGGTCTTCTGTACTGCATAGAGGAAGCGGAACCTAGCAGAGTTCATGTGACATCACATGACTCTGCTCCAGTCCTGCTTCCTCTGTACAGTACCAGAGAACGCAGAGGGAGGCCGCGCCCTCTGCTGAAGTCTGTGAGCGGCATCGAGGAGCTGCAGTGCAGGTAAGGGGGTGGGGGGGGGTGTTTGAATGAGTATGCGTGATTGAGGGAATGAATCTGTGAATGAATGAGTGTACTGGCTGACTTGGCATGATAGGAGTGTGATTGCTAACAGCAATCACAGTCCCATCATGCCTAGGTTCCAGCATTTACTGGATGGATGTGTAAGTGCTGGAACCTAGGCATGATGGGACTTTGATTGCTGTTAGCAATCACACTCCTATCATGCCAAGTCAGCCAGTACATGCTGAAACCTAGCTAGCTGCCCCCCTTGTGTATTGATGCTGCCAGCAGTATGGGGTCTGCACATCACTTACAGCCACCCTGTACCAGCATGTACTGGCTGACTTGGCATGATAGGAGTGTGATTGCTAACAGTGATCTATACCTGTAATTTAGGGGGTTTTAAATATACCTTTTAATGACGTGTTTTTATGTGAATTCCAATTGATCTATACCTGCAAAGCTGGGTTTTTGCGTTATTCTGTAGATCCATATCTATATGGCCGAGGAGTAGTATGTTGCGGATGCTCACAGGGGTTTATCAGCAAATCTACTTCTCTGACAGGTGCAGGCTTTTTCTTTTGTGAAGGACGGCGAGTTGAGGCCTTGTATATATTGTAGAGGTCTTAATCACCTGACTTTAAAAAAAAGAAAAACCCATACCCTATACCAGGGGTGTCCAACATGCGGCCCGAGGTGCAGTCCGCGTGAGATCGGCAGCCAGGATCACAAGAGCCCTGCTGCTTACTTGTGGGAGGGTCTATTCTCTGCTCCAGTCCTGCTTCTTCTGTGGGGAGAACGAGGGAGGCCGCGCCCCCTGCTGAAGTCTGTGAGCGGCATCGAGAGCTGTAGAGCAGGTAAGGGGGTGGGGTAGGTTGTGTGAATGAGTATGTCTGATTGAGGGAATTAATCTGTGAATGAATTAATTTGTGTGTGTGTGTGTGTGTGATAGCATGGATGTGTAAGTGCTGGAACCTAGGCATGATGGGACTAGCAATCACACTCCTATCATGCCAAGTCAGCCAGTACATGCTGAAACCTGGCTAGTTGCCCCCCTTGTGTATTGATGCTGCCAGCAGTATGGGGTCTGCACTTACAGCCACCCTGTACCAGCACGTATTGGCTGACTTGGGATGATAGGAGTGTGATTGCTAACAGCTAACAGCAATCTGCTAACAGCAATCACAGTCCCATTATGCCTAGGTTCCAGCATTTACTGGTTGCCTGGGTATAAAAAGAGTGTGTTTGCTGTTAGCAATCACACTCCTATCATGCCAAGTCAGCCAGTACATGCTGAAACCTGGCTAGCTGCCCCCCTTGTGTATTGATGCTGCCAGCAGTATGGGGTCTGCACTTACAGCCACCCTGTACCAGCATGTATTGGCTGACTTGGGATGATAGGAGTGTGATTGCTAACAGCTAATAGCAATCTGCTAACAGCAATCACAGTCCCATCATGCCTAGGTTCCAGCATTCACTGGTTGCCTGGGTATAAAAAGAGTGTGTTTGCTGTTACCAATCACACGCCTATCATGCCAAATCATATTGTTGATTTTTTGGTGTGTTACTTTTAATAAAAGTGTGGTTACACACTAAAATTGGACAAAAAATACAATGCCCAGCCAACCAGTACATGCTGGAATCTGGGTATGCCTGAGATTGCTGTTAACAATCATAATATATCATTTTTTTGTACAATTTTGGTGTGTAACCAAACGTTTTATGTTAAGCGTAATGTTACAGAACCTTTTGAGTGCCTCAAGAGATGGTCTTCACCAAATTGGATCTAAGAGGCGCATATAACCTTGAGGGCTGCAACAACTAATGGATAAAATCGATAATAATCGATAATGAAATTCGTTGGTAACAAATTTCATTATCGATTAGTTTAATCGATTTTTATAGATTATAAAATGAGGGTTTTTTCAGAGCAAATGCACTGAAAAATACCCCTCGTTTTATAATATGTTTCATTCAGTGTGACTCACAGTAGCAGTTACTACTTACCAGTCCCTCCCTGCAATCACTGCCGATTGGCCCCGCCCCTTTTTCTCCCAGTCCCTCTCTGCAGTCACTGCCAATTGGCCCTGCCCATTTCCTTATAGCATCCACATGGCTACTGTGAGTATAAAATTAATATTTGGGCTGCTGAAAGTTAGGGGAAGTGGGGGTTAATTTAGGGGCAGTTATGGTTGATGGCGTCTTTAAAGTTAATTTATGGGCAGTTATAGTTGATGGGGTGTTTAGGGTTAATTTAGGGGCAGTTATAGCTGATGGGGTGTTTAGGGTTAATTTAGGAGCAGTTATGGTTAATGGGGAGTTTAGCGTTAATTTAGGGGCAGTTATGGTTAATGGGATGTTTAGGGTTAATTTAGGGGCAGTTATGGTTGATGTTGTGTTTATGGTTATTTAGGGGCAATAATGGTTAATGGGGTCTTCAGGATTAATTTAAAGGCAGTTATGGTTGATGGGGTTGTTAGGGTTATCTTAGGGGCAGCTATGGTTGATGGAGTCTCTAGGGTTAATTTGGCGGCAATTATGGTTATTGGGGTCTTAAGGGTTAATTTAATGCTGAGGAGGTTAATTTAAGGTGCAGTTAGAGATAAAGGGGGGCAAACTAAGGGGAATCTAAATCCTGGGGGCAGTGAAGATTAATACTGTATTTATTTATAAAAGTATTGTGTCAGTGTGCTGTGAACGAGTCTGAATCTATGAGGGCACTATGGCATATCTGGGGGTATAAGGCATATGTGGGGAGGACGGAGTGGCATATCTGGGGGTATAAGGCATATAGGGTATATAAGGCATATGTGTGGAGGGTGAAGTGGCATATCTGGGGGTATGTGGCATATCTGGGAGGCAGTGTGGCAAGCCTGGGCTCAAATGTGCATAACTGGGGGGGCAGGTTGGGAAATAAAAACAAGAAATGCATTTTTATCAAAGTTTTTTCATTCTGCCGATGTTTACATCCTGTTTATTTATTAAATTATTGTAAATAAATGAAAATTTTACATGTATTTTCTTTATCCAATTAATCGAAAAAATAATCGGCCAACTAATCAATTATGAAAATGATCGTTAGCTGCAGCCCTAATATTCTTGTAGGAATCAAAGAAGGGCATGGATGGAAAACGGCATTTAACAAAAAAAAAGAGTGTAAAGTGAGGTGTATAGAGAAGAAACAATGATCAATATACTTCCCTTTTATATCGCTTTACCGGATACCCAGCTGCAGCCCGTACAAAACACTCTCCAGGTGTTTCAAAATTTGAACAAAGATCACTAGGGGGCGCTCGTGTATACCGGTTGAAACAAAACACTATATGTCTGTATAATGCACTCACAATGTGTACATGTATTCAGGCTTCACAAACATCCAATCCTCCAGGTGGATATATGATAAATATTTGCAAAAAAGCAGAAGACAGGTAGGGACCACAATGGTGTAATATCAAGCAGTTATTGTAACTCGCAAATGTAGCAATACACTTACACTTTTTGAGAGGGTGTAATACCCATATTCATCAAGTGTTTTTCCTCTGCTTCTCCTCCAACTGTTTCCCAGTGATCTACTGGTATGGAACTGCACTCAATGGTGGAATTAAGCTGAATCCACAATGTAGTGGGATAAAAAGTACTATTTATTTAAGGCTACAAGCCAAAATAAAAACTTATTGACAATCATCCACCAAGGGATGTTTAAAAGGTAAATAAAAAGTCCAATAAAAGAACTTAAAAAGAGCTCTATCAGATCCTCAACGCGTTTCGCCGTGTGTGTGGCTTCATCAGGAGTATCTTCGGTGTTGGTGTGTAGTTCTTTTAAATCATGTAGGGCGCCATCTTAATTTGCCGTCGTCTGACGTCAGTACGTCTGATGTCGTCATTCCGTCTGCTGTTGGACCTTCAAACGTTTCCCGGAACTCCGGAAATAGGTGAGAGAACACTCATATTAATTCATTTTAGCGGCGATCAAAAATGCCGGTTAGTACTGCAATGCTACGATCGCCTACTAAGCAGATAACGATCCCCTGCTATATCGCCTACTAAGCCGATAACGATCCCCTGCTATATCGGGTGTGTGCCCCTCCACCATACATCAAGTGGAGACTAGGTGAACTGTACCAATATTGGGTGAAGCGGCAGTGAAAAGTGCCGATTAATATTGTAATACCGTATCGCCTACTGTATCAATGGGGTCCGTCCCCCTAGAACTAGTCATTTGTGAGATAAAGTCACAGAATGATCGGAAGTGATAATTAAATCAAAGAAACGTGTGGGAGACATAAAAAAAAATGAAAAATACCAATCAGGAGAATGAAATAGAGGAGCCAATATCTTCGCCCGGTAAGTATTTATGAGAGAAATGTGTAACCGAGTTTAAGTGTTTATACTGTATTATTTCCATTGTTAGGAACAGGCCCTAACCCCTAGTTGCAAGAATGTGAGAAGTGCCATTCGTCATATACGGACTCCCCCGGAAGAATGTATACCTAGTTATGAATGTCTAGTTAGCTGTTAGACCTGAGTGGCCAAATGGTGGATTTTTACATATGTAAATGATAAACGAAAAAACCTTTTGTGTAATCTGAAGAAAAATAAAAAATAATAATAAAAAATAATAATAAAAGATAGATGTTCCAATAAATTACAAGTATATAGTGTGTGTTTTTAATGTTGTTAATGTCTTACATACATGTTCAATGAATTTTAAATAAAAATTATTTTTATCTGTTATAATTTATTTTGTTTTATTTGTCTTGTCTAGTGTGGCTGTACTGTTGAAGTATTATGAAATAAAATATTGAATACAAAATGTGTGTTGTTCATACTATTGCATAGAGATATCTTATATTGTGTGGTGTATATGTTTTGTGTACAATATATATGCTCTTATATCTAACAATGGGTATGTGTGTGATGAAGGTGTGAGAGTATGTTGCCCATACTGACTGCATTGTGTATGGTGGTATGTATATGTTATCAGCTGAATTCTCACATATATGTCAATATGTCCAGCTCCATGTTTAGACCACCTTTTTTAAAGGTTTTTAATTTGAAAATCCATTCGGTTTCCCGTTTGGATAAATTATCTACCGTACTGCCACCTCTCCAATTGGGAGGAACCCAATCTATACCTATGATTTTTAAAGATTCTATAGAATATTTTGGGCACATGTTGCAATGCCTGGGAACGCTATGTTTAGTGTTGTTTCTTATGTTTCCGAGATGTTCTAATACCCTCTCTTTCATGGGTCTTATGGTCCTGCACACATATTGTAGGCCACACCCACACTGTAATAAATACACTATATTTTTCGTTAGACAGTTTATAAAGTGTTTAATAGTGTATATTTGACCTGTTATTGTGCCTATAAATTGATTAGTTTTTTTAGGTAAGGATGTACACATTTTACAATAACCACATTTATGAAACCCATTTGGTTTATTTCCTACAAACATTTGAGGGTTTTGTACTGCTCTTTGTTTCGGTAGGACGCTCTGGGCCAGTATTGTTTTTAATGATCCGTTTTTTTTAAAGATTATTTGTGGTCTATCTGGTAATGCCGTACTTAACACTTCATCATTTTTTAATATATGCCAATGTTTGTTTATGATCTGTTTAATCTAACAAAAGTTATGGTGGGGTGATGGCTTGTCTGGTGAATGTAGATTAGTACTTAATAATGCTTCTTCTACCCTTTTAATTTTAAGTGGAAGGGTTTTCCATCACCTTTTCCATTTTCTTGATGAAAAACGACAAGAAAACTGCCACTGCATTTTTCTGGGTTTTGGCGTTTTTCTGGAGTTTTTTCTGGCGTTTTAGCCTTTCTGTGGAAATTGCTTTTTTGACCTTAGGCAGTTTTTCCAGCCTTTACACGTTGGAATTTTCACCCAGCTAAAAGGGATTAGGATAAATGGCAAGTTTCCTGATATCATTTTCTTGGTAGAGTTCTACTTAAACACGCCCCAGCGGACCCTTTTGTCTCTGTTCTGTGGTTTGTAAGGCATGCTTTATTCCGAATGTCTGCTCCTCTAGGAAGATTGGCCCCAAATGATGGTGCAAATTGTTTGCTGTTGCTTTTGGCACGCAGGATCCAGTTGGGTATGTTTGTTTGTAATGGCATGTCTGTTCCAAATGGTGTAATATTCAATATGAACTTTGTTTTGTGTGAAACTGTTTGTGTCCAGCCTATTTCTCGTAGGACACACAGATACTGGGTCCATCCTCTGCATTATAACTGTGGAAAAAAACGCCATAAAAAACGCCAAGGCAAAACCCACATGGCTTTTTCATGGCGTTTTTTCTCTCCCATAGACTTCTATTGGAGAAAAACGCCAAGATTTCCTTGCAAAAACCATGCTGCGATTTTGAAAAACTGCCACAGAGCCCAAAAAAGCAGAAAAACGCCAGAGGACAGAAAAAACGCCAAACAGAAAAACGCCAAGTGGATATGGCGTTGTGCGATTTCCTATTGAAGAACAGCTAACATCTGGCCGCAGCGTTTTTTCACAAAAAAAACGCTGTGTGGCTGAATTGGCGTTTTTAGCAAAAAAAACCCAAGTGGAAACCTAGCCTTACCCCACCATAAATTTTGTTATTGGTATTTCTTGTGCTTCTCCAAGCATTAAGCCAGTATCGCAACCTCATGCTGACAAGTCCCATTAAGGATGGAACAGCTGTCCATGAGTGGTGATCTAGCTACTGCACCTCTTTCCCAAATTTCGTCTAAAGACTGTGGTACAGCGGACATTTGCTCTAAAGGGATCCATGTATAAAGTGGATATAGAGGCAAAATGTGATAATTGTTGACCTTATATTCATGTGCCTACCCAGAATCCCTTGAGGCTGTGGCAGCACCACAAGATTTCTGAGGGGAAAAAACAAGCCTTCTGGCTTGTCTGGTGTATGTAGGTTAGAGAGTTCCCATGTATGGGCATTCAGCAACACTGGCATCAGGGGCGTCAACATCCGCCATACAGTTTAACCCCTTCAGGACCGGGATTTTGATACTAAGTTGTCGCTAAAGGACCGGAGCTTTTTTGTGTTTTTGCTATGTCTTTCTTCAACTGTAATTTCTCTCTTATTAATTAGTGCACCCACACAAATCATATATTGTTTTTTTCAGCACAAGTAGGGCTTTCATTTGAAACCACATTGTTTTGTTTGAAATAAACTGAAAAAAGTGGGGAAAAAATGAAAAAAACGAATTTTTAGGGCAAATATTGCAAGGCATGCATCACGTTTTTAAAATGTAATTTTTTTCAAATTTGGCATGGTAGTCTAATAACTGCAATAGTTGTCACAGATACTGATTATCCCCCCAAAATTATATGTTTATGAATAGTAGATAAGTCAAGGTGTACAACTAGGGTCATTGTGACACTTTTCAAACAGGGATTTTATCGCCAATTGCTGCCAAATTTTGAGGTATTTTTATATTTGTTTGGTTTTTTTGCATATGTTGCTTTAGATTTCATATTATATTTTGTATAGAATGGGTGCAACTGCAGAAAAAAACACAAAATTGTGTTCACCAACATTCCCCGGTTCCAACAAGGCCTCAAATGCATGGTTCATGCATTTTTTGAGGAAGCTATGAGGGCAAAACTGGAACATGCGCATTTTAGTTTTCAAATTTGGAATTTTCATAAATTCGTTTACTGGTCCCATATCCTATGTGGGACATTTTGGAAGCGCCCCACTGTAAATTACCCCATAAAAGTATATATTTATGAACAGCAGACAAGTCAAGGTGTTCAACTAGGGTAATTTTGACAGCTTTCAGTCAGCCATTTCTTCATTGATGTCTGCCAAAATTTCACGGAAAATTTATTTTATTGCGTTTTTAACGCATACATTTCAATGTTGTAGTTGCCCGACTCCTCGCTTCTGCCTTTTTTGTAAATGGGCACAATATTAACTAATTTCCAATCCTCTGGGACTACCCCCATTAACAATGATTTGTTAAATAAATCAGTTAACCTTTCTCTTGTATCTCTTGTGTGTCTTGTCCCTTCGGGTGGTGCACTTGGGGCAATTTCTTGAGTATGTTCTTTTGTTTGTTTTTTTAGTTTTTGTATTTTTTCCCCCTCTTATTATTGTTATTTTTTATTATTTTTCTTCTCAGTTTCTTTTGTCATTTCTCTGCCCATGTATGTACTTTTGGCAAATCATGTATCTGACGTTCGGAGACGCTTAACGGAGAGTGTTATGTTGTTTCCGTATTAATGTATATGTGCTCTCTCCAGTTCACTTGCAGCTGTATGACTATACTGTTGTTACGCAGTCACACTTGCACTGTACGTCTGTGTTATGACTTTTGTTTTCAATAAAGAGAATTGAATTGAAAAATCAGTTAACCTTTTTGCTAGTACATCACCAAGCTCTTTTAAAAACTGGGGGTGTATCCCATCAGGGCCTATCGACTTATTTGTCTTTATCTTGAACAACTGAAGTAGAATCTCCACCATGATAAACTCGCATGTATCAAATTACTCTGTCTTTTTTCCTGAGGTCCCTTTCATTTTCATCTGTAAAAACTGAACAGAAATATTCATTGAGGCAGTTAGCTAGACCTTTATCCTCTTCTACATACCTTCCTTCTTTTTTTTTAATCTTACCACTCCTTGTTTTTCTATCCCTTTCTCATTTATATATCTAAAAAAATATTTTTTATCTCCCTTTTTTTACTGACAGGGCAATTCTCTCTCCTGTGTGTGCTTTGGCGGCTCTTATAACTTGCTTTGACTCTTTCTGCCTAATCTTATAGATCTGTCTATCTATCATTGAAAAATGTGCATGCCCCAAATGTGGCCCTTTTGCCCCCGAACAGCCAGGCAAAATCATGTGGGGTATCACTGCGCTCAGGAGATGTTGCTGAACACATATTGGGGTGTTTTATGATAGTGACATATACCAGAACCTGTTTATTCATACCTGAAGTAAAATTTGTGTGAAAAAACAAATGCAAAAAAATTACTACCATAAAGTTTGACAAAGGCTGATGGTAGAATAAGTGCTTGGAAAGGGTTAAAATACTAGCATTTGGAATACCCTGGGCTGTCTAGTTTTCAAAAATATATGACTTGATGGGGTAAATTGCATTGGCCGGGTTCAAAGATACCCGAAATGGCACATGGGGGGAAGAATTACCAGATTTGGAAAAAATGGCTTTGAAATAGCAAAACGCTACCTGTACTTATTGCTCCATAACGTGCAGAAAAAAGCAAAAAAACATAAAAACATTGGGTATTTCTAAACTCAGGACAAATAGTAGAATCTATTTAGCAGTTTTTTTTAATTACCTTTTATAGATGAGTAAAAGATTTTTCAACTAAAAGTTATAAACAGTCATTTTTTTCTAAATGTTTCACCATATTTTATACTTTTTTTAATAGTAAATAATATGATACAATCAAAACAATGTCATCTAAAGAAAGCCCTGTGTGTGGGTTCAGTAAACGGGAAAGAAGAAAATTACAGCTAAACATGAGCAGCGCAGAAATGTTAAAACGGCCATTGTCACGAAGGGTATAAAAAGTAAAATCAGCCTTTGTCACGAAAGGGTTAAACCACACAGACTGACGATCACTAGATCCCAAACTTTCACCTACAGTAATATCCGACACAAAATCTTCATTTGTGAACACTAAATCTAATATGGCCTCCTTATTAGCTCCTCAACTACTTGTTTTAAAGATAATCCCAGTAGAGAGTAGAGTCTACACTCCGGGCACAACCAGCTACTTTGGTTTTCTATTTCACATCAGGAAGATTAAAGTTACCCATGATTACAACTCCCCCTTCACTGTCATTTTAGCAGTTTCCCCAATTAGTAGAGTATCTAGCTCTTCTACTTGTCCTAGGGGTCTATACATTACACCTCCACAAGTTACCGTACACTTACTAAATTGTAATGTTACTCAAACAGACTCTATGTTCTCCTCACTAACTTGTGTTTGGTTAGATTTTATGTTATCTTTGACATATAGGGCCACCCACCTTGATATGTTGCAACAATGCATGGTCGTCTACCTAGATGACATCCTTACTCATTCTACCTCATTGGAGACTCACTATGCAGTTACATAGTTACATAGTTCATAAGGTTGAAAAAAGTCCATCAAGTTCAACCCTTCTACCTAACCTTCCTATTCTTGATCCAAAAAAAAAACTATTTAAGCTACTAAGAATTCTGCCGTCAGGGGAAAAAAAATCCTTCTTGACTCCAGGAGGCAACTGGATTTCTCCTTGGATCAAGAAGCTCTAAAATATTAATGTTACTCTATTTATAGCCCTGTATGTCATGCCTTTCTAACACCACCTCCCTTGGCAGTGAATGCTATACCTTTTTATTGTACTTACTGTAAAGAATCCCTTCCTTTGTCGTCTATGAAATCAGAGGTGACCTCTTGTTCTTTGTACATTTCTGTTAATTAACAGGTCACTGAAGAGCTCGTTATATTCACCCTGCATATATTTATATAATGTTATCATATCCCCTCTGAGACGTCGGTTTTCTAGAGTATATAATTTTAACTTTTTTAGTCTCTCTTCATAACTGGTATCTCCCAATCCCCTTATTAATTTTGTAGTCCTTCTGTGCACTTTTTCTAATTCTATAATGTCCTTTTTAAGGACCGGTGCCCAGAATTGTACCGCATATTCAAGGTGAGGTCTTACCAGTGACCTGTAAAGAGGCAAGATAATATCCCGTGAATCAATACCCATTTTTTATGCATGCCAAGACCTTATTGGCCCTTGCAGCTGCTTGCTGGCATTGCGCACTGTTGTCAAGTCTGTAGTCTACCATTATTAGTCCTTCTCAGTAGTATTTTTCCCCAAGGATATTCCATTTAAAGAATAGGTTGCCTTTTTATTATTTTTACCATAATGCATAACTTTCTATTTCTCTATATTGAATCTCATCTGCCACTTGCAAGCCCAGTCCCCAACTCTGTCTAAATCTTCCTGTAAAGAAGTAACATCCAGATTAGTCTGATTTACCCTGCCTGTGACATGGCTCTCAATGCAGCTTGGGAGATCATTCATAAATAAATTAAAAAGAAGAGGACCGAGGACAGACCCGAGGCACTTCACTTAATACCTGCGTACAGTCTGAGAAACATCCATCCACAACGACTCTCTGCATTCTTTTAGCCAATTTTCGATCCAAATACAGACATTTGCCCCTAAGCCAATTTCTGTTAATTTGCAGAGTAGCCTTTAATGTGGAACTGTATCAAATGCCTTAGCAACGTCCAGATAAATCACATCTACAGCCACAGCCAGGTCTATATTTTTGCATGTGCCTACCCAGAATCCCTTGTGGTTGTGGAAGCACCATGAGATTTCTGAGGGAAAAACACGCCTTCTGGCTTGTCTGGTGTCTGTAGATGAGTGTTTAATAATACTTCTACTACCCCTTAAATTTAAGTGGAAGGGTTTCCATCACCTTTTACCCACCATAACTTATGTAATGGTATTTCTTAGCTACCCCAAGCATCAACTATTAAGCCAGTATCACAACCTCATGCTGACGAGTCCCATGAAGGAACGAAACAGCTGTCCATCGCTTCTTGGCCTTTTGGCTAAGATCAAGTGTACTTCCCCTTGTGGTGACACTGGTCCTCTGGCCTTAGGGTTGGGAAAGCAATGGAGCCTGAGGTGGAATTGCCCCGGCAGAAATGCTGGAGTCACCGTGTGTGGTATTGCATGCCGCTGCATACGGTGAGCGCACGTTCTCACTGGCGGCCTACCAGCACTACCTTCTCCCCATGTCTTGGGGTTAAGATGATTTATTTTTGAATCTGGCAGGCCAGCAATGGCCTGTCCTTAAATTATTTTTCTTTAATTTATATAATTCACATCGTTTTTTTACACGACTGCCTATTAATTTCCCCGTTTTTGAATTCATGGCTTTTGAAATTCACGGCTTGGCCCCCATGATTCTTTGGCACACGTTTTTGTAACCACGTTTTAGGACACTGTTTTCTTTTTAGAGGCAGTGAAGTCTAGACTTTGCTGGAGGAGGATTGGGAGCCTTCCGGCCCCTTCCTCTCTTCAAGAAGGCCAGCAAGGAGTCTCACTCTTCGGGGTGAGACTCAAGATCCGACCCTCCCATGGGGGGGGTTGAAATTTGTCCGAGTTCTCCGTGAGGGAACTCGGTATCGTAGTCTGGCTTCTGCTGCCTTGTGGTGATCTGGCTATTGTACCTCTTCCCGAGTTTTGTGTAAAGGCTGTCTTGTACAGCGGGCAATTACTTTCAAGGGATCCATGTATAAAGTGGATATAGAGGCAAAGGTGATAATTGTTAACCTTATTTGCATGTGCCTACCCAGAATCCCTGGGTGTTGTGGAAGCACCATGAGATTTCTGAGGCAAAAACAAGCCTTCTGGCTTGTCTGGTGTCTGTAGATGAGTGTTTAATAATACTTCTACTACCCCTTAAATTTAAGTGGAAGGGTTTCCATCACCTTTTACCCACCATAACTTATGTAATGGTACTAACTTCTTCATCAGAATGCTAATAGGTTGGTTTGACAAGACTGGTCTTTCACAAATCCATGTTGACTTCTACGAATTGGATTCTGGATCAAGTGCTAACCATATGCGCCACGTCTGGAAAATGTAATTGTACACTGCTTCTACTGAGTTTTCCGTAACTGAAGTCGTACTGTAACGTGTATTGCCCTGCGCTGCGTCGCAGTACTGCTTATCGTCTATCTGTACCGATACTACCGATTTATGTATTCCTGCTAAAACAGGTTGATGTCTGTTTTATCATAATCAGTTTGTATAATAAACTTAAATACAAAAAAATTTAAAAAAAAATTGGATTCTGGATCAAGATATGATCAAGATATGATCTTGAATGTATACCTTTAGCAACCCTTCAAATAATTTCCCCACTACCGATGTTAAGCTTACTGGCCTGTAATTGCCCGGTTCAGATTTTGATCCCTTTTTAAATATGGACACAACATCTTCTTTGCGCCAATCTAAAGGAACTATGCCTGGGCTGAAAGAATAACTAAAGATTAGTAATAATGCTTGGGCCAGAATTAGGCTTAGCTCCTTCAGTACCCTTGGGTGTATACCATCCGGTCCAGGGGCCTTGTCTACCTTAAAGTTGTCGCAAGTGTACTCCTGAGAAAATGGTCTATTTTGTAAACTCGAAAAGTGTGAGTTTCATCAGTTCCAAGTGACATTTCTAGAGTATATGATTTCTGACAAACGTTTTGGTATGGACCCGCAAAAGCTTTCTGCGGTCCTACAATGGCCTGGTTGGGTTTCACAAACTACTATAGCAAATGTATTAAGAATTTCTTTTATAGTCAAGGCAGCGTTCGTTAAGGCTCCTATTTTGGTTCACCCTAACCTCGCTCTACATTTTGTGTTGGATGTCAATCCGCCTGAGACATGTGTAGGCTGCCTCCTGTGTCGACGTCCTACTCCGGAGACTCCTTTACACCCGTGTGGATTGGTGATGGCGAGCTACTGGCTATAATTTTAGCACTTTGAGAATTTAGACACTTACTCAAGGGCACTAGTGTTGCCGTTCTAATTCTCACTGACCACAAGAACTTAACCTAACTCTCTGAAGGCCGACAGGCCAGGTGGGCCCTCTTCCTATCTCGTTTCAATTATATAGTCTTGTATCTTCCCGGTACTAAGAATATTAAGGCTGATACCCTACATAGTAACATAGTTCATAAGGTTGAAAAAAGACCAAAGTCCACTTCCGGGAGGCGGGCTCTTGAGATGGCAGCTTTTTAGCTGTGCTCCCTGAGTGCTACCAATATCACCATCCACGCTCTCAAGCCACAATTTGTCATCCAGCTCACCATCGCTGCTGTGGGCTTGTTCTCCGGCGTGGGATCGCGGGTTTATTTGTCCCGCAGCACTCGTTATTTTACTTCCGCTATGTACACCAAGATATCTAGGGGTGCCACTATCCTACTCTCCAAAAAGTTGCCTTTCGTTGTCGAATCTGAGATTGCTGACACGGAAGGGCGATACATTATTCTTAGGGTCAAATTGTTTAATGACTCCTTTACCTTTGTCAATTTATACGCTCCAAATTCTGACCAGTCCGCTTTTATGGCCAAAGTTTACTCGCTATTACTGGAGATTGCGGCCCCTAATGTGATTTTGGGGGTGATTTTAACTTAGTGGCTAATGTCACTTTAGATGTCTCTGGCCCTTCCTCCCGCCCTCTTGGGCTCTCCTCCCTACCCTTGCTGGATCACCTCCGTTTGTGGGATGCCTGGAGGTTTCTTAATCCAACAGACAAACAATACACGTTCTACTCCCATCCCCATAATTCGTTTTCCCGGCTGGACTACCTGTTCCTGCCTGAATTATTGCTACATTGGTTGAAGGCTGCCCACATAGGCCAGATAGTGATCTCTGATCATGCTCCCATCTGGATAGAGGTCTCTCTAACCTCCCCATATCAGGTGTCCCGTAACTGGCGGTTTCCTAGCAACCTTTATACTTCAGAAGCGTTTAAGCAATTCCTGATTGCCAAATGGAATGACTATGCTGATGATAACCACGTCCATCTTGACGACCCGGATTTTTTCTGGGGTGCCTCCAAACCAGTTCTCAGGGGCCATATTATTGCTTATGTGGTGGGACGCAGGAGAGAGGCCGAAGCTAAACTTGTCCGCCTTACGGAAGATCTCTCTGCGGCGTATGCTGCTCACAAAACCCATCCTAGTCCTGATACCCTGAAAACGTATAAGGAAATCAAATCTCTCTATGATGCCTGGGTTACTGAGAAGGCACAGCTTTCCCATAATTACACTCGCAACGCCTTTTTTCGCTGGGGTAACAAGCCCGGTAAGCTCTTGGGCAACCTTATCCGCCGCTCTAAATTTAAATATCATAGTGTAACTCAGCTTCGTAACGGTTCTCAATCGGTCGTGACTGAACCCGATAAAATCACGCGACTCTTTGCTGACTATTTCGAGGATTTTTATTCCTCTGAATCCAATGATCCTGATATGATGCTTCAACTGTTTCGCCAGGCTGGTATTCCAAAATTGACGCCTGACGACTGAGAACGTTTGGTTACGCCTTTCACCCCCTCCGAAATTGCGGCTGCCATAAAGTCCCTCCCTAACGGTAAATCCCCGGGACCAGATGGCCTAGGTGCCGAATATTATAAATTACTTTCTACTTATTTACCGACACATCTTACTGATGTTTTTAATGGATTTCTACAGGGAAAGATACCCCCGAAGGAGTTTACGGCTTCCCGCATTATAGTTATTCCGAAACCCAACAGGGACCCTGCTTTTCTTATCGCCCCATCTCCCTGCTGAACCAGGATCTTAAAATTTATGCTAAAATCATGGCTTCTCGACTACAACCTGTTTTAATGAAGCTTACCTCCCCCTCTCAAACGGGTTTTGTTAAGGGTCGCCACTCTACGCGGAATATTAGAGGCCTTATTTCTGAAATTTTTACTGCTAAACTTACAAATAGTAAAGCCTCTATTGTGATTAGTTGTGACGCTGATAAGGCTTTTGACAGAATTTCCTGGCCTTATCTTGTTAGTTTCTTTAAATTCCATCATTTTGGCTTGCCCTTTATACAGATGTTTTGTGCACTGTATCATTTGCCTATGGCCCAAGTTACAGTGAATAATGTGAATTCCCGCTGGTTCTCTCTAGGCAGGGGTACTCGTCAGGGCTGTCCTCTGTCCCCTCTTCTGTTCAATCTAGCACTCAAGCCCCTCATACGAATTGTTGAGCGTTCCGGTAAGCTTGAGGGTATCCGAGTAGGTGAGGTTGAGCTCAAGATCACAGCCTTTGCTGACGATCTTCTGTTATACCTTTCCAACCCCAAAGCGGCCATGCCGTTCCTTCTTAATCTGTTTTTCAGTTTTCATAAAGCCTCGGGATTTCTCATAAATAAGATCAAATTTAGAGATTTAAGAGGGACGTTCCCCTTCAATTGGACCCAACTTCCCTCTTTAAAATATCTGGGTCTCATCATTCCTACCAATTTGGCGCACCTCTATAAACTCAACTTTTCTCCTCTGTTGCGTCAAATGGAGGATTCTTTCAAAACGTGGTCCAAATTTAACCTCTCCTTCTTGGGACGATGCCACTTGTACAAAATGGCCTTTTTCCCCAAACTTTTATATCCGATCCATATGTTACCTCTTACCTTAAGGAATAAAGATATCCAACATCATAATGCACTGCTGCGTAAATTCCTGTGGTGCAATAAAAAAGCTAGAATTTCCCTGTTTAAACTCCAACAGCCTGCTCGCAATGGGGGGGGTGAATTTGCCTAATCTGTTGGACTATAATTTGGCTTCTAACTATCGTTTTGCGGCTGATTGTTTGCGAGGCGGGTCTAAATTTACCAACGTGTCCCTGGAACAATGCTTGTCTCCTACCATTTCTTTGGCCTCTCTCCTGCATCTATCTACAGTTGACCTGCCCCCGGAGGTCGTATCCAACCCATTGCTGTATCATACTGTTAAGGCTTGGGGGCGTGTTAGACGGCGCATGGGCCTGGAGGTCCACTAGTCTAGGTTCCTGCCTTTGATCCGTAACACGCACTTCCAGCATGGGAGGGAGGATATTGTCTTTCGACGCCTGGCCCGGGTGGGGGGTCGCGCCATTGGTGATTTTCTGGACCCACGTGGGGGTAAACTGTTGTCCTTTTTGCAGCTCCAATCTAAATTCCCTACTGTTCACGTTCACCCTATTCACTACTTTCAACTTCGTCATTATATTAATTCCCTGCTCCCTCATCTCTCTGGGGCTAATTCAAACAGTCCATTGGACCAGGTAACGGTATTGTCCCGTCATACTGCTCAAGATATCTACTATCTATGAGCAGACGCTCAGGCCTGTCCTCGATTGGGAGTCTCACGGCGCAGGTCTTCCCTCCTGGAGGGCTGACTTTCCAAATCTACCTCCGAACCAGATTCTCCGGGCTTATATGTTCAATTCTAAAGTCCTGGTTTCCAGGGATTACAGTGAAATGTTCCTCAAGATTGTGCATAGAGCGTATGTCACCCCTAAACTTCGGTTTTTAACGGGCTTAGCGGATCACTCCCGCTGTTTAAAATGTCAATTGCCTGAGGCCGATCTTCTGCATGGCTTGTGGTCTTGCAGCTCTATTGCCCTATTTTGGGATGCCCTACAAACATATATCAACGACACTCTGGGCATTCGTTTTGCCATATCTACTGAATGGGCTATTTTTGGTATATTCCCTGACCACATTCCCCCACCTGTAGCAAGGGCTAAATTTCTCTTGCTTATACTTTCCGCAGTGGCAAAACGGGCAATACTGTCCCAATGGATTGCTCCTCAACCTCCGTTGCTTCCTCTGGTTCTGTCACGACTGCAATTTTTGTTCCATATGGACTGGCTTGAAGCTGTCCTTCATAAGGAAAGCAAAGTTAAATTTCAGTCGCTGGTCCCCATATATCGCAACTTTAGATAACGCCACCAGGTTGTCACTGTTTCAAACGTTCAATACCACGGAGTGGTATTGTCTTCAGGTCCTCAAAGGTGTTCACCCCATACCGGGGTTCTGATCTAGTTACGGAACACGACATATCTGTGTTGTGGCTAGGTGTTCTGTGATTGGGAAGTGTTTCTACCTGCACTGTCTGTGTTTTTGGAATTGTGCATTGCTTGTACCTGTCTGCATCTAATCTGTCACCGTGTCTCTGTGTACCATTGTTTTTATATTGTATGCTTTGTCTTCTCCTTGTAATAAAGAAGTTTAAAAAAAAAAAAAAAAAAAAAAAAGACCAAAGTCCATCAAGTTCAACCTATATACATATTGTGTCCCTACTGTGTCTCACCAATTCTCCATACCGTCTAAAGAGGAGTGCATTCTTGACCATATCCTGGCCGCTATATGTACTAACATTACTTCTCCTCTGGGTGAATAGATCTTGGCAGTGAAACATACTGTTCCTCCAGAGAAACCTAATGGTAAATGTTTTGTACCAAAGAACTTCTGGGTCAAATTACCACAAACCTATCATAATACAAAAGCTGTTGATCACCAGGCCGGGCTCCAGAAACAATTTGTCACTGCTTTTGTTGCTGCATGTCATGTATGTGCATAGTGCAAAACTCCCAGGCACCTTCCATTGGGACTCCTTCAATCTACAGCCACAGGTAAACACCCCTGGACACATCTATCTATGGATTTTATTGTAGACCTTTCTGCCTCCATCCTTATGGTTTGCCATTTTTTTCCAAAATGTCCCATTACATAACTCTCAAGAAATTCCCATTGCCTCAAGAGCTGGCCTTGATAAATAACATGAATATAGATTTCTAATTAATATGTGCTTGGTTAAGTTTGTGTGTGTATGTAGGTGTGATATCTTACAACTGTCTTTCCTCTTATTCCTGTTCTGCCCAAGGCCCTATTCTGTGACTTTATTGATTACCCCTCTAAGTGGCTTATAGCTATCATACAAACTTAATCAAGCACATTAATTAGAAATATATATTCCTGTTATTTTCCCCAACATGTGGTATACCCAAGGATATAGTCTCGGATTCATCTCCAGAATTTGACTATCCTTCTGTTTGGCCTACCATCAGCAGTCCAACGGTGCTGTGGAACAGACTAACCAAGCCTTGGAGCAATACCTTCGCTGCTATGTCTTGGATCATCACAATAACTGGTCTGATCTGTTGCCCTGGGCGGAGTTCACCCGTAACAGTGCTATTAACTCATCCTCTCAATTGTTTCCTTTCTTGGCCAGCTAGAGCTTTCAGTCATCACTGTTGCCCGATTTGATCATGCCTCAGAGCACTCCGGAAGATCATCTTAGGGAACTCTGTTCCACATGGGTACAGATGGATACGTAGATCCATGCAGTTCCAAAAACTCCACGCTGATCCCAGATGCCTACCTGAGCCTTCCTACCAGGTTGAGTAGACAGTGTCTTCTTCTAACATGAACCTTCGCGTGCCTACCCAGAAACTGTCTCCCCGCAACATTTGGTCTTATCATTTACTCAGTAAGGTTAAACTGGTTGCATACGCTCTAGACCTTCCTCCGGCTATGAGTATCTCCTTGCTTGGTTTCTGACCTCCTTGTGCTATCTTGCTGCTGTTATGTCAGACCCTGACTTGGTTTACTGATTCTCCTGAATCCTGATCCTGGCTTCCATTCCTGACACACTGCTGCCTTCTCTGTTCCTAGCTCCAGTTCATCTGACTACGCTCTCTGGCTTCCGGTATACCGACTCCAGCGTGTCTGACCACCCTCTCTGGCTTCTGGCTTTGTTTTTTGGACTATTATTATTATTTCATGTTTTATATCGCACCATCATATTCTGTAGCTCTGTACAATGGGTACATAACAGGACATAACAAGTAGTATATAACATAACAATTTGATTTACAGAAACAGCAGGTCGGGAGGGCCCTGCTCAAACGAAATCTAAAGTGAGTTAGTTTATTACACAATAGGTAAAATTGCCATTGTTAGGGATGGACCAGATGCACTAGTATAAATATTGCAGGAAAGGGACTAGGAGCGACGGAGCTGTGCTCCTTAACTGAACTGGTTGCAGACCCAGTTGGGGTCCGGCCCCAGTTCAGTCTTCTTTTTAAAAGGGGAGATATGTGACAGAATGACCTGTCATACAAGGCCCCAGGTAGTCAGAGATGGCTCCAG
This sequence comes from Sceloporus occidentalis, assembly GCA_023333645.1. NCBI lineage: Eukaryota > Metazoa > Chordata > Lepidosauria > Squamata > Phrynosomatidae > Sceloporus > Sceloporus occidentalis. Next base: position 822,280 of record JALMGF010000263.1, read on the forward strand.
CCTGGCTGCCAAACAGGCAGGAACTCCATTGTTTAATTAATCCCATCAATAGGATTGCTGACTGGGGATAAAAGGTTGGGTTGAATACATGTATCTGTTAATTTATGTTAATGAAGTTCTGTGGCTATATGAGTCTATGTTTTACTACAATAAACTGTTCATTCCTGCTGTACTCAGTTCAAGGTAGTTGTGCCTACTTATTGGGTACACATAGCAGGGTTCCAAGGTGCGCATGCTGGCTGGTGCTGGAAGTGATTCCGGGGACAACAGGAGGATACATGTGGGTGATCTCTGGGAGTTACTACAGCTCTCTTGGTGAACCCGTTACAGGTGTTAACGTTTAAGTTCATAGGCATCCTTAGAGAAATGGGTCTTGAGGGATTTTTTGAAGGAACAAAGCCAGGGGGAAAGACGAATAGGCCACAGGAGGGCATTCTAGAAGATAGGGGCAGCCCTTGAGAAATCTTGTAAGCGTGCATGACAGAAATCAGAGGAGAGGACAAAATGAAATCATTGGATGAATGTAGATCGGACAAAAGTGTATTTATAGATAAGTGATGAAATGACAGTAAGTGAAGTGCACTGAAGGGCTTTGAAAGTAAGAAGTTTCGATAGGGGGCGCTCGTGTATTCCGCGCAATAAAAAAGAAAAAAAGAAAAAGAAAAAAACAACAGTGCAGGTGTATAGGAAATTGGTGTGCCCTGCGTATTGCAGATTATGCGCTCACAGTGTTTTTGTGTAGTTCAATGCGTCGCAGGGGTACCCTCAGGGTCCACGTATGGGATATATGTCAAAGAAAGGAACAAGAGAGGAACCAATAGTGTGTATTGCATATGTCGCTAAAGGCGCAACAAATAGAGTTGTACTTACACTAACACAAGTGTAAAGATGCCCGTAGTCGCTGGTGATGTTCTGGTTGCATCCGTGTCCTCCTCTGTTTGATGGATCCAATGATCAATATTAGTGGATGTGTGGTGTGTCAAACAACCACTGTCCACATAAGCGATATGGTAAAACATATATTTATTCCAAAAATTGCAATAAACTGGATCTATGACAGATGCAACTAAAAACTAGACAAATAAAATAAATAAAATAAATAAATGAAAAGCACTAGTACAGGTAAAAATGGTAAAAGAAGTCCAAAAAAGTCACTCAACGCGTTTCGCCATAAAAGGCTTCATCAGGAGTATTTTCTGCTCGTGTGAGCGGGTCCTTTTAAGCTATTCGGCGCCATCTGTTGTCTGTGTTTGGCGTCTGACGTCAGGACAGTAATAGCTTCCGGGTTTCTTCATTCGCCTGCCTGTAGAGGTCGCTGTTTTCAATGTGACTGGTTTCTCCATCAGAGGTTGCGTTTTGCCGTGGAGTGAAAGGTAAGTAAAAAAAACAGTGTTTGTAACTTAATATTAATGTGTTTTCTTTTTACAGGTGGCAAGATGAAGAGCAACAAAGCTAGGACGGTGAGGTCCGTTCCAGAAATGAAGCTGGAGGGACCGTAGTGAAACCGGTATCTATGCCGGTGTGTAGGATGTATTCTGCATGTGGGGGGAGCTAGACAATGAGATGTGGAGCCGTTGGGGCTATCATATGCCGATCAGTACACACAGGGGAGGAGGGGGGGGGGACAAAGCCGGGACTGCACATAGAGGTCTCTGTAAGAGGAGAGACTGACAATAAAATGTGGGGCCGATCTGTACACACGGGGGGGGGGGACGACAGAGCCGAGAATCAGGACGGCAGGCACACAGAGTGCACGGACGGGACAAAGAAGAAGAAGAACAAGCCCACAGAATGCCAGGAGTATACAGGCCACAAGAAAGGGACAAATGTGAAGAGCGTCTAGTAATGTGTATATGAATATGAATTGTATGTGTCAGTAGGGAATAGTTTAAATGTGTATATAGAATGTAGTTAGGGGGTCTGACTAATGATGTAAATAAAGTGTTTGCAAAAAATGATGATAAATAAAATTGGTTAAATGAAATGAAATACAATAAACTATTTTTACCAAATATTGGTGGTTTATTTGTGTGATGTAAGGGCAGAAGGGTTCTGGTAAATATAAAAATGCTTTCTAGATATGTGCCAGAATATCCAATTCCATGTTTAGTCCCCCACTTTTGAAAGTTTTTAGTTTAAAGATCCATTCTGTTTCTCTTTTTATGAGGTTCTCCGTGGTGTTGCCCCCTCTCCAATTTTTGGGGACCCAGTCTATACCGATAATTTTAAATGTATCTAATGAAAAAGATGGGCATGTATTGCAGTGTCTCGGGACACTATGTTTGAGGTTTTTGTTTCTTATATTGCCCAAATGCTCTAAAATTCTCTCTTTAAGGGGCCTGGTTGTCATCCCTATATATTGTGAGCCGCAGCCGCATTGAAGTAAATATACAACATTTTTAGTAGAGCAATTGATAAAGTGCTTGATGGTATACGTTACGCCTGTTTTGTGTCCTATGAAATGGTCGGTCTTTTTGGGAAGTGGACCGCACATTTTACAGCGTCCACATTTGTGGAAGCCGTTTGGTCTTATACCTAAAAAAGTATGTGGAGTTATATCTGGCTTTTGTTTAGAGAGTACACTAGGTGCAAGCATGGTTTTTAAGGAGCCTGTTTTCTTAAAGATAATTTGGGGTTTGTCTGGTAGGACTTTCCCCAGGATCTCGTCATTCTTTAGTATGTGCCAATGTCTATTAAATATTCTTTTGATCTGATTAGCATGTGTATTATATTTTGTGAAGAAAGAAAAACTGTAGTCTTTCTTCATATTGGGTTGTTTATTCTTGGGTTCAAGTAAATTTTGTCTATCTGTTCCTTGGGCTTGTTGTATTATCTTTAAGAAAACAGGCTCCTTAAAAACCATGCTTGCACCTAGTGTACTCTCTAAACAAAAGCCAGATATAACTCCACATACTTTTTTAGGTATAAGACCAAACGGCTTCCACAAATGTGGACGCTGTAAAATGTGCGGTCCACTTCCCAAAAAGACCGACCATTTCATAGGACACAAAACAGGCGTAACGTATACCATCAAGCACTTTATCAATTGCTCTACTAAAAATGTTGTATATTTACTTCAATGCGGCTGCGGCTCACAATATATAGGGATGACAACCAGGCCCCTTAAAGAGAGAATTTTAGAGCATTTGGGCAATATAAGAAACAAAAACCTCAAACATAGTGTCCCGAGACACTGCAATACATGCCCATCTTTTTCATTAGATACATTTAAAATTATCGGTATAGACTGGGTCCCCAAAAATTGGAGAGGGGGCAACACCACGGAGAACCTCATAAAAAGAGAAACAGAATGGATCTTTAAACTAAAATCTTTCAAAAGTGGGGGACTAAACATGGAATTGGATATTCTGGCACATATCTAGAAAGCATTTTTACATTTACCAGAACCCTTCTACTCTTACATCACACAAATAAACCACCAATATTTGGTAAAAATAGTTTATTGTATTTCATTTCATTTAACCAATTTTATTTATCATCATTTTTTGCAAACACTTTATTTACATCATTAGTCAGACCCCCTAACTACATTCTATATACACACATTTAAACTATTCCCTACTGACACATACAATTCATATTCATATACACATTACTAGACGCTCTTCACATATGTCCCTTTCTTGTGGCCTGTATACTCCTGGCATTCTGTGGGCTTGTTCTTCTTCTTCTTTGTCCCGTCCGTGCACTCTGTGTGCCTGCCGTCCTGATTCTCAGCTCTGTCCCCCCCCCCCCCCCGTGTACAGATCGGCCCCACATTTTATTGTCAGTCTCTCTTCTTACAGAGACCTCTATGTGCAGTCCCGGCTTTGTCCCCCCCCCCTCCTCCCCTGTGTGTACTGATCGGCATATGATAGCCCCAACGGCTCCACATCTCATTGTCTAGCTCCCCCCACATGCAGAATACATCCTATACACCGGCATAGATAACGGTTTCACTACGGTCCCTCCAGCTTCGTTTCTGGAACGGACCTCACCATCCTAGCTTTGTTGCTCTTCATCTTGCCACCTGTAAAAAGAAAACACATTAATATTAAGTTACAAACACTGTTTTTTTTACTTACCTTTCACTCCACGGCAAAACGCAACCTCTGATGGAGAAACCGGTCACATTGAAAACAGCGACCTCTACAGGCAGGCGAATGAAGAAACCCGGAAGCTATTACTGTCCTGACGTCAGACGCCAAACACAGACAACAGATGGCGCCGAATAGCTTAAAAGGACCCGCTCACACGAGCAGAAAATACTCCTGATGAAGCCTTTTATGGCGAAACGCGTTGAGTGACTTTTTTGGACTTCTTTTACCATTTTTACCTGTACTAGTGCTTTTCATTTATTTATTTTATTTGTCTAGTTTTTAGCTGCATCTGTCATAGATCCAGTTTATTGCAATTTTTGGAATAAATATACGTTTTACCATATCGCTTATGTGGACAGTGGTTGTTTGACACACCACACATCCACTAATATTGATCATTGGATCCATCAAACAGAGGAGGACACGGATGCAACCAGAACATCACCAGCGACTACGGGCATCTTTACACTTGTGTTAGTGTAAGTACAACTCTATTTGTTGCGCCTTTAGCGACATATGCAATACACACTATTGATTCCTCTCTTGTTCCTTTCTTTGACATATATCCCATACGTGGACCCTGAGGGTACCCCTGCGACGCATTGAACTACACAAAAACACTGTGAGTGCATAATCTGCAATACGCAGGGCACACCAATTTCCTATACACCTGCACTATTGTTTTTTTCTTTTTTTTCTTCTTTTTTATTGCGCGGAATACACGAGTGCCCCCTATCGAAACTTTTTGCTGAAATTCCTCAACACCCGGAGAGTGTTGTTTAAGGGCTGCAGCTGTGATTCCAGACAAAAAAAGGAAAGTCATTAAGGCTAATTACTCTATTTGTTCACTACTCTATTCCTCTTACTGGTTTTCTCACTTTTTACACATATCACTTTGAAAGTAAGAGTCAGGATTTTGAAATGAATCCTGAAGTAAACAGGCAGCCAGTGTAGAGACTGACAGAAGGGAGACATGTTAGTAAAGCGATAGGAGAAGATTATTTCAGCAGCATTCATGGTGGATTTCAGAGGGTCAAGACGGGTAAATGTGAGGCCGAGGCAGCTAGCATAAGGGGTTGGGGAGATTATTGCACCACTAGCATTAAGATAAACTGATGAGGGAATGTTAGCATTGCAGGGAAGGAAGATAAGAAGTTCTCTTTTGGAGAGATTGAGTTTTAGGAAAGTTTTACCTGCAGACATCCAGGTAGAGACAGATGCAAGGCAGTTAGTTACACGATCTAAGACCGAGATCGGGAGACGACAGGTAGATACAGTATGTCACAAAAGTGAGTACACCCCTCACATTTTTGTAAATATTTTATTATATCTTTTCATGTGAAAACACTGAAGAAATTACACTCTGCTATAATGTAAAGTAGTGAGTGTAACAGCCTGTATAACAGTATAAATTTGCTGTTCCCTCAAAATAACTCAACACACAGCCATTAATGTTTAAACCTTGGCAACAAAATTGCGTACAACCCTAAGTGGAAATGTCCAAATTGGGCCCAAAGTGTCAATATTTCGTGTGGCCACCATTATTTTCCAGCACTGTCTTAATCCTCTTGGGCATGGAGTTCACCAGAGCTTCACAGGTTGCCACTGGAGTCCTCTTTCACTCCTCCATGATGACATCACGGAGCTGGTGGATGTTAGAGACCTTGGGCTCCCCCACCTTCCGTTTGAGGATGCCCCACAGATGCTCAATAGGGTTTAGGTCTGGAGACATGCTTGGCCAGTCCATGACCTTTACCCTCAGCTTCTTTAGCAAGGCAGTGGTCGTCTTGGAGGTGTGTTTGGGGTCTTTATCATCTTGGAATACTGCCCTGCGGCCCAGTCTCCGAAGGGAGGGGATCATGCTCTCCTTCAGTATGTCACAGTACATGTTGGCATGGTTCCCTCAATGAACTGTAGCTTCCCCAGTGCCGGCAGCACTCATGCAGGCCCAGACCATGACACTCCCACCACCATGCTTGACTGTAGGCAAGACACACTTGTCTTTGTACTCCTTACCTGGTTGCCACCACACATGCTTGACACCATTTGAACCAAATAAGTTTATCTTGGTCTCATCAGACCACAGGACATGGTTCCAGTAATACATGTCCTTAGTCTGCTTGTCTTCAGCAAACTGTTTGCTGGCTTTCTTGTGCATCATCTTTAGAAGATGTTTCCTTCTGGGACGACAGCCATGCAGACCAATTTGATATATGGTCTGAGCACTGACAGGCTGACCCCCCTCCCCTTCAACCTCTGCAGCAATGCTGACAGCACCCATACATCTATTTCCCAAAGACAACCTCTGGATATGATGCTGAGCACGTGCACTCAACTTCTTTGGTGGACCAGGGCAAGGCCGGTTCTGAGTGGAGCCTGTCCTGTGAAACCGCTGTATGGTCTTGCCTACCATGCTGCAGCTCAGGGTCTTGGCAATCTGCTTACAGCCTAGGCAATCTTTATGTAGAGCAACATGAGGTGCCATGTTGTACTTCCAGTGACCAGTACAAGAGAGTGTGAGGTCTATAACACCAAAGTTAACACACCTGCTCCCCATTCACACCTGAGACCTTGTAACACTAACAAGTCACATGACACCGGGGAGACCGAAGAACCCTCTCCCCCTGTCCCTGAAGCTGCCTCTACAGACCAGCCATTGCAGGGGGGAGTCTCTTTGATGACTGCTGTAGGCTTCCATGCCTACAGGAGTCATCACAGGGCTTGTGGGGGCTCGTTTTTGCTGTTGCTGGCCTGCCTGGGCTTCCAGGCAGACCACCAGCAGCAGAGCCCGGTACAAAACGGGAATTAACCCCTAAAAGGCCGCGATCGCGGCATTGAAGGGGTTAATGCTGCACTTTCGCTCTCATGGAGCGATCAGGCAGCAGCGGGTTGTTGTCAATCAACACTCAACCCCCTTCCCTGAAGCTGCCTGTGGCCCGTGGGAGTGATCTCAGGCTCAGGGGCGGGCTCTGAGTGGCTGTGCTGTCTGCCCAGACTCCTGGGCAGACAGCAGCAGCACCGCCCCCCGCGATCACAGGCTGACAAACACCTAGGCGCCAGGACAAAATTCTGAGTCGCCATGGCGCCTGGGATTTGTCGAGCCCTGGTGTAGCAAATTTTTTTTTTTTGGTGTGGGAGCGTAGGGAGTGATTGCATTCTAGGGAGCACAGAGGGGGGCCCCAAGGAAATGCTTGCATAGGGTCCAATTTTTTCAATATTTAAAAAATGTTTTTGTTACAAAGATAGCTGTTTTTTTTTCCTATATCGAATGTATTTAACATACATCATTGTTACCAGTGTTTCCAGGTATATATTATTGTACTAGCTTGCACTTAAATGATCTCTTATTTAAAGTCGTTTGTTACAAGATTCTTTTCCTTTCTTTTTTGTATGGGGCCCTGTATATATATATATATATAGTGTATATGTAGCATTTTATAATTGCCCCTCCCACACCTTGGTCCCTGTCCCCCATATACCCCCCCTAAATTAGCTCCCAAAGCTGGAGATGCCACTGGGTGTGGGTAGGACTTGTGTGAGCGGAGATATTGCTGGCAGGTGAGGGTAGGTGGGGGAAAGAAAGGCGGTGAAGATGAAAAGTGCCTGGGATGAGAGAGAGGGAGAAAAAAGTAATGAGGTGGCAATACAGACATAGTCTGGAGGTGCTTGTGGCTGGAGAGAGATAACTGTTCTACAAACAATAGAGAAAATTGAGAACAGGATTGTGAACATGGTAATTGGAGAATGACTACAACTGGACTGTGTTATTACTTTTTTTATTTGTATAATAAAGGTGTGATTTTACCGCACATCTTGTTTCCCTCTGGTTTGGGGTTCCTGACACAAAGGAAGTCACATAGAAAAATATTTCAGTCCTTAAGCTTAACCCCTTCAATCCCCTATAGACGTACTGGGACGTCCAAAAAACGCCCATTAAGAAACCCCTATGACCGGTACGTCTAGCCCTTCGTGCAGCGTCAGGGACACATCCCTGCCGCTGCACGGGAGATCAGGCTGTCGTTTGACAGCCTGGACTCCCCCCTGGCAGCAGAAGCCAGCGTTGCTGGCTTTCTGCTGCCCGATCTCCTGTAACAGCTTCTGGTGCGACGCCGGTAAACTGTTACAGTTGGAAATGCCCGATCACAGGCGTGCAATCGGGCATTCCCTCCGGTATGTCATTAGCCTTGGGGGACTGCCCCACACCCGGGGCAGTCCCCCAGTGCCACACATCCGGCAGTAACGTCACACGATCGCTGTGATGACCAATCACAGCGATCGTGTGACCGTTACTGCAGATGTTCTGCCTCTCTCCTCCAACTGAGAGAGAGAGAGAGAGACAGAGCATCGTGCAGAGCTGCAGTCAAAAAAAAAATAAAAAATCAGTACATAACCACCCAAATACCTGTCTTACCCTAAATTAACCCTTTTGTCCCCACGATCTTCCAAAAAAAACCTAAAAAAATAAATACATTGGGTTTAGTTTGGTGGGTGCCCTGTAATGTCCAGAAAACCACAAAAAAAACAAGGCATGTGGGGTATTTCCATAATCAGGAGAGCCGGCTGAACACTTTAGGCTGGATTTCTCTGCCATAGCGTATACCATGTGCAAAATATCCTAAGCAACACAGATGTGTTGGCGAAAAAAGCGCATGAAATTATTGCTACGGCTGACTTTGGCAGTGATTGATGGCCAAATGGCTGCATGGAAAATGTCCAAATGCTCCTGGTGAAATACTCTGGTAGACTGCTTTCCAAAAATGTATACTTTTATGGGAACATGTTCTCCTGTGGGACTGCTAAGCTGCTTCATAGATAGCATTGGCTTAGCACACACCGTGATCCAGTTTGCCGGCACGTTACAATTTATGCCCTGTAATGTCCAGAAAACCACAAAAAAACTAGGCATGTGGGGTATTTCCGTAATCAGGAGAGGCGGCTGAACACTTTAGGCTGGATTTCTTTGCCGTAACACATACCCTGTACAAAAAACCCTAAGAATACTACAAAATACTAAGACATTGGTGAAAAAAGTGCAGGAACTAATTTTGACAGTGATTGGTGGCCAAATACCTGCATGTAGAATGCCCAAATACCCCAGATAGGATAGCCTGGATTGTCTGTTTTACAGAAATATATACCTTTTTTGGGTGTTTTTGTTTTATTTGTTTAAAATTAGAGTTGCAGTCCCATCATACCTAATGTAAAAATTTAACGGCTTTGTATTAAGTAATGTACACCTTATAGTATGTTGCCTATAAGTACTGGGAAAGTATGGAAAATCTATATAAATTAGGTATTTCAGAAATCAGGACACCTGAATTGATAAATCTGGATGGAATTTTCTGTCACTTTACCTAATTTTGTGAGGATTCAGAGGGAAAATTAAAAAATAAAATAGGTGTTTTTTTTCTAATTTTTGCTAGTTTTTACTAAATTTCTAATTCAGCTAATCATCCAACTATGGTATCAAAAGAAAGCTCTATCTCTCCTTGCAATAACAATATATAGTTTACATGGGTACACTATTCACAGGAAAAGAGAATAATCTCTGAACCGACATAGCGCAAAAATGGCAAAATTGCTCCGGGCTTTGAGGTACCAAAAACCCCTGGGATTGAAGGGGTTAATATACACTGCTGTATACAGTAATGTATGTTATTAGTAACAGATATCAGGTTTTATCATGCTTTGTTCCAAAACAAATCCTTTATCTGCATACTTGTATGCTGCCATTGTTATTAGTCATGTGATTTTCTTGTCATTTTATGATGAAAATAATGGCACCTAAAATGTATGGTTTCATGCAGGCCCGGCCCGACAATGGAGCCGAGTGGGGCAACAGCTCCAGGCGGCACTTTTGAAGGGGCGGCACTTTTTTTTTTTTTTTTAAGCGAAAGAGAGAGAAAGGGGCGCCGATTGGTTTTCGATTACCAAGCTGTCAGTACCCGCTCGGCGCCCCTCTCTCTCTCCTCTGCAGCGAGTCTCCCTGTTCGGTCTCGGTGCCGGCTTGTAATGCTGAGTGCCGGAAGATTACCTCATTTCCGGCACTCAGCATTACAAGCCAGCACCAAGACCGAACAGGGAGACTCGCCGCAGGATTGCTGAAAGGTAAGTACAAGGGGGGGGCGGCAAGGGGGGGGGAGAGAAAGGATAGATAAGGGGGGGGTGGCGTCATTTTAAAATTCGCCCCAGGCGGCATTTTGCCTTGGGCCGGCCCTGGTTTCATGGGGTAAATTGAATTGACCTGGGTTCAAAGATGTCCCAACTAAGACATGGGCACAGACTAATTAGATGACAGGCCTATGCATGGGTGGTATAACTGTAATCAGTAGATGTTGCTGATAGCATATTGGGGTGTTTGTCAGTGACACTTAACAAGAGCTGTGTATTCATACCTAAAGTCAAATGTGTGGGGGGGGAAACACACAAAATATTACTACTACAAACTTTGGCAAAGGCTGGTGGTAGAATTAGAGTATGGAAAGAGTTAAAAATTAATAGCTTTTGAAATACCTGGGGTGTCTAGTTTTCAAAAATATATGGTTTGATGGGGTAAATTAAATTGGCCACCTTCAAAAATGTCCCATTTATGAAATGGAGACAGGATTACCAGATTTGAAAAAATGTTACTTTGGGGTAGTTGGGTAGTTCTAAGCTCAGGACAAATATTAGAATCCATTTTCACTATATTTTATTATTTTTTTATAGGAAATTAAATGTTATGACAGCCTGGACTCCCCCTGTCAGCAGAAGCCAGCATCGCTTTCTGCAGCCCGATCTTATGTAACAGCAGCCAGCGCAAACAACGGAAAACTGTTACATTTTTAAATGCCAGGGCATTCTCTTCCGAGTCGCGTCACTGCTGACGTCACCCGGAAGGTCATCAGAGGACAGGATATCCCCTGCAGGGTCTGTCTAGACCCTGCTGGGATATCCGATCGCTCTGATGAGGCACAGATCACAGACACTGTGATCTCTATGCAAGTCTGTGGGGACACATTGCAGGGGGATCGCAGGGAAAGACACATGCTGAAAGACAAATCAGCTAAAAAAAATGAAAAAAGTGTTACAGATTTTTTTTTTTAAATAAAAAAAATCACTAAAATAATACAATAAATAATAAAAAAACAATAAAGTAAGCTAAGTGATGTCTTTGTGACATCACTGGCATTAATAACATGTTCATGAGGTCCCTAAGAGGACCTCTAACCATACTGCACTGATAACAGTGCAATATTTAAAAAAAAAAAAAAAAAGAAAAGAAAATACCAAAAAATTTCACAAAATTAAATTTATTTTTTTTTAAATTATAAAAAAAGATGATAATAAAAAAGAAAAAACCCTTACATCCCATTGCCCTAACACAACATCTAAAAGGTATAACCCTACTGCCCCCGTTCACAACCCCCAAACCCGTTAAAGTATAAAAAATACTACCCTATAGGGTACTATATGTAAGGGATGGATATGGCCCTCTAGAAAGAAAGAAAAAACTAAGGATGTAGGGTATTTCTATAATCAGGAGATGCAGCTAAACAATTTTGTCTGGGTTTCTCTGCTGTAACACATACCCTGTACAAAAAAATCAAAGCAACACAGTATTGATTGAAAAAAAAAAAGGTGTTGATTGAAAAAAAGCGCAGGAAATAATTTCTGCGCCCACCTTTGACTGTGATTTGTGGCCAATTAGCTGCATGAAGAGTGCCCAAGCACCCCTGATACGATAGTCTGGTTGTCTGCTTTACAGAAATATATACTTTTGTGGGGATTTATGGCTTATTTGTTTAAAATTAGAGTTGCAATCCCATCATACCTAATGTAAAAATTCTACAAAGAATGTACACCTTATAGTATGTTCCCTATAAGTGGAAAGTATGGAAATTCTATATAATTGAGGTATTTCTGAAATCAGGACACCTGAATTGATAAACTTGGGGGTGGATTTTCCATTACTTTACCTAATTTTGTGAGGATTCAGAGGAGAAAATATATATAAAAAAATTCTAATTTTCGCTAGTTTTTACTACATTTCTCATCCTAAATTTTCAGCTAATTATCTAACTATGATATCAAAAGAAAGCCCTCTCTCTCTCCTTAAAAAAGAAATATATACTTTACATGGATAGACTATTCGCAGGAAAGGAGAATAATCGCTGAACCAAGATACCGCAAAAATGGCAAAATTGCTCCGGGCTTTATGGTACCAAAAACCCCTGGGAGTGAAGGGGTTAAACTCCTATTTTCCACATGCCCCCAGCACAAAGCAAAAGTGCAAAACATTCAACCCATATACAGAGAACAATATTGCTGTTCATAAAATGTAAAGCAGATTTCTTTTTCTTTTTTTTTTTTTCACATCATTCGGTATTTGCTATCTCCTGGAATTACAGGGGCCACAACCCTAGGCGGCCGCCAACCTCGTGCAAATCACAAATACGCCAGAATGCAAGAGAAGCATCTCTCATCATATACAACACAGACCCAGAGGGGATAGAAATCTTTTTTTTTGGATAGAAATATAACAGGCGACAGAAGAGAATGTAGCTTACCAAAGTACACAGTTTTATCACACTTGGGACACTTGGATGCCATATTTGTAAAAACGTCCTTTGTGCGCCTCTTGGTATTACGACAGCTCTTGCTACTGTTCACACCACCGCTTTGTAACCGTCTCCTGTGTTCCAGTGACAAGATGGTCCACTCACTCCCGTACCATCCAACCTACATTACACAACACATTTTCCTATTGGATATTACGCAGCAAAACAGGCAGAAGGAGCAGTGAACAGCCCCACCTCCAGTGAATCGTCGTCTGTTAGAATAGCGCCGTTTCACAGGTTATGCCAAAATGCTAGTGTTTTGTTAAGCTGTCTTATATTGTGCCACAGCATGCTATTATTGGTAGCATTAGACAACGCAAAACAACGTATTTATTTTGTAATATATAGCCATAAGTTATATATTACACATGTGGGTGGAAATAAAATATTTTGTGCATCCGTTGCCATGTTGAACTATTCCAAGAGTTTAGACTTTTTTTTAAATAAAGCACATACAGTAAACCATCGGTAAAATGGTGTATTCTGGCCTAGGCCCACTGTGTCAAGACCTAGTGCAGCAAGTTTGGGGGTGGGGGACAGCTGTGCCAAATGCACATGTTAGGAAGAAGATTTTTGATTTCCCCACCTGCCCCATTTAATCTATGGAGTACTTTTTGCCCTCTCTAGTGGTATCTGCAGCTTTTAGCTACTCAAAGACATTCCCTCAAACAGGGCAGATGTTTTGCATTATCACTCCAATTAGAGTAATTGTGCAGCATCTCCATGATCATCAGTTTAACAATGATTGCGTCCCAGCTGCTTTAGGAGCAAAATGTGAAGTCTTCCGTCCCCATGTGAGTGCAGGGACCAACCCTGACCAATCCCTATTGCACAATAATAACATGAAAACAATCATGCAGCAATAACCCCCTCAATGCCATGTTCACGTCAAAGCTTTTTTATGCAGGTTCTATGATTCTATCCTGGGTGTTTTAGGTCCCCACAAGCGGTGACAAACAATACTCATATGGCTCATCAACACTGATATATTGGCATGCCCCCCCGATTTAGGCGGGACAGTCTCGAATTCGGGTCTCTGTCCCCCCTATCCCTTCCTCTGTCCCGCTTTGCAGGGGGCAGAGGAAGTGTGAGGCAAGATCCGTACTCACCTCAGGTGCGGGGGGGGGGGGGGAGCAGCTGCAGACTAGCTGGGAGATCGCAATGTCCCTCTAGTCGGCTCAACATTAGTGAGCGTGAGGTCTGCCACTTCAGACCTCACTTTACTGCTCCCTAATCACTACCCGACGTCATCCCTGCGCTCTGCAGCAATAGTCGGCGAATAGTGATGAGGGAGTAGTAAAGCGAGGTCTGAAGTGACAGACCTCACGCTCCCACTACAGGATGGAGGCTGAAGGATGGTGGAAGAGGTAAGAAATGGGGAGAAAGGGCAGTGCATGTGTGTGTATGTGTTTGTAAGCTTGTGTGTGTCTATGGCCGATGTGTGTAAGAGCAGTATAGGTATTTGTTATAGGTATCTGTTGTGTAAGGGCAGTGTATATGTATATGTGTGTGTGTGAAATGTAAGAATGTAAGTTCCTGTGGGAACAGGGCCCTCCATTCCTCTTGTATCTGTATGTCAATTGCTTGTCATTTTGTACTTGTCGTTATCTGTTAAATTTTTACCTTGTACAGCGCTGCAGAATCTGTCGGCGCTTTATAAGTAATGTATAATACCGTATTTGCTCGATTATAAGACGAGGTTTTTTCAGAGCAAATGCTCTGAAAAATACCCCTCGTCTTATAATCGGGGTCGTCTTATAATCAGACCTCAAATAGGTCTGACTATGAGACGACTAAGATCCAGATCCCCTGCAGCTGCAGGGGACCTGGATCCTCCTGTCTCACCACCTGCCGCGCCCCGCCCCACTTACCGGTGCTTTTCTGGCAGAGTGTTCTATGAAATGCCTTTTAGCCCCCTTAATGCCACTCTGCCTCCAGAAATGCCTTTTTAACTCTCTATACTCCACTCTGCCTCCTGAAATGCCTTAAACCTCCCTATATGCCACTCTGCCCCATAATATGCCTTTTAACCCCCTTAATGCCAGAGTGGCATATAGGGGTATAAGGCATTTCTGGAGGCAGAGTGGCACATAGGGGGTCAAAAGGCATATCATGGGGCACAGTGGCATATAGGGTTAAAAGGCATATCATGGGGCACAGTGGCATTTAGAGGGTTAAAATGCATATCATGGGGCACAGTGGCATATAGGGGGTATAAGGCATTTCTGGGGCAGATGTGCATAACTGCAGGTTGGAAAATAGAAGGAAATAAAACCAAAATATTTTTTCTCAATCATAGCTTTTATTTAAAAAAAATGAATTAACATTTACTGGTAAAACTTTTTTCCTATAGGGTCGTCTTATATTCAGGCTTTTTCTTTTTTCCTAAATTAATATTCAGATTTGAGGGGTCGTCTTATAATCGAGCAAATACGGTAATAATAATGTGTGTGTAAGGGCAGTGCACGTATATATGTGTGTGTGTAAGGGCAGTGTACGTGTATATGTGGGTGTCTAAAGGCAGTGTATGTGTGTGTGTAAGGGCAGTGTATGTGTATATGTGTGTGTGTGTAAGGGCAGTGTATATGTGTGTGTGTAAAGGCAGGATGTGTATGTGTGTAAGGGCAGTGTACATGTATGCGTGTGTGTGTGTAAGGGCAGTGTATGTGTATATGTGTGTTTATGGGCAGGTGTGTGTAAGGGCAATGTATGTGTATATGTGTGTGTAAGGGCAGTGTATGTATATATGTGTGTGTGTGTAAGGGCAGGATGTGTGTGTGTAAGAGCAGTATATATGTATACGTGTGTTTATGGGCAGGTGTGTGTAAGGGCAGTGTACATGTATGCGTGTGTGTGTAAGGGTAGTGTATGTGTGTGTAAGGGAAATGTGTGTGTGTGTATACGTGTGTTTATGGGCAGGTCTGTGTAAAGGCAGTGTGTAAGGGTCATGGGAGGGAGGCTAACATTAGCCTTTTTTAATTTAAAGAAAATCTCTGCTGCTGTTGTTGACGACTCTTCCAATGATGAGAATCATGGGGATTTTAGTTCACAGCTAGCATCTGCCGCTTCACTGTAACTGCACCTAACACTTGTCCATTGCATGTTTAATAAAATTAAAAGGGTGACCACATCGGCCATGTTTTCCAGGACACATAACTTTTACATATTGGTGACCAGCCCAGATAAAATGCTGCCCTGCAGTATGGGGGATGTAAAGACCCAAAACTTCAGGACAGTATTTTTTTATTATTTTTTTTTTATAACTTCTTTATTACATGGAGAAAACAAAGCATACAGCAGAAGAACAATGGTACAAATAGACATGGTAACAAATTAGATGCGTACAGGTACCAGTAATGCACAATTCCAATAAGACATACAATGTAGGTAACAACACCTCCTCAGTCACAGAACACCGGACCGCAACCCAGAGACGCCCCAACCCACAACTAGGTCAGAACCCCGGAATGGGGCGAATACCTTTTAGGACCTGGAGACAATACCACTCTGTGGTGTTGAACGTTTGGAACAATGACAATCTGGTAGTGCTATCTAATGTTGCAATAAATGGGGACCAGCGATTGAAAAGATACTTGACCTTGCTCTCCTTATGGAGGACAGCTTCGAGCCAGTCCATCTGAAACAAGAAATGCAGACGCGACAGGACCATAGGAAGCAGTGGAGGCTGTGGAGCAATCCATTGAGATAGTATTGCCCTCTTTGCCACTGCGGAAAGAATGAGCAGGATAAATTTAGCCCTCGCTACAGGTGGGGAAATGTGGTCAGGGAATATACCAAAAATAGGCCATTCAACAGATAACACAAAACGAATGCCCAGAGTGTCATTGATGTAGGATTGTAGAGCTTTCCAAAATGGGACAATAGAGCTACAAGACCACAAGCCATGCAGGAGGTCTGCCTCGAGTAACTGACATTTTAAGCATCGGGAGTGATCCGCTGAACCCATCAAAAACCGAAGTTTAGGGGTGACATACGCTCTATGCACAATCTTGAGGAACATTTCACTATAGTCCCTAGAAACCAGGACTTTAGAATTAAACATAAACGCCTGAAGAATCCGGTTTGACGTTAAATTCGGAAAATCAGCCCTCCAGGAGGGAAGACCTGCACCCTGGGACTCCCAATCAACGGCAGGCCTGATCAAATTATAAATTGTGGACATCCTGAGCATTATAACGGGGGACAATACCGTTACCTGGTCTAAGGGATTGTTAGAATTAGCCCCAGAAAGATAAGGAAGCAATGTGTTAATATAATTACGGAGTTGAAGGTAGTGAATGGGGTGAACATTAACAGTAGGGAATTTAGATTGGAGCCGCAAAAAAGACAACAATTTATCCTCCCGTGGGTCCAGAAAATCGCCAACGGGACGACCCCCTTCCCGGGCCAGGCGTCGAAAGACAACATCCTCCCTCCCATGCTGGAAGTGCAGGTTACGGATCAATGGCAGAAATGAACCTCCAAGCCCAGGCGCCGCCTAACACGCCCCCAAGCCTTTAAAGTGTGATACAGCAATGGGTTGGAGACAGCCTCCAGGGGAAGGTCAGCTTTAGATAGATGCAGGAGAGAGGCCAAAGAAATGGTGGGAGATAGATGTTGCTCCAGGGTCACATTGGTGAATTTAGACCTGCCACGCAACCAATCAGCCGTGAAGCGATAGTGGGTAAATTCACCCCTCCATTGCGAGCAGGCTGTTGGAGTTTAAGCAGCGAAATTCTGGCTTTTTTATTGCACCACAGGAATTTACGCAGCAGTGCATTATGATGTTGAACATCTTTTTTCCTTAAGGTAATAGGCAGCATTTGGATCGGATATAAAAGCTTGGGGAAAAAGGCCATTTTGTACAAGTGACATTGTCCCAAGAAGGAGAGGTTAAATTTGGACCAGGTTTTGAAAGAATCCTCCATTTGACGCAACAGAGGGGAAAAGTTCAGCTTATAAAGGTGCGCCAAATTTGTTGGGATAATGAGACCCAAATACTTCAAAAAGGGATGTTGGGTCCAGTTAAAGGGGAACGTCCCTCCCCAGCCACATTTAGCCTGAGGGAAAATGGGAAGCGCCTCGGTTTTGAGTCCATTGATTAGAAATCCCGAGGCTTTATGAAAACAATCAAATAAGTTAAGAAGGAATGGCATTGCCGCTTTGGGGTTAGAAAGATGTAATAAAAGATCATCCGCAAAGGCAGCGATTTTAAGCTCAACATCACCTATCCGGATACCCACAAGCTCAGCGGAACGTTCTATCACTCGTATGAGGGGCTCAAGTGCTAGGTTAAAAAGAAGAGGGGACAAAGGACAGCCCTGACGAGTACCCCTGCCTAGAGAGAACCAGCGGGAATTCACATTATTCACTGTTACTTGAGCCATAGGCAAATGATACAGTGCTCGAAATATCTGTATAAAGGGTAAACCAAAATGATGGAATTTAAAGAAACTAACAAGATAAGGCCAGGAAATTCTATCAAAAGCCTTATCAGCGTCACAACTAATGACGATATAGGCTTTGCTATTGGTAATTTTAGCAGTAAAGATTGCCGAAATAAGGCCTCTAATATTTCGCGTAGAGTGGCGACCCTTAACAAAACCAGTTTGAGAGGGGGAGGTAAGTTGCATTAAAACAGGTTGCAGCCGAGAAACCATAATTTTGGCGTATATTTTAAGATCCTGGTTCAGCAGGGAGATGGAGCGATAAGAGGATAGCAAGGCAGGGTCCCTGTTAGGTTTCGGGAGGACTATAATGCGGGAAGCCGTAAATTCCTTTCGGGGGTATCTTTCCTTGTAGAAATCCATTAAAAACATCAGTGAGATGCGTTGGTAAATAAGTAGAAAGCAATTTATAATATTCGGCTCCCAGCCCATCTGGTCCCGGGGATTTACCGTTAGCAAGGGATTTTATGGCCGCAGCAATCTCGGAGGGGGTAAACGGTTTGACCAGGCGGTCTCGGTCGTCAGGCGTTAATTTAGGGATATCAGCCTGCCGAAACATCTGAAGCATCATGTCAGGATCATTGGATTCGGAGGAATAAAAATCCTCAAAATAATCGGCAAAGAGCTGTGTGATTTTATCGGGTTCAGTCACAACTGATCGAGAACCATCTCGAAGCTGAGTTACACTCTGATATTTAGATTTAGAGTGGCGGATAAGATTGCCCAAAAGCTTACCGGGCCTGTTACCCCAGCGAAAAAAGGCGTTACGAGTGTAATTATGAGAAAGCTGCGCCTTCTCAGTAACCCAGGCATCATAAAGAGATTTAATTTCTTTATACGTTTTCAGAGTAGCTGGACTAGAATGAGTTTTATGAGCAACATATGCTGCAGAGAGATCTTCCGTAAGTCGGACAAGTTTAGCCTCGGCCTCTCTCCTGCGTCCCACAACATATGCAACTAGAACTAGTTTGGAAGCACCCCAGAATAAATCAGGGTCGTCCAGATGAATCTGGTTATCATCAGCGTAGTCATTCCATTTGACAATCAGGAATTGCTTAAACGCTTCCGAAGAATAAAGGTAGCTAGGAAACCTCCAATTACGGGACATCTGATATGGGGAAGCGAGAGACACCTCAATCCAGATAGGAGCATGGTCAGAGATCACTATTTGGCCTATGTGGGCAGCCTTTAACCTATGTAGGAATAATTCAGGCAGGAACAGGTAGTCCAGCCTGGAAAACGAATCATGGGGATGAGAGTAGAACGTATATTGCTTATCGGTGGGATTAAGAAACCTCCAAGCATCCCGCAGACGGAGGTGATCCAGCATGGGAAGGGAGGATAGTCCCAGAGGGCGGGAGGAAGCTCCAGAGACGTCTAAGGAAACATTAGCCACCAAGTTAAAATCACCTCCCAAAATTACGTTAGAGGCCGACAGCTCCAACAACATCGAATAAACTTTGGCCAAAAAAATGGACTGGGCAGAATTTGGAGCGTATATATTAACAAAAGTAAAGGTTTCATTAAACAACTTGACTGTAAGAATAATGTACCTCCCATCCGGGTCAGCAATCTCTGATTCGACTACGAAAGGTAACCTTTTGGAAAGTAGGATAGCGGCACCCCTAGATTTCTTGGTGTACATAGCAGAATAACAAGCGCGCAGCCACGGCACCTTTAGCGTGTTTCTGTCAGGGTCACACCAGTGGGTTTCTTGGAGGTAAATAACATCCGGACGCAGACGCTTAAGATGGGTGAGAACCTTTTTACGCTTAACAGGGGTGTTTAAACCTTCAACATTCCACGAAACAATACGCAAGGAAGAAGGCGCATCACACCTATTATCGGATAGCATCATGGCAATTACGGCAACGGAGCCGGGTTATTACCCGATACCCGGCGGAGGAAGAGACAAAGCAGAGAATAAGCCGGAACAGGTCGGGCTAGGGAGGTCCCAGCCAGCCCCCCAACCACCCTACAGACGAGACATAAAATGGAATCGTACATCACCAATTGAAAAGAGCTATGCTTCTCCCATTTTTTGTTTTTTTGCATAAACCAAAACACGGCACATAGAACTTTGTGCCTAGAAACACAACAAAAGAAACAAAAACAGTAAACAAGAGCCAACATAACAGTGCATGACAGAAAATGATGACTCAAAAGATATTGAGCCAGGCACCAACGGCTATCTGAGTTCTCAAGCCCCAGGGGAGACAGGCGGAGAGGAGCCAGGCAAAGAAGCAGGGCGAGAGCGAGAAGGAGGAGGGGGGGAGGCCTCGGGCGCCGCGGAACCAACATCTGGAGAGGGAGAAGATCTGGATCCAGTACGAAGAAAGTCCTTGGCTGCCGTAGGGGTGTCAAAAAAGTAGGTGCGGCCTTCATGGGTAATTCTGAGCTTGGCCGGATAGAGAAGAGCAAATTTTACTCACTTATTGTATAGTTCCGTACAAATCTCAGAGAACTGGCGATGTTTGATCGTTACGGCTGCAGAAAAATCTTGGAAGAGTAACAGTTTATGCTTATGATAAAAGAGAGACGTAACCTTCCTGTAAGCATCCAGAACCTTGACCTTGTCGGTATAGTTTAGGACACGAAAAATCACCGCCCTGGGACGAGACGTAGCAGAGGCAGGAAGCTGACCAATACGGTGCACTCGTTCAATGACCAATTCACCCTGAGGAAACGCCAGGCCCAGGGACTTGGGGAGCCAGGTCATAACTAGGTCGTGTAACGCTGTGCCCTTAACCTCCTCAGGCAGGCCGACTAGACGCAAGTTATTGCGTCTGCTACGATTTTCAAGATCATCAATACGTTCCTGTAGTGATGAGATTAGCAGATCCTGCGAACGGAGGGAAGTAGCCATGGAAACATGCTCATCTTCCACATCAGAGACCCTGGATTGTAGTGTGGTAATCCTCTGGCCCTGAGAGAACAATTCAGCGAGAACAGCATTAATAGAACCAGACAATTTGTCAAGCTTAGCGTCCAAGAGCGGGGATATAACTTCAACAAGGTCTTGAGCCGTCAGTGGATCTTTTAAGGAAGCGCCGGACACAGGGTGCCCCTCTGCTGCAACAGCGGTCGACCCAAGGGAAGGTGGAGGCCTAAGGGTCACCGTGGATTTATCTCTTGTCTTACTTTGCCGGGCAGACGTTTTAGGCGGCGGATCCATATATTTTTCCATGTGTAGGCAAGGAGTCGTGAGGAACTCCCCCTCCCAAGAGTAGAAGAAAATAGGGTAACACAAGTAAGAAGAGAAATATGGGGGCAGACACAGTGTGCACAGCTGGATCACAGATCCCTTGACAATAGAAAGTAGCAGAGCATATATGAACACAGATCAATATATCATAGAAACAGGGAGCGCAGCCCTGCAATCACAGAGAAAAGAAACGATAACACAACCCCCAAAAATGAAAAAAAAAACAAAAAACCCTTACCCCTCCACCCCACCTGACTAGAGCCCAACCAATCCCCGTCTAAGTAAGTGAGGAGAATATCCGTAAAGCGAAGCAGGAGTAGTCCAGCTGTATGAAGCCACTGAGGCCTGAGAGTTAGCGAAGTCCTGAGACTCTTGTGACGCACACCCCCCAAAAACCGTGCCCAAACCTCCCAACCTAACTAGAGCCCACCCAGAACCCTTACCTGACTAATGAGGAATAGACAAAAAAAAACAAACCCTTTATTAATCCTTCGGTAACCCTTCCCAACCCACCCAACCTAACTAACTCCCTCCCGTAACCCTTACTAGCTAATGGGCAATGAAAATAAAGATCAGAAAGTAAAATAACAAAAGGAAATCAGCCACGCAGGGATGCTGCCAGGGCCTACCTGACCGTGCAATGAGATCAGCCGCAGGATAGAATACGTGTGGTGTAAATCAGCGTAGAACTGAGCCGTCGAACAGCAGCAGACGGGATCGCGAGCACAGAGAAGCACAGCCGCAGATGCAGCGCGGTCGTTGGTGCAGATCAGCCGAGGAGACGCAGAAGAGTCCACGGGACAGCAGAGGCCCTCACCAAGCGCACGTGGAGCAAGGAGACAGGCACTGGAGAACCCGCCGGCACAACGCGTCCACGGTAAGTACCGCAGCTCCGGAAAGCAGGCTGAACCGTAGGCCAAAGCTCACCGATCCCGGATTGTCCGCAGGGTGGGAGAAGTAGACGGCCGAAGGCCGGTAAATAGTGTAACAGCCCAGCTATGCAGCCGGAGACAGAACGGCAGAGTGGAGGTAGCACCTCACTCCAGGCCTAACACGTGCGGTCCGCACACGGCTCCCGGGGAGTGAAAGAAAGAGGGCAGCAGATCCAATAGACCCACTAGCCAATGCTGGGTAGTGTGTCCGCAGCAGCGGTAATGAATCAGGTCAAAAAAAATAAGTTGCATGCATGGATGGATATCGATTGCGCTAGCCCTCACGGAGCTCATCTAAAAAGCGGCCATCTCAAGGGCCCGCCTCCCGGAAGTCTCAGGACAGTATTTTATCTGGGCTGGTCAGCAATATGTAGAAGGATTTTTCAAATAATGAGTAAATAACTTTTTTTTTTTTTCAACACTTAAAGTTTATTGGGTTTACAATAGACCAAACAGAGAAAAGATAGGCAATGGGTACATAGATTGCAGATATAACAATAAAAATGAAAACCAAAGCAAATGAAACAGGATCCAATAATGCACTCAGTACACATTGCATAATGACACATGTAAATTGTTAGGGATATTAATGAGACAAAATAGGCAAAACCAATATTTCGTCACACACAGAAAATAACGACGCTACCAAATATTGTAGTACCACATCCACAATATTAATTTAAGGAGATACTCTATATTTTATCTCCGATCCTAAATTCTTTCAGATCGCCGAAAATTATAATTCAAATTAGATAGATATCGCCACGATAGTCAATAAAAATATTATTTATTGTAAATACAATTTATAAAATATATATATGAGTCACACAGTGCATAATATAAAACACAAAATTCTTAAAACATGTCAAAAATAAATCAATTCAAATACAGTATATTATCGATAGTTATCAATATGAATTGTTATTTTATGAGTCTAACACACAATTATTTCCAGTCCACTCAGCAACCAAAAATTGATAATAATCAGGGCAGTAATAAAGATATCACTATTTCTCTTATATTAGTTTAACTAATATAACAAAATAATTTATTTGTGTCTAAGAGTATTAGTGAAGTTCCTAATAGATGCAAATAATGTCAAACTTCGTCTATAGGTAAAAATACCTTTTCATTATTGTTATTATCACGGGTTATAAGCTGCAGTCTCACAAGCCGTCATATACAATAATGCAATATACTATTTCCCGGAAACAGGGAATTCTATACGAAGAAGACAAAATTCATCTCTATTCAGAATAATAAAACAATTATATTTACCACCACTTGTTGCTGTTGTCCAACTGGTCCTTGTAAAAATTAATCCAGGTTCAGTGGCAAGAAATTAAGTAGGAAAGAATATAACTTTCTACAAGTTATATAGGTTAGAACTCAAAGTAACTCTAAGAGTGAAATATGGTGCCAGAATCTTAAGATTCCAATTCTCTGGGGTAAATTTGGTGAATAAGTCCGTCAGGGTCTGTCTATTTCAGGGTGTGATCTTTTTTTTTTTTATTAAAGACATAAGCTTTTAAAGACAGGGCTTATTATCATAGCCTCCACCTTTTGTTTGGAATTCTCCAATCATAACGGTGGGTTTTACCCATTATAATTAGAATTTCTACTCATATTTACACCATTGTAATTTCTTAATTTACCTGTGAGAGACGCTCTTGTCTAAGAATTAACTTAAAACCATTACATATGTGTTTGGAATTTATCCTTGGTCACCCTAATTGCCAAATGTTACTTCCTAGATAGTAACTCAGGTCTTGTAGTCTTCCCATGTATCCCCCACTCCAATTTACATTCCTAAGGATATGCAGTGTCTACTCGTTAACTTTCTCATGGAAGATAACATTAATTGTATCATATATATACTGAAACATCTATATACATGAATACTCCTTTGTTCTCAAATATAAAGAGAACAAAGACAAAAAGAAATAATCACTATATTCTTAAGTAAAATAAAATGTCTCTGACTTCATTTTGTGCTCATGTAAAATACATATATAGAATACATGTTTTCTGTGATAAAATATCTGACAAAATAAAAATAAAAAACAAAGTAAAATATAGACACAGAAACACGGAAGAACATCAGACAAGTCAGGGGGAAGACAAGGACACACATGTGACGGGACCTGTTCCCTGACTGGGTACTCCCGCCAAACGTTGCTTCCTCCTGACGGGACACCAACAAGTAACCCCTTCAGCGCCGGGCAGAACCAGCGTTGTAGATAGAAGGGGGGACGTCGCTGCACCGTAGCTGCATTGGCACTGTGGCTATCCGAAGCTTAGCTACACAGCAAGGCTACAGCCCACCCCAAACATCAGGCAACACTCATGTTGAGGTGAAAACAGGACTCATTTATTAAAGCCAAATACAGAGTTATATATACACAAGTAGAAAAGGGGCAAGACAAATATCACATGATCTAATTACCATGTCAGGAAGGAAGTAATTAGATCAAATCCTGCAACACAATATCCGGGGGAAGGACAGAATGACACGAGACATAAATAATTACATTAATTGGGGTTAATTGTCTTAAGACAAGGGCTAACAGGGGAAACACTTCACACCTATACAATTAACAATGCTAAGACAATCAGCCTTCTTCCTACCACAGGATGTCCAGCTGACGTTACAGTTTTGAGACTCTGAGTGCTAAAACATGGGGAACATCAGCAGAAACTGAACCCCTGTATCCACACACAGAAGTCTCTACAAGGCCTGGGCCCATAGTCGATAGGGAGGAGGTCGGCTCTCAGGCCTCTCCAGGGACCCCTGTGATGGAGGGTTCTGTCACACTTCTCCCCCTTCCAAATAGGACTGACGCAGGAGAAAACCCCAAACAGGTTGACTCCGTAGTCAGTTAGTTCACTTAGCCCATCAATGTCCCCTCAAACTGGTGCCCCAAATAATCTGCCCCTCCAAGAGCAGTACTCCCCCGCCCAACCTCTGACTCCAGAAAAATACAACTGCCGCTGGAGAGAAGTGCCTACAGCACCTTCTCTCTGGAATCTTCCCAGCCGCTGGGGAGTGATGATGGGTGCATCCTCTCCCTGGTGCTCCTGTTGTCGCTGGGGTGATGGGTTGGCCGCGCCGTCTCCCAGGTCATCCGTCCGCCGCTGGGAAGGAGGGAAGATACCCTCGGCTCCCTGAACTGGGATCTGCGGCTGGGAAGGGGGGACAGGTTCCTCCGCTTCCGAATCTATGAGCTGCTGCTGGGGAGACTGGCCGCCTGCGCCATCTCCTGTGCACTCACTTGGCCGCTGGGGAGTGATGCCGCCTGCACCCCCTCCTTGATGCTCCTTCTGCCGCTGGGAACATGGGCCGGCTGTGCCGTCTCCCGGGTCATCCGTCATCCGCTGGGGAGGAGGGACGACACCCTCGGCTCCCTCAATTGGGATCTGCTGCTGGGGAGATGAGCCAGCTGCGTCGTCTTCCAGGTCATCCGTCAGCCGCTGGGGAGGAGGGACGACACTCTCAGCTCCCTCAACTGGGATCTGATGCTGGGGAGGGAGAACAGGTTCCTCCGCTCCCAGAGTTGTGAGCTGCCGCTGTGGAGACTGGCCATCTGCGTCATCTCCTGGACACTCACCCACCCGCTGGGGAGTGATGCCGCCTGCATCCCCTCCCTGGTGCTCCATCTGCCGCTGGGGAGATGAGCCGGCTGCGCTGTGTCCTGGGTCATCCAACAGCCGCTGGGAGGAGGGACGATACCCTCCACTCCCAGGTCATCTGTCAGCCGCTGGGGAGGAGGGACGACACCCTCAGCTGGGATCTGCCGCTGGGGAGGGAGAACAGGTTCCTCCGCTCCCAGAGTTGTGAGCTGCCGCTGGGGAGACTGGCCGGCTCCGCCATCTCCTGGACACTCACCCTCCCGCTGGGGAGTGATGCCGCCTGCATCCCCTCCCTGGTTCTCCATCTGCCGCTGGGGAGATGAGACGACTGCGCTGTCTCCCGGGTCATCCAACATCCGCTGGGGAGGAGGAGGGATGGTACCCTCCACTCACACGTGGTCCTGCTGCCGCTGGGGAGATGGGCTGGCTACCGTATCTCCCTGGATTCCTGTTGTTGTTGCAGATACGGGGCAGAGGCCAGGGGCTCTCCACCCTGTTGTCAGCGCTTCAGCTGGGGGTTGTGGATCTGAGCAAACTACCCAGCATTCGAAGGACCCCGGTGGGAAGACCGCAGCCTCATCCACCCATCCTGGGTTAACATCCTCGGATGAACAATCAACAAAATCCATGGACACTGGGGCATACTGCTGAACACGGTCAAACAGTTTTTTATATGCTTTCTCCAGTTCCCACTCCTGTGTAATTAAAAAGTCTAAATCACCTCTCAGTGCACCTGGGAGGTCCAATTCCCAGAAATCTCGGATGTCCATAATCCGCCACTCCGCTGTACTGCCGAAGTCCAGGTCCTCCTGAAAACTATCCCATAACAATCCCAGACCGCCAAAGTCATAGCCCTCCGTGGGCTCTGTACCTTCCAGGCACCAACCCACCTCGGCTGCATACCATCGTAACGCCCTGTATCCGTCATCCCACATCATCTCGGTTTGGACCAGCCCGTCTAACTTGGACACCCATTTCTCCCTGGGCTGCTTTCCCAGCAACGGCATTCGTGCCTCCAGCTGGAACCAGTAAATGTCCTCAGTGGTTGGGAGGCATTTACCCAGGTATTCCTGTTCCCATCGCAGAGTCTCCGACCAGAGTTGCTGACGGATATGATCCCTCCACCGCAGCTCGTCCTCAGCCAATACAGGTCCATCGGGTTGGGCCCATGCCTCCTGCATACGCCGTCTGAACTCCACTTCCACAGCTGAGGATCCTGGCGTTGCTCCTTCTCTGCCCGAAGGGTGACCAATCCTGGTGGTGGTTTGGATGTCCCGTTTCGAAGGAAACATCCCGCCGCTTGCCACCAATGTGACGGGACCGACCTGTACCCTGACTGGGTACTCCCGCCAAACATTGATTCCTCCTGATGGGACACCAACAAGTAACCCCTTCAGCGCCGGGCAGAACCAGCGTTGTAGATAGAAGGGGGGACGCTGCTGCACCGTAGCTGCATTGGCACTGTGGCTATCCGAAGCTTAGCTACACAGCGAGGCTACAGCCCACCCCAAACATCAGGCAACACTCATGTTGAGGTGAAAACATGACTCATTTATTAAAGCCAAATACAGAGTTATATATACACAAGTAGAAAAGGGGCAAGACAAATATCACATGATCTAATTACCATGGCAGGAAGGAAGTAATTAGATCAAATCCTGCAACACAATATCCGGGGGAGGGACAGAATGACACGAGACATAAATAATTACTTGGGGACGTAGACGTGGAATGACGATAGACATATAATTGGCTTGAGACAGACAATGGCCAGGACACAGGGATAACAGGAGCTCACAGGATTAACAGCTACCTGTTATGTAATTGATAATTAGGTATGCAGCAGTGACACCTAGTCATACCTACAGGGGGTCTTAAGACAAGAGCTAACTCACACAATAACAGGGGAAACACTTCACACCTATACAATTAACAATGCTAAGACAATCAGCCTTCTTCCTACCACATGATATCCAGCTGATGTTACAGTTTTGAGACTCTTTTGAGTGCTAAAACATGGGGAACATCAACAGAAACTGAACCCCTGTATCCACACACAGAAGTCTCTACAAGGCCTGGGCCCATAGTCGATAGGGAGGAGGCCGGCTCTCAGGCCTCTCCAGGGACCCCAGTGATGGAGGGTTCTGTCAGAACACACAAGGAAAGAACACGACAGGGGAGAGACAAGGGAAGGGGACGAGGGCAAAAAGGTGAGAACGAGGCCCAAACCAACAACCAACACAGCGGGCCTATGAAGCTGCAGTAGCCTTGATGAACCACCGTGTGCGTAGTGATCCTAACATAAAGCCCAAAGGGGTATAACCAAATTGATTCTGATAAAACTAGATCCAGCAGTCCCAAGTCAGCAATCCCAAGTCTATGCGGTGTGTTGGTGGCAAAATGGGCTGCCCTCTCATATTGGCAGGTCGTAGCAAGGGAGTAGAGGACATCATTGATGGAGGGGGGAGATAAAGACTTCCACTTCTTGGCGATACTGATCTTCGCAGCAATAAGAACGTGAACCAGCAGTTTACGATGAGGACCAGAGAGGTCGTCTGGGAACATGTCGAGAAGCGCTAGGTCAATAGTCCTTAGAAGCTGAATAGAGAGAAGGTGTGCACTAAGATCAAAAACGTCGTTCCAATAGTTGTGCAGTGCAGGACACTCCCACCACATATACGTCATCAAGCCTCGGGCACCGCATTGACGCCAACACAGCGGGGACACCGTCGGGAATATGGACGCCAGCGTAGTCGGGACATAATACCAGCGAAACAGAATTTTTCTATTAGTTTCAAAGTGAGTCACATTCTTCGATACCCCTCAAATCGTGGATAGAGCCTGAAACCAGTCAGAAACATCAAAAGCGCGGCCTAATTCCCGCTCCCATGCAACCATGTAAGAGAGCTTGGTATCTGTGGTAGGATTCAACAGAGCCAGGTTGCACAGAGAGATGGCTTTGGGAACCAGCAGAGCCCGGATGCACATCTGGACAATAGGGGTAGCTGGTTCGGATGATACAGATTTCTGCAGAACAGAGCGGAGCTGGAGGTACTTGAAGAAATCCTGCCGTGGGAGACCAAACTCAGCACATAGATCTTGGAATGAGCGGACGTACGATTGAGTAAAAAGCTGTGAGATCGACCAGACCCCACTTCGGATCCAAGGACGTGTGCGGGAGGAGAGACTTCACAACAGAGAGAGGAGCAGCCGTGAGATCAAGGGTGGAAAGCGTAGGATAAGTCTATATTTGTCCCAGACAGCGAGGGACTGCTTTGTAGTGGGTAAGGTGTCAGGCATTGGTGGCCGAAGTGCCTTAGGGAGCCATAAAAGATCACCAATCTGGTAGGGTCGCGTAAATAGGGCTTCCTGATCGACCCACGTCACTTGCGAGGCGCCAGAGAAAAGCAGCAGAGTCTGAGCGAGAGTTGCGGCCACATAATAGAACTGAACATTCGGGACCCCTAAAACCTCTGGAGAACTTGGGCCTCTGCAAAAGTTTCGTGGATAACCGCGGGCGTTTGTGAGACCAGATAAATTTAATGAGGCGGGACTGAATGGACCGTAGAAAGGCAACCGGGAGGACAATAGGAAGCGTTCGGAAGAAGTACAGGAGCTTAGGTAGCGCATTCATTTTAAATGCAGTGATACGCCCCAACCAGGAGACCTCCAACTTTGACCACCGGTTAAGATCTTCTTGAATCTGATTCCAAAGGGGGAGAAAGTTATGCTTAAACAGAGTAGGGGTGGTCTTGGTAACACGGATCCCCAAGTACGGAAGGAATATTAAGGGCCTGGGATTTGCCCCAATTGATTTTATAGTAGGAGACGGCACTAAAGGAGTCCAACAAAGCATGTAACCGCGGTAACGACGTTAGAGGTTCCGTGATGGTCAAGAGCACATCATCAGCGTATAATCTTATCTTGAACTCCGTAGCATGAGCAGAGAACCCCTTGATCTCAGGATCTTCACGTATCGCAATCGCCAAGGGTTCCATGGCCAGCGCAAAGAGGAGTGGAGAAAGCGGGCACCCTTGACGTGTGCCATTGCGTATGCGAAAAGACTTAGAGAGGAATCCAGAAGAGCACACTCTGGCAAAAGGGCCGCTGTAGAGAAGGAGGACTGCATTGATGAACGTTTCCGGAAGGTTAAAGGCCTCCAAGGTAGCTTTCAGTGGAGGCGGTCAAACGCCTTCTCCGCGTCCAAGGACAGGAGAAGGCACGGCGCTTTCATGGCATTGGCTAAATTAACAATATTGATGATCTTGCGAGTATTCTCCGGTGGTTGACGGCCGAGAACAAAGCCCACTTGATCGTTCGTGATCAGCAAAGGAAGGAGACCGTTTAAACATAGGGCCAAAAACCGTGAAAAAAGCTTTGTATCTGTGTTCAGCAGCCAGATCTGCCTGTAATTAGCACAGATGGGAGATTTACCAGGTTTTGGAATGGTAACGATCTGCGTCTCCGTCATTTCTCTTGGTAAGAAGGTGGTTAAACCAGGAGCAGATTTGCGGAGCCAAAATGGAGCGGAATTTCTGGTAATACGAATTCGGTAAGCCATCCAGCCCAGGTGCTTTGTGAGGTTTGAGTCCCTGGAAGACCGCCTCTATCTCCTCTATTGACGGAGGAGCAATGAGAAAGTCCCACTGTGTCCGTGGCAGAGCAGGGATAGGAAACACCGTAGAAAGGCAGAAATGGAGGCTTGCGACGGCTGGGCAGTATGCGGTTGGGAGTGTAAGTTATAGAGAGAGTCATAATAGTCCGCAAAGCTGTCCCCTATTTCTTTGGGGTTATATAGCCGTCTCCCATCCGGGGCTTGAAGGCAGTGCGCCATAAGCTGAGCTGAGCGCTGGGTGAGCTTCCTGGCAAGTAAAAAGTCCGCTTTGTTACCCTTAGCGTAATACGTTTGCTGAAGCCTGCGGAGCATGTGTTCCGTACGCTGTTGTTGAAGTTGGAGTATTTCTGACCTAACAGCAGTAAGTTGGCGGTAAGTATCTGCAGACCAGGAGGCCTTATTAGCCAGTTCCAAAGCCGTGAGACGTTGAGTCAGATCGGAATAGGGCCGCATAGAAGCTTGTTTCCGGCGAGATGCCAGTTTAATAAAACAGCCATGAACAACAGCCTTGTGGGCTAGCCACAGGGTTGAAGGTAGACTTGCGCATTCGTCTTCGGGCGAACATGAAAACGAGCACGAAGAGGCCGTTTTTTTGTTCGTTCCGAAGACATGCCGAAGAGAATACAGTGCCGGCAAAACGTAGGAGAAGATGAAGACTCACAACCACGAAGAATCGAAGATCGTCTTCGTTTTTGCCGCGCAGCCGCCAAAATTTCAAACAGGAGTGAGCTGATCTCGTCTGTCCAATCAGCTCACTCTTGTGACATCACGCTAAGGGTCTCGTCCAATGCCTGTGCTGCTGTTTTTTGAATTCTGAAGGCGCCTTTATAAGACCAGAGCTTGCCTGAGAGATCCATTCATTTTTCGCTGTGACTGCTTTGGCAACACTGCTGTGCTGCATCCGAGCGTTACAGAGAGATTGTTCTGTTCTGTGTGAGACTGGTAAGCCTTAGCCTGCCATTTCTCACAGTGTACTTCATCCTCACTTCAGTGCTACTTAATATAATTAATAATAATAATTTGATTAATTTAATTTTTTTTTAATTTAATTTGTCATCAACTGTAGTGTAAGTGCTGTTGAGTTGACAGTGCACCCAGTGTCTCAGTGGCACTGGGGTGCCCTTGCCCTGGGCAAGCACTAGTGCCTACTGCCTGCCCTGCTTAAATAAATTAAATAGAATTTATAAATAATAATTTAATAGAGTCTATAATTTAATAGTTCATTATAATATTATATATATATATTTGTCAGTCATATATATATATATACTATAGTATACTAGTGTAGAGTGTACTGTAGACATTCATCTACTAGTGTCTAATTTAAAATCAGTAATATTAATTAATATAATTAATAATTGAATTCATTATAAAATTATATATATATTTGTCAGTTATAGTTAGTAATAGTATACTAGTGTAGAGTGTACTGTAGACATTCAAGACATCTACTAGTGTCTAATCTAAAATCAGTAATATCAATAATTCTATAATTCTTTCTTATCTTAATAGTTAATTAAATTAGCTATAAATAAAAGTAATAATATTAATTAATTACTACTAGCGTATAGTTCAGCTAATCTTATTAGTACTGGTGCTGCAGCTCTATAGTTTGTGCTTTGTTTTAGCAACAGCAAGAGACCAAGTCAATTTTTCTTAATTAATAATCTTTCATTTTATTTCATTTGTTTTGCTCACCTCAGTCCATCAGTGAAGTGAACTTGTTGGGCTAGTGAGTGCAGCCGCATAAGTGCTGTGTTTTTTTTTGATCAGCAAGCAGTGACGTTAACTGTTTTGCAAAGATTTTCTCATTTATTTTACATTTTATTTCAATTTTATTAAAAGTACCCTTAGTGTTTTGCTCACCTCAGTCCATCAGTGAAGTGAACTTGTTGGGCTAGTGAGTGCAGCCGCATAAGTGCTGTGTGTTTTTGTTCAGCAAGCAGTGAAGCTAACTGTTTTGCTGTGACATTTTATTTTATTTCTAATTCTTTTCAAGAAAAATTTACTGTGACGAGCTGTACTAAGCAAAGCTTCAAGCTACTAGCTGTAGTACTAAAATAATTCTAATCTTCTTTAATCTTAATCTATAATATATTATAAATAATATATAACAATATAAATTCTAATTCATAATCTATAATATAAGTAATTCTAATTCTAAATTCTAATTCATAATCTATATTCTTCTATCTATAATACATAATATATAAGTAAATTATTTCTAATCTATTAATATTATATAATTTAATATTAATTAATAAATCATACTGAATCTGATTTAACCTCACTTTAGTTTAGTGGGTTTGAGAGCGTCTGCCTAGAGGTAGACTTATAGTAAGGAAATATAGCTTTAGGCTAGCATAGTAGTAGGCTAAGCTCTTAGGCCCGTGTAAATTCAAATTAAAAATAAAATACTGCTAGTTATTAAATAGTTAATCTTGAGTTAATAATTTAAATAACTTTAGCAATTTGCCAGATTGCACACAACAGCACAGTGCAGTAGTGCATAGTTTTACTTTTTAAGCAGTAGCACTGAAGAGAACTTCCTCTAATTTTTTTGTCTTTAATTCGTTTTTCCTTTTTTTAATTTTTTTTCTATTTTTTATTTTTTTATAGTTTTTTAAACACTACACTACACTACACACACAACACACAATTTTAAATGGATCCTCCTTTTGGGACTAAGGAGGGACAAGCTCCATCTACCACCACCACCACCACCACCACCAGCACCACCACCAGTTCTAAGATGCAGCCTTTGCGTCAGTCTAGTCGGCCAAGTAGGCCAAGCTCTCGCTTATCATTTGGGGAAGCATTGCTTGAAGGATCATCAAGTAAAGGAAAGGCACCAAAAGCAGGCAGTAGTAGTGCGGCTAGGCCCACAAGCTCTATGGTTTTTTACGGAAAGCCTAAAGCACCAGAAGCACGTTCAAAGTTAAAGGGTAGCACAAGTAGTACCAGCCCAGTGACTAAAAAGAAGTGCCTTTTGCCCCAAGCAGCATCTTCCCCATCCACAAGCAGCATGCAAGGTACCAAGCAGAGCCAAATTAGCAGCAAGACTCAGAGGGGTCCCAAACAAAAGCGATCTCATTCCTTTGTAGGGAAAACCACCACCACCACCCCCACCGCCTCTACCACCACTAGTGCTGCGCCTACTGTTCCCACTGGTACCGCCACGCCATGTCCTCCTAGTACCTCTAGCAAGCCACCAAGTCCTTACAAAATTTTTGTAAAGACAGTTAGAGAGAGGACTACACATAGTGGAACTCCACCTAGCGAGGTAGCAGAGGAGCCTGAGACTGAGAGGCCAAGTGCAGAGTCTATTCTTCCTGCTCGCACTACTACTAGTCACGAGTCTCACGACGATATCAGTCTTAGCTCCAGCCTAGCAGGAATTCCATTCAATCTGGCTAATGAAGAGCTAGACTATGAGCCAGAGGAAGTAGAGGAGATGAGTGGTCAGGAATCAGATTCCTCAGGGAGCAGTGTCCAAATGACTAGTGCACAATTTTCCCCTGAGCCTCCACCTTCTCCGCTACGATCATCACCATCACCACCACCACCAGCAGCAGCAGCAAAACCTAGCAAATCTAAAGCATTTAGCAGTCCCACTATGGCCAGTACTGTTACCACCAGTCCCACCACCACTAGTTCTGCCTCTGTTGATCCACCCCGAGCAGTAGGAGCAGCACCCAAGGCACACTCCAAGGCTATGCGCGCCCCAATTTGGGAGCACTTTGAAAATGTTGAAGAAGGGCGCTATGGAAAGTGCAAACATTGTGGGAAGCTAATAAGCAGAGGGAAAGTCTCTGGCCATTTTACCAGTGGTAGCATGAAGCATCACCTCAGCACTCAACACAACGCTGTGCTATTGGGGAAAGATGCAGAAGTAAAACTTAGTGCAGGCAGCATAGCTGGTGGCCGTGGAAAAACCCCAACAGCTTCTTCTTCTGAGCCAATAGCAGCAGCAGCAGCAGCTAGTGCTGGCAGCCAGAGACCAAGGCAGGTTGGAGCACTGCATGTCCTGCATGTGGAGTGCACCTAGCGGCCAGCATGCCTTTCTTTCTTTGACAGCACACTGGTGGCAGCCCGGTGTGTCTAAGGAAGCTGCTGCAGCAGGCTACCGATCTTTCCTTCTCCATGCAGAAGTGATGGATGAAAAGCACACTTCCCAAAATATTCTGCATGCAATGAGGAAAATGTTTAGCCTTTGGGTGGGAGCAGAGGCGGGCACCAATGTTGAAGTTGGTTTTGTGGTAATTGACGGAGGTGCCAATATGGTGAAAGCGCTGCGAGATGGTCATATTGTTGGTGTGCGCTGTGCAGCCCACATCACCCATCTTGTAGTGAAGGCAGCAATGTCAGAAGGAACTAATGTGGCAGCAGTAGTTCTGTCCCGCTGCAGAAAGATCGCTGGGCACTTTCACCATAGTGTTAAGGCTAGCCAACTTTTGAGGGAAGAGCAAGAGAGGTCAGGTCTTCCAGTACACTGCCTACGCCAGGATGTCAGTACACGGTGGAACTCCACGTTAGACATGCTGGAGAGGATTTTGGAGCAGCAGAGGGCAATCCATAATCTTGCCTCAGAGCACAATATTGGGATTACCTCTCCATTGAATAGGGAGGATTGGACAGTGATCGCCCAGCTAGTGGCAGTCCTTAAACCATTCAGGGATGCCACAGAAAATTTAAGCTCAAACACTGCCAGTCTGGCCCAGGTAATCCCAGTGTTCTCCCATCTAGGCAGCAAGATGGATGTGTTCCTTGGAAACCGTGAGGCTGTTCAAGGTGGCACTCTACATCCTGACGTAGCAGCCATAGCCAGGAAGCTGAAGGATCTGCTAAAAGTACACCTTCGCAAACGAATGGAAGAGAGTCCCGAAATGATGCTAGCGTGCCTTTGCGATCCAAGAATTAAGGGAAAGCTACCTTTGAAATTTAATGTTCTCAGTAGCTACCGGGAGCAATTGGTCAACAAGGTGCGTGACTGGCAGCGTAAAATGGGAATGCTGTCCGAGGAGGGAGAGGTGCAGGAGGAGGAAGAAATGATGTGGTCTGCTACTCCTAGCAGCAGCATCAGCAGCAGTGCCACAAGCAGCACAACACAGCAGAGTGGAGCAGCTGCGTTTTGGGAAGAGGCACTTGGGAGTATAGTTGGACCATCTGACAGAGCTAGCAGCAGAAAGGAGAGTAGTGCTGCTGAAATGGTCAAACTTTACCTCTGTGAAGTTCCTTCTGCGCCTAATGTTGATCCTCTTAGCTACTGGGATGAAAAGAAGAGTGTGTGGCCTGCACTCTCATGGGTTGCGCAGCAGCTACTATCATGTCCGCCAACCACTGTTCAAAGTGAGCGCGTGTTTTCTATGACTGGAAACATACTGAGTCCACAGCGCTCACGCATGGCACCTCATCTGATGGAGCAGATTGCCTTTCTTAAATTCAATCTGCCCAAGTTGGGTTACCCAGCTCTTAGCTTGGAAAGTTAAATTTTTTTCTCTGTAATGTTTAAGGTAGTTTCTCCCCCTGGTTGCACGTGTTTGTGGTGTGGCAACGTCTGCTACCTCCGCCGGTGTAGCCAATTTACGCTAGGGCCTAGTGTCTGAGTTCTGGAAGTCCGCTCCCAAACGCCATGGACTGACAGACTTTCATGCTTTGCCCTGGGGTGAAACAGGTGAGCGGGTCGTCAATTGCCCACTCATTCACCTTTTTCCGTTTCCAACGCTGCTGCTGGTGGTGGTGCCAGTATCTTTTGCCAGTTCGCTTCCTGGCTGAAATCATGCCTCAAATGTCCCTAATGGAGAGGGTAGTTTCTCCCCCTGGTTGCACTTGCTGCGGTGTGGCAATGCCTGCTACCTCCGCCAGTGTAGCCAGCTTACGCTAGGGCCTTGTGTCTGAGTTCTGGAAGTCCGCTCCCAAACGCCAAGGACTGACAGTCTTTGGATGCTTTGCCCTGGGGTGAAACAGGTGAGCGGGTCGCCAATTGCCCACTCATTCGCCTTTTCCAATGCTGCTGCTGCTGGTGGTGGTGGAGCCAGCGTCTCTTCTCTGCCAGTTCGCTTCCTGGCTAGTGTCATGCCTTAAATGTCCCTAATGGAGAGGGTAGTTTCTCCCCCCTGGCTGCGTCTGTTTGCGGTGTGGCAACGCCTGCTACCTCCGCCGGTGTAGCCAGCTTACGCTAGGGCCTTGTGTCTGAGTTCTGGAAGTCCGCTCCCAAACGCCAAGGACTGACAGTCTTTGGATGCTTTGCCCTGGGGTGAAACAGGTGAGCGGGACGCCAATTGCCCACTCATTCGCCTTTTCCAATGCTGCTGCTGCTGGTGGTGGTGGTGCCAGCGTCTCTTCTCTGCCAGTTCGCTTCCTGGCTAGTGTCATGCCTTAAATGTCCCTAATGGAGAGGGTAGTTTCTCCCCCCTGGCTGCGTCTGTTTGCGGTGTGGCAACGCCTGCTACCTCCGCCGGTGTAGCCAGCTTACGCTAGGGCCTTGTGTCTGAGTTCTGGAAGTCCGCTCCCAAACGCCAAGGACTGACAGTGTTTGGATGCTTCGCCCTGGGGTGAAACAGGTGAGTGGGTCGCCAATTGCCCACTCATTCGCCTTTCCCAATTCTGCTGCTGCTGGTGGTGCCAGCGTCTCTTCAATGCCAGTTCGCTTCCTGGCTAGTGTCATGCCTCAAATGTCCCTAATGGTAAGGGCAGTTTCTCCCCCCTGGTTGCACTTGCTGCGGTGTGGCAACGCCTGCTACCTCCGCCAGTGTAGCCAGCTTACGCTAGGGCCTTGTGTCTGAGTTCTGGAAGTCCGCTCCCAAACGCCAAGGACTGACAGTCTTTGGATGCTTTGCCCTGGGGTGAAACAGGTGAGTGGGTCGCCAATTGCCCACTCATTCGCCTTTACCAATTCTGTTGCTGCTGCTGGTGGTGTCAGCGTCTCTTCAATGCCAGTTCGCTTCCTGGCTGGTGTCATGCCTCAAATGTCCCTAATGGTAAGGGCAGTTTCTCCCCCCTGGTTGCACTTGCTGCGGTGTGGCAACGCCTGCTACCTCCGCCAGTGTAGCCAGCTTACGCTAGGGCCTTTTGTCTGAGCTCTGGAAGTCTGCTGCCAAACGTCTAAGACTGACAGTGTTTGGGTGCTTTGCCCTGGGGTAAAACAGGTGAGTGGGTCGCCAATTGCCCACTCATTCGCCTTTCCCAATTCTGCTGCTGCTGCTGGTAGTGCCAGCGTCTCTTCAATGCCAGTTCGCTTCCTGGCTAGTGTCATGCCTCAAATGTCCCTAATGGTAAGGGCAGTTTCTCCCCCCTGGTTGCCTCTGTCTGCGGTGTGGCAACGCCTGCTACCTCCGCCGGAGTGGCCAGCTTACGCTAGGGCCTAGTGTCTGAGCTCTGGAAGTCTGCTGCCAAACGTCTAAGACTGACAGTGTTTGGGTGCTTTGCCCTGGGGTGAAACAGGTGAGTGGGTCGCCAATTGCCCACTCATTCGCCTTTCCCATTTTCCAATGCTGCTGCTGCTGGTGGTGGTGGTGCCAGCGTCTCTTCTCTGCCAGTTCGCTTCCTGGCTAGTGTCATGCCTTAAATGTCCCTAATGGAGAGGGTAGTTTCTCCCCCCTGGCTGCGTCTGTTTGCGGTGTGGCAACGCCTGCTACCTCCGCCGGTGTAGCCAGCTTACGCTAGGGCCTTGTGTCTGAGTTCTGGAAGTCCGCTCCCAAATGCCAAGGACTGACAGTGTTTGGATGCTTTGCCCTGGGGTGAAACAGGTGAGTGGGTCGCCAATTGCCCACTCACTCGCCTTTCCCAATTCTGCTGCTGCTGCTGGTGGTGCCAGCGTCTCTTCAATGCCAGTTCGCTTCCTGGCTAGTGTCATGCCTCAAATGTCCCTAATGGTAAGGGCAGTTTCTCCCCCCTGGTTGCACTTGCTGCGGTGTGGCAACGCCTGCTACCTCCGCCAGTGTAGCCAGCTTACGCTAGGGCCTTGTGTCTGAGTTCTGGAAGTCCGCTCCCAAACGCCAAGGACTGACAGTCTTTGGATGCTTTGCCCTGGGGTGAAACAGGTGAGTGGGTCGCCAATTGCCCACTCATTCGCCTTTACCAATTCTGCTGCTGCTGCTGGTGGTGTCAGCGTCTCTTCAATGCCAGTTCGCTTCCTGGCTGGTGTCATGCCTCAAATGTCCCTAATGGTAAGGGCAGTTTCTCCCCCCTGGTTGCACTTGCTGCGGTGTGGCAACGCCTGCTACCTCCGCCAGTGTAGCCAGCTTACGCTAGGGCCTTGTGTCTGAGTTCTGGAAGTCCGCTCCCAAATGCCAAGGACTGACAGTGTTTGGATGCTTTGCCCTGGGGTGAAACAGGTGAGTGGGTCGCCAATTGCCCACTCATTCGCCTTTCCCAATTCTGCTGCTGCTGCTGGTAGTGCCAGCGTCTCTTCAATGCCAGTTCGCTTCCTGGCTAGTGTCATGCCTCAAATGACCCTAATGGTAAGGGCAGTTTCTCCCCCCTGGCTGCCTCTGTCTGCGGTGTGGCAACGCCTGCTACCTCCGCCAGAGTGGCCAGCTTACGCTAGGGCCTAGTGTCTGAGCTCTGGAAGTCTGCTGCCAAACGTCTAAGACTGACAGTGTTTGGGTGCTTTGCCCTGGGGTGAAACAGGTGAGTGGGTCGCCAATTGCCCACTCATTCGCCTTTCCCATTTTCCAATGCTGCTGCTGCTGCTGGTGGTGGTGGTGCCAGCGTCTCTTCTCTGCCAGTTCGCTTCCTGGCTAGTGTCATGCCTTAAATGTCCCTAATGGAGAGGGTAGTTTCTCCCCCCTGGCTGCGTCTGTTTGCGGTGGGGCAACGCCTGCTACCTCCGCCGGTGTAGCCAGCTTACGCTAGGGCCTTGTGTCTGAGTTCTGGAAGTCCGCTCCCAAATGCCAAGGACTGACAGTGTTTGGATGCTTTGCCCTGGGGTGAAACAGGTGAGTGGGTCGCCAATTGCCCACTCATTCGCCTTTCCCAATTCTGCTGCTGCTGCTGGTAGTGCCAGCGTCTCTTCAATGCCAGTTCGCTTCCTGGCTAGTGTCATGCCTTAAATGTCCCTAATGGAGAGGGTAGTTTCTCCCCCCTGGCTGCGTCTGTTTGCGGTGTGGCAACGCCTGCTACCTCCGCCGGTGTAGCCAGCTTACTCTAGGGCCTTGTGTCTGAGCTCTGGAAGTCTGCTGCCAAACGTCTAAGACTGACAGTGTTTGGGTGCTTTGCCCTGGGGTGAAACAGGTGAGTGGGTCGCCAATTGCCCACTCATTCGCCTTTACCAATTCTGCTGCTGCTGCTGCTGGTGGTGCCAGCGTCTCTTCAATGCCAGTTCGCTTCCTGGCTAGTGTCATGCCTCAAATGTCCCTAATGGTAAGGGCAGTTTCTCCCCCCTGGTTGCACTTGCTGCGGTGTGGCAACGCCTGCTACCTCCGCCAGTGTAGCCAGCTTACGCTAGGGCCTTGTGTCTGAGCTCTGGAAGTCTGCTGCCAAACGTCTAAGACTGACAGTGTTTGGGTGCTTTGCCCTGGGGTGAAACAGGTGAGTGGGTCGCCAATTGCCCACTCATTCGCCTTTCCCAATTCTGCTGCTGCTGCTGGTGGTGCCAGCGTCTCTTCAATGCCAGTTCTCTTCCTGGCTAGTGTCATGCCTCAAATGTCCCTAATGGTAAGGGCAGTTTCTCCCCCCTGGCTGCCCACTCATTCGCCTTTACCAATTCTGCTGCTGCTGCTGGTGGTGTCAGCGTCTCTTCAATGCCAGTTCGCTTCCTGGCTGGTGTCATGCCTCAAATGTCCCTAATGGTAAGGGCAGTTTCTCCCCCCTGGTTGCACTTGCTGCGGTGTGGCAACGCCTGCTACCTCCGCCAGTGTAGCCAGCTTACGCTAGGGCCTTTTGTCTGAGCTCTGGAAGTCTGCTGCCAAACGTCTAAGACTGACAGTGTTTGGGTGCTTTGCCCTGGGGTGAAACAGGTGAGTGGGTCGCCAATTGCCCACTCATTCGCCTTTCCCAATTCTGCTGCTGCTGCTGGTAGTGCCAGCGTTTCTTCAATGCCAGTTCGCTTCCTGGCTAGTGTCATGCCTCAAATGTCCCTAATGGTAAGGGCAGTTTCTCCCCCCTGGTTGCACTTGCTGCGGTGTGGCAACGCCTGCTACCTCCGCCAGTGTAGCCAGCTTACGCTAGGGCCTTTTGTCTGAGCTCTGGAAGTCTGCTGCCAAACGTCTAAGACTGACAGTGTTTGGGTGCTTTGCCCTGGGGTGAAACAGGTGAGTGGGTCGCCAATTGCCCACTCATTCGCCTTTCCCAATTCTGCTGCTGCTGCTGGTAGTGCCAGCGTTTCTTCAATGCCAGTTCGCTTCCTGGCTAGTGTCATGCCTCAAATGTCCCTAATGGTAAGGGCAGTTTCTCCCCCCTGGTTGCCTCTGTCTGCGGTGTGGCAACGCCTGCTACCTCCGCCGGAGTGGCCAGCTTACGCTAGGGCCTAGTGTCTGAGCTCTGGAAGTCTGCTGCCAAACGTCTAAGACTGACAGTGTTTGGGTGCTTTGCCCTGGGGTGAAACAGGTGAGTGGGTCGCCAATTGCCCACTCATTCGCCTTTCCCATTTTCCAATGCTGCTGCTGCTGGTGGTGGTGGTGCCAGCGTCTCTTCTCTGCCAGTTCGCTTCCTGGCTAGTGTCATGCCTTAAATGTCCCTAATGGAGAGGGTAGTTTCTCCCCCCTGGCTGCGTCTGTTTGCGGTGTGGCAACGCCTGCTACCTCCGCCGGTGTAGCCAGCTTACGCTAGGGCCTTGTGTCTGAGTTCTGGAAGTCCGCTCCCAAATGCCAAGGACTGACAGTGTTTGGATGCTTTGCCCTGGGGTGAAACAGGTGAGTGGGTCGCCAATTGCCCACTCATTCGCCTTTCCCAATTCTGCTGCTGCTGCTGGTGGTGCCAGCGTCTCTTTAATGCCAGTTCGCTTCCTGGCTAGTGTCATGCCTCAAATGTCCCTAATGGTAAGGGCAGTTTCTCCCCCCTGGTTGCACTTGCTGCGGTGTGGCAACGCCTGCTACCTCCGCCAGTGTAGCCAGCTTACGCTAGGGCCTTGTGTCTGAGTTCTGGAAGTCCGCTCCCAAACGCCAAGGACTGACAGTCTTTGGATGCTTTGCCCTGGGGTGAAACAGGTGAGTGGGTCGCCAATTGCCCACTCATTCGCCTTTACCAATTCTGCTGCTGCTGCTGGTGGTGTCAGCGTCTCTTCAATGCCAGTTCGCTTCCTGGCTGGTGTCATGCCTCAAATGTCCCTAATGGTAAGGGCAGTTTCTCCCCCCTGGTTGCACTTGCTGCGGTGTGGCAACGCCTGCTACCTCCGCCAGTGTAGCCAGCTTACGCTAGGGCCTTGTGTCTGAGTTCTGGAAGTCCGCTCCCAAATGCCAAGGACTGACAGTGTTTGGATGCTTTGCCCTGGGGTGAAACAGGTGAGTGGGTCGCCAATTGCCCACTCATTCGCCTTTCCCAATTCTGCTGCTGCTGCTGGTAGTGCCAGCGTCTCTTCAATGCCAGTTCGCTTCCTGGCTAGTGTCATGCCTCAAATGACCCTAATGGTAAGGGCAGTTTCTCCCCCCTGGCTGCCTCTGTCTGCGGTGTGGCAACGCCTGCTACCTCCGCCAGAGTGGCCAGCTTACGCTAGGGCCTAGTGTCTGAGCTCTGGAAGTCTGCTGCCAAACGTCTAAGACTGACAGTGTTTGGGTGCTTTGCCCTGGGGTGAAACAGGTGAGTGGGTCGCCAATTGCCCACTCATTCGCCTTTCCCATTTTCCAATGCTGCTGCTGCTGCTGGTGGTGGTGGTGCCAGCGTCTCTTCTCTGCCAGTTCGCTTCCTGGCTAGTGTCATGCCTTAAATGTCCCTAATGGAGAGGGTAGTTTCTCCCCCCTGGCTGCGTCTGTTTGCGGTGGGGCAACGCCTGCTACCTCCGCCGGTGTAGCCAGCTTACGCTAGGGCCTTGTGTCTGAGTTCTGGAAGTCCGCTCCCAAACGCCAAGGACTGACAGTCTTTGGATGCTTTGCCCTGGGGTGAAACAGGTGAGCGGGTCGCCAATTGCCCACTCATTCGCCTTTTCCAATGCTGCTGCTGGTGGTGGTAGTGCCAGCGTCTCTTCTCTGCCAGTTCGCTTCCTGGCTAGTGTCATGCCTTAAATGTCCCTAATGGAGAGGGTAGTTTCTCCCCCCTGGCTGCGTCTGTTTGCGGTGTGGCAACGCCTGCTACCTCCGCCGGTGTAGCCAGCTTACTCTAGGGCCTTGTGTCTGAGCTCTGGAAGTCTGCTGCCAAACGTCTAAGACTGACAGTGTTTGGGTGCTTTGCCCTGGGGTGAAACAGGTGAGTGGGTCGCCAATTGCCCACTCATTCGCCTTTACCAATTCTGCTGCTGCTGCTGCTGGTGGTGCCAGCGTCTCTTCAATGCCAGTTCGCTTCCTGGCTGGTGTCATGCCTCAAATGTCCCTAATGGTAAGGGCAGTTTCTCCCCCCTGGTTGCACTTGCTGCGGTGTGGCAACGCCTGCTACCTCCGCCAGTGTAGCCAGCTTACGCTAGGGCCTTGTGTCTGAGCTCTGGAAGTCTGCTGCCAAACGTCTAAGACTGACAGTGTTTGGGTGCTTTGCCCTGGGGTGAAACAGGTGAGTGGGTCGCCAATTGCCCACTCATTCGCCTTTCCCAATTCTGCTGCTGCTGCTGGTGGTGCCAGCGTCTCTTCAATGCCAGTTCTCTTCCTGGCTAGTGTCATGCCTCAAATGTCCCTAATGGTAAGGGCAGTTTCTCCCCCCTGGCTGCCTCTGTCTGCGGTGTGGCAACGCCTGCTACCTCCGCCGGAGTGGCCAGCTTACGCTAGGGCCTAGTGTCTGAGCTCTGGAAGTCTGCTGCCAAACGTCTAAGACTGACAGTGTTTGGGTGCTTTGCCCTGGGGTGAAACAGGTGAGTGGGTTGCCAATTGCCCACTCATTCGCCTTTCCCATTTTTCAATGCTGCTGCTGGTGGTGGTTGTGGTGGTGGTGCCAGCATCTCTTCTGTACCAGTTCGCTTCCTGGCTAGAGTCATGCCCAAAATGTCCCTAACGGTAAGGGCAGTTTCTCCCCCCTGGCTGCCTCTGTCTGCGGTGTGGCAACGCCTGCTACCTCCGCCGGAGTGGCCAGCTTACGCTAGGGCCTAGTGTCTGAGCTCTGGAAGTCTGCTGCCAAACGTC
Organism: Sceloporus occidentalis; assembly: GCA_023333645.1. Lineage (NCBI taxonomy): Eukaryota > Metazoa > Chordata > Lepidosauria > Squamata > Phrynosomatidae > Sceloporus > Sceloporus occidentalis. Next base: position 866,008 of record JALMGF010000263.1, read on the forward strand.
TAAGACTGACAGTGTTTGGGTGCTTTGCCCTGGGGTGAAACAGGTGAGTGGGTCGCCAATTGCCCACTCATTCGCCTTTCTCATTTTTCAATGCTGCTGCTGCTGCTGGTGGCATACCTGCCAACACACCCAAGATTTTGGTGGACAGTCCTTCTTTTTTCCAGTCCTGTCCAGTAAAAGTTGGGTTGTTGCAAAGTATGCCATTGTGAATAGGTAGCAAATGTTAGGCATGTATTACAAGTGGTCCAAAATCAATTTAAAAATGTAAAATAATCCCTATTCTTTTATTAAACATCTATGGATGATGATCTTGTGTATGATAAACGGAGGCCAAGTTCCTTGGAGCATTTGTCTCTAGGTCATTTTGTGTACAGTACACCTCATTACGTGTGTGCAACTCTATTGGTCGTTTCGGCAGGGGGCTGGCCTGCCATCAACGAATGAAGTGCGTTCTGCAATTCACTCGTTGATGCCAGACCAGCCCCCTGCCGAAACGACCAATAGAGTTGCACACACGTTCCTTCACGGCAGCTGCTGCTGCTCCGATGTGTTGTTAACCCCGTATTAACCCCTGCTAGGCAACCGGGAAGGAAACGAAGATTAAACGAGCACGAAGAATGTCCGCGAATATTCGCCCGAAGAGAAGACAGGAACGGGCGAATATTCGCGGAATACGAAAGTTTTTTCCCCCCGAAGACGAACACGAAGAGCCCCCTGGTGCCCAAGTCTAGTTGAAGGGGTGACGTCCGGGGTATCGTTGAGCCGAAAATATTCCGAAAGGGAGTCGGACACCTCCGTGAAAACATCTGTATACTGCAACAAGCTCTCATTCAACCTCCATCTAGAAGAAGCGGTGCGCTGAGGATAGAGATCAAACGTTGTCCAGATTGGGGCATGGTCGGACCATGTTATAGACCCAATGTCCGCCTTTGTGATCGTTTGCAAGGTAAGTTTATCCAAAAGGATCAGGTCAATCCTGTAGTAACTAGCATGTGCCGCCGAATAGAACGAGTAATCTCTGTCGAGCGGATGAGTGATCCTCCAAGTATCAAACAGCATATGTTGGTGCAATAAGTCCTGAAAGCGAGTACCTTGAATGGTCAGAGACTTCAAATATTTAGAGAACATTCTAGCGGAGGAATCGAGAGACGGGATCGGAAGTAAATTAAAGTCCCCACGACGGGACTCTCTCATTCGTGAATACTTAGGAAAACATATCCGTCGTAAACTGACTGCAGAACAGTCGGCGGCCCTGGAGGGGGAGATTGGTGAGGAGGAGGCATGGGCGGCGGTGAAGTCGATGTCGGCGGGTAAGGCTCCGGGGCCGGACGGCCTCCCCTTGCGGTATTATCGCATTTTCTGGGAGCAGTTGAGGGTCCCCTTTGTGACTCTTCTTAATGCTGTGCGGCAGGGAGACCTCTTGCACCCCCATTCGTTGATGGCGACGATTGCTGTGTTGCCTAAGGAGGGGAAAGACCCTTTGCTGTGTCAAAGCTATCGGCCCATATCTCTCCTGAACGCAGATTTAAAAATCTTTGCTAAGGTCCTGGCTTCTAGATTGCAGGTTGTGTTAGGCTCCTTGATTCATCCTGATCAGTCGGGTTTTATCATTGGCAGGGAGGGGCGCGACGGGACCTATAGAGCATTGAATTCGATTCACCTTGCCCAAGTGACGGGACAAAAAATACTTCTATTGTCGACGGACGCCGAAAAGGCGTTCGACAGGGTGGCTTGGGACTTTCTGTTCCAGACCCTCCGGACCATGGGTTTCGGACGGTTTTGGCTTCATTGGGTCATGTCGTTGTACTCTGCCCCTTCTGCACGAATTCGCCTGAATGGAGCCCTCACAGATTCCTTTCCGATCCGCAACGGCACCAGGCAGGGATGTCCTCTGTCGCCCCTCCTCTTTGTCATCGCTCTGGAGCCTTTCCTACAGGCGGTTCGGGATGACCCTGGCATCCACGGCCTGACTTGTTCTGGCCGCGAACTGAAGGTGTCGGCGTACGCTGATGATTTGCTTTTTGTGATCTCGCAACCGGTAGTCTCCCTCCCGCACTTTCATGGCGCGCTCAGGCTGTTTGGCTCCCTCTCCAACTTTAAAATCAACACAGCCAAGTCTGAGGTAATGGATATTTCTTTGTCCGCGGCTGAATCCCGTGCTATTGGTGCTTCCTATCCGTACCGGTGGTGTCGTGGTTGTCTTAAATATTTGGGGGTCTGGATTCCTGCGGACCTCTCCTCTATCTACAAGGTCAATTTCCCCAGTCTCCTACTACGCCTACGTAGTGACCTCCGGCGCTGGGATCTCTCCCACGTGTCCTGGCATGGGCGTGTTAATGTCATCAAAATGAATGTCCTGCCAAGGATATTGTATCTCTTTCAGACGCTGCCGGTGACCATTCCGAGTTCCTTTTTTTCTGAGTTACGCACGCTCGTTACGAGCTATGTTTGGCGGGGGGCTCGCCCTCGGCTAAGCTATGCGGTGCTTACGCGCTTGAAAGACAGTGGGGGACTTTCCCTGCCTGACTTTTTCAAGTATTACTGTGCTACCCACTTATTGCGACTGTTGGAATGGAAGTTTCAGCCGTCTTCTAAACTCTGGATTGCTATGGAGCAGGCTGATACACCTTTCTCCCTGCCTGGTAGCGTGGGGCTCCGCCCTGGGGCCATTCATCTCTCCTCTTGCCCGAATCCTTTTGTGCGGGCTACTCTGGGGACTTGGCGTCGACGTCACATCGGTGGGGCGCTTTCTTCCTTCCCGTCCCCGCTGACCCCCGTTGCTGGGAACCCGGATTTCCCTCCGGGACTGGAGAGGGGATACCTCGACTCACTTATGCTGTCTCCGGACATTACTCAGCCCGCCTTTCGAGCGGGCTGCTCCTGCCGCTGAAGGCACTCTGATGCAACGCTTCCGCTATGCGCAGATCTCTCGCTATGTTCGATCGGTTCCGGGCAAGCATCATCTTTCCAGACCTCTTACCCCTTTTGAGCAACTTGTCCGGCGATCTTGTGTCCCCAGAGGGGGGATCTCCATCCTCTACCGCATGCTGTTGGCGAAAGATTCTCTGGTCCCTCCGGTGTTCATGGGACGCTGGGAGGCTGACCTAGGGGAACCGCTCTCGGAACCCCAGTGGTTGAAGGTTTGCGTCTTGGCCCACAAATGCTCTGTTGCAACTCGCTATCAGGAGACGGCTTACAAGCTATTATCTCGGTGGTATAGGACTCCAGTGGCGGTTAGCCGGGTTGTACCGGGGAGTGATCCCGCCTGTTGGAGGTGCGGGGAGGATAGTGGCACTTACCTGCACATGTGGTGGAGTTGTAGCACGCTTCGGCCCTACTGGTCTGGGGTTTTCCGGTGTTTGGAGGAGGTTACGGGTGAGGAGATTCGGCCTTCCCCAGGCTTTGGGCTCCTCCTCCACTCTGAGAGGTCGTTGGGTTGTATGAAACGCTCCGTTCTCCGTCATCTTATTAATGCGGCCCATGGCCTCATACCGCTGTATTGGAAGCGCCCTATGGCCCCACCCCTGCGCTTGTGGGTTTCGCGGGTGGAGGAGATCCGGACTTTGGAGGAGCTGATTCAACTGGCTTCTGACAGGATGGAGGCGTACACGATGACGTGGGCATGCTGGCTCTCCTTTCTCTCCTCTCCTGTGCTTGTGTCGTTGCTTCAGTGATGACACTCGGCTTCCGGATATCTGTTTCTGCCTTACTGGCTCTTTGCTTTTTTTTTTTTTTTTCTCTCTTTCTCTTTCTTCCCTTCCCGTCATAGTAATTATTTTTTTTCTTCTCTCGTTCTTTTCCTGTCTCCCCCTTCTTCTTTCCTCCATCTCCCTCCTTTTCGTGTGTGTTTAGGTGTTTCCCTCTCCATCACATGGTCTCGCGACACTTTGACTCACGGGCTTTGATTTTTGGCCTCCATTTATATGCCTCTTACTCCACATTGCCTCGCGTTGCTTGTCATCTTTTGTGTTCCTCCTGGAGGAGGTTGCATTTGGAATGTATCTATTATTGCCAATTTCTGCCTTATTATGTGCCTGAATCATGGTCATGTCGCTGATGCTGCGTTTTTCATGTGATGTTTCCTTTTGTTATTGTGTTGTCTGTGTCCTTCAATCAATAAAATATTATTTACCTAAAGTCCCCACCAACAAAAATCCGTCCTTCAGCAACCTTACGCAGTTTGGTTAAAACACGGTCCAGGAAGGAGAGCTGATTACTGTTAGGAGAATACACATTTAGGAACGTACAGGCATTGAGAGTGCCGTGGAGGATGAGGTAGTGTCCTTGAGGGTCGAAACTGGACGACTCTGTGAAATAGAATGACCACTCCGAGTTTCTTACTAGTGGAAGAAGCGTGGAAGTCCAGTGGGTAGTATTTAGAGGTCAGACGAGGTTGTTTCGTTTTGAGGAGATGGGTCTCTTGGACCATAACAACAGAGGCATTGCGAGATCTCGCTTCTTGAAGAAGCATATGACGTTTATGGATAGTATTAAGGCCCTTGGTGTTGATTGAGAGCAGCGTAATAGTGAACATGATCAGCAGCGGGAGGGAGGGCAAAGGAGACAGAGGAAAACAAACACAGAGACACACACAGAAGAAAAAACACATAAGACAAGAAAGAGAAAAGAAGAGAAAAACTATACAATCGAGTTTTAGACCAGAATCGTGACAATCGAAACTAAGCCACAATATATTCCTACTTGAAACCAGCGCAAAGGGGTTTGTAGGAAAATAAGTAAAGAGGGCGAAGAAAGACCAGCCAATGGGAACCATATGTAGATATAAAAAAAAAAGGGGGGGGGTATGAATAGGTGTGTGTGTGTGTATGTAAATGGACGACGAGAACCCATCCAGGAAATAACCTCCACATGCAGATATGCAGGAAAGAGCTACTATAGTGGAGATGGGCATAGACATATAAACGGACGCCCAAGACTAAACTACAGACCATATGTGTAGGAATGCATGTATGATTGAACAACAGAGGCCCAGAAGTGAGTGACAATCAGCGACCGGAACCCACCAGGAAGGTAGGCGCCATATGCGCGGAGATATTAGTGGGGGGCCAACAGGACGAGGGCAGACCGATATGGAAAAGTGTGCGTGTGCCATGAAACAGTAAGGTGCATGTAGAAGAAAATATGTGTAGCTAAGCGACAGAAACCCAGGAGGAGGTATATATGGGCAGCAGAACCTACCCAGGAGATAAACTCCACAGGGAGAAAGGTAGTAGGAGGGATCCAGTGTGGTGGAGGAGTAGTTGTGTAGATATGTGCGGTCTAAATGAGAAAGTAAGTCAAATGTGTATAAATGTGCGAGGCTGAGCAACAAGCCTCAAAATGTGAGCAAGTGGGCGACAAGAACCAAATAAGAAATCCCTCAGGTCAGGAAGTAATGGGAAAACCAATAAATAAATAAAAAATAAAAAAAGGGAGGGGGGGGGGATTGGACGAAGTGCATGTAGATATGTATGTACAAGGGTGGCAGGGGCTCAGCTAAGTAACAAAATCCCCAAGTATGAAAATAATAGTAGAGAGCGGGCACGGTGAAGGGGGCAGGAATATGTGTGTGTGCATGTGAATCTAAGTATTAACAGCCCCTCAGAGAAACGTACTCCGTAGGTATAGAGGTATTGGGGAGCAGCCCCGGCAATGATGTGGAAATGTGTATGGCCAGATGAGGCATGCAGGTGATGACTATTGTTAGTAAAATTCAGGTGTATAAACGGGCAACTAGACTGAAGTCAGCGCCAAATGAAACAGAAAATAAACATATGTGTAAGTGCAGAAGAAACTCATGAAAAATTAAACAAGCATTGGACTCCCAGAGAGGGCACATAACACAGGAGCCCAGCAGATGAAACGGCTTTAGGGAGAAAACAAACCTCCCAGACAAACCAGAAGGCACACAACGAATGAGTCAGGCATATCCGATTATAGTAAACAGTCAAGGCTAACCGGGAGGCAGCAAATTCAGGTGGTCTGAGAAGGCAGGATGGGCTGAGATTTAGAAGAACAACGGGTAAAGCGTCGACGATCCTTGCGTTTGCCAGGTGTGACCAGTTCCCATTCCGTTGGTAGTCCGCGGGCTGGAGCAGGCTACGTAGGTACAGCAGCAACGGACGGACGATCAACCACAATGCCCCAAAGTTGTAGAAGCTGGAGGCCATCAGCGGGCGACAAGATGGTAGAGTGTACCTCGTTCCTGGTCACAAGGAGCTTGACTGGAAATCCCCACCGGTAAGGTATGTTGTTGGCTCGTAGTGCAGTAGTGATCAGGGCGAAGGAACGTCTCTTAGTAAGGGTAGCAGCAGAGAGATCAGCGTAGAGGTGAAGGTCGGTATAAGGCTCAGGTAAGGTAGGAAAAGCTCGAACACATCTCAGGAGGGCATCTTTAGAGTGAAAGTAGCGTAAGTGGATAATGACATCCCGAGGAATGTGCGATGGCAGAGATTTCGGCTTGGGAATGCGATGAATGCCGCCGAGGAGAAAGTCCGAGGGGGGGGATATCAGGAAGCAGAGAGCAAAAGAAAGTAGAGACATATTCCAGCAGGGCTGCCATAGTCACCTCCTCCGAGATCCCTCGAATGCGGAGATTATTCCTGCGGGAACGGTCTTCCAGATCAGTGACCTTATCCTGCATCGACTGAACCTGGTCCTCCAGGGTATTATGGAAAGCGGAGGCGAAATCTTCAAACTTCCCCTCCATGTGGTCTGTGTGAGAGCCCAATTGCTGCAGGTCCGATTTGATGTCAGACAGCATGTCTTTAATCTCCGACGTCATCGCCACTCTCATACCGTCGAGCATACTCTGGAGAAGGTGAGTAGTAACCGGAGCATCCACTGCCTCATCCTCCTCCTCCATCTCCGACTGAGAAGCTGGGAGCGGTGGATCGTCGCCATCTTGAGCATAAAAAGGCGGCCTAGCCCTCTTCGGGAAATATTGCTGTAGCTTGTGCGTGGACCGTTTCGGATGCATGGAGGCCATCGTAATAAACGCCCAAGAGATCAGAGATAAAAGTAAACAAAAAATAAATAAAGAAAATAAAAAATTATCGCAAATAAGCTGTATTTGGGTGGTATTTCAGCAGAGCTCTAGAGAGACACGTCCATGTGGTTAGGCTGCCAGACCACGCCCCCGTAAATAACTTTTTTAAATTTTTCATCATACTTTTATTTTATTTTTTTAGAGAAAATTAGATAACATCATCAAAAAATGGTATCTGAAGAAAGCCCCTCTTGTCCTGAAAAAAAACAATATATAACTTGTGTACACTAAATGGGTGAGGAGAAAATTACAGCTAAACACAAGCACGTCAAAAGTGTTGAAACATCCTTGGTCCCAAAGGGCACATAAGAATCATATACTCATCTTTAAGGGGTTAATAACCAAGCCTTTGTCCACCCCAAACAGAGTTGACCCTTAAAAACAGCTACAACAATAACAAAAGAAAAAAGAGGGGAATGCTCCTTCAGGGACAGCTCTTCACCAATTCAGCTGAGGTAAGAATTATACCTCTTACATGCGTCTATTTATTTATTTAAATAGATGCAATCAGCTTTACGAATTTTCCTGCCACAAACGCTTGCTCTGCTGAACAGCTGATTAACCAATTAGCTGTTCTACCTGAATTACCTGCCTATCAACAACAATATTGGCTTTAGCTGCAAAAGCCCACTAAAACAAATATGTCATGACCTAAACATGCCCTCTAGATGACCCTAACCTATCTATGACCCTAACCTATCAATTGTCCAACAATAAAAAAAATGTACATGTACGGGCTTGAGGTGCAATGCAATAACAACAAAGCCCGTACATTTTCACTGCGATCGGCGGCTTTGTAACATCCATGGAAGCCTCACAAGTGAGGCTGACCATTGATCTGGGGAGGATGTTATACAGAAATGTGGAAAACCTCTCATTATGTATTAGTCAAATAACATGGTTAAGAGTGGGAAGCAGATAACATAAAAAGTCTAAGGCAAGGTTCTTTGATCATTCAATAGTGTTAAAATCAGGTGTGGATGGGAGTCATCAAATGGAGGTGTCAGGAGGTATTCACACCTCTAGTGGGGTCAGGTCTGGTTTGTTAATCCACAAAGTGATAATGGAATACAAATTCCCCTATCCTGGTTGAGGCCAGCATTGAAAGAGTTAGATTTGAGTATTCATTTAAGCAGCTACAGACCCCCAACATATGCCATTGGAAAGGTAATCGCCTCTTCTTTCCAACGGTATAAGGCTTGTAAAAGAAGAATAAAAAATATTATGTTAACAAAGTAAAAATGTAAAAAAAAGTTAAAAAAAATGATTTGGGGGTCTTTAAATTAAATTATCTAAAAATAAAATAGTTTAACTTAAAAAAAAAAAGTTTAAGTATTCTAGCTAAATGATCACTGTGGTAGCCAATGTTACCACACTGATCATATAGCTATGAAAAGTCACATTCCCTTTTTAAAAATGGCCGACACTAAATTTTAATCCCATGATTCCCTTGATCATGGTGTTACATTTAGCCAATGGTAGAGGGAGGCAATTTTTTAAATTCTGATGAACTGTAAATGAACTGCAAATATTATTAAAATCAGCCATTTAGCCTGTGTGGTAGGTGAGTAACCATCTCATCCCTGGAGCTCCTTGCATTTTTACTGCAAATCATTTTCTTGCTGTAAAAGTGATTTTTTTTCCCCCTTTACCATTATTTTCTTTCTTTCTTTCTTTCACATGAGTGCCCAGGAAGCAGCTGAGTTCCTTATGAACTCAGACTCTGATTCGTTCTCAGATGGCGCACTAAATAGCAACAGTGACTATATCCCTGGATTATATCCCACAGGTCTAAATTATGGATGAATGCATATGAAAGGAGTGTGACTGGTCAGTGGTAAGGGTTGCAAGGGGAAAGAATGATTTTTGCTTCTGTGAGTGAATGTGTGGAAAGTATGGTGTGTGCTTCTGCGAGTGAATGGAGATATGAAAGGCGTGGTCAGTATTTAGGGTTAAAGCCTTGACTGTTCACATGGTGGCAAGTTAAATTATGGCACAGAAAGTACACATTTGCAAAAACTACACCCCTTGGCGCATCAAATGAGGGGCTGCATGTATTTCTAGTTCAAACATGGAGTGAGCAAGACACAAATGAACATGTCGCTATGGTTAGAAAAAACATATTTTCTAGCCAAAGCGACATATTCTATCATTATTTGTGCACTCAACTTTTGTCCTAGAAATACAAGTAGCCTCTCATTTGAAGCTCCAAGGGGTGTAGTTTCTTGAAATGTGTACTTTATGTACCCTAATTTAACTTCCCAGATGTCTAGACCACATTAACTTCAGATATGGCAGATTTGAAAATCTTGTTAAAAACATTTAGGGGTGATGCCTGCAATTAGACAGCTCGAGACAGCTAAGAAGTTAAATTATGGTACTGAAGTATACATTTGCAGAAACTACACCCCTTGGCGCATCAAATGAGGGGCTGCATGTGTTAGTAGCACAAGACTGGAGTGCCCAAGACATAAATGAACTTGTCGCTTTTAATTTTTTTGTTGTGCACTTCAGATTTGTGATACAAATACAAATACGACCTCATTTGCTGCAGCTGGGGGTGTAGTTTCTAAAAATATATCGTTTTATTGGCATCCCGGGCAGCTAGAGCTGCTTAATTGACGGTAGCCATGCATTACATTTAAAGATGTCTTTTGTGATAGTCTAGTAAATTGAACTTTTAGCAATAAAATATTAGCAAAACACAGTCTACTGTTCTCAGTTTCGATTTATTTTAGACCGGTTACCTACTACAAATATTTAGCAGCACAGGTTTTGATATTAGAGTTTAGAAAAATAAAATTACAAACTAGTTTTCATTGACACGGAAGTGAAAAAAAATACACTTTTTTACCATTTTTGGCTTTATTTTGTAAACCTAATGAGACATACACATATAAAAATTGTATATTTGGAATCTGCTGAGTGTGCTGAAAAAAACAATATATGGTTTGTATAGTTTATTCCCAAGAAATTTACTTCTAAACACTTTAAACGTGAACTGCAGCAAAATGCACAAAATTGCCTTAGCACCAGGGTGGAAAATAAGGGTTAATGGTGTATGGCAGTTTTTGTATTATCCTATTGAGTTGTTTTGTAAATTCCTCGGTGGGATCATCCTGTAGCTTCACATAGTGCCTTTAATCTGACACTTGTCTATTTGCCTCATGTATTTAGTCAGTGGTGTTCATAATGACAACAGCACCCCCCTGGTTCGCCGGTTTAACCCCTTCAGGACAGTTTTTGTTACTAAGGTTGCGCTAAAAGACCGTAGCTGTTTTTGTGTTTTTGCTATGTCTTTCTTCAACTATAATTTCTCTCTTCTCAATTAGTGCACCCACACAAAACATATATTGTTTTTTTCAGCACAAGTAGAACCATATTAAGCTGGGTAGTACATTGTTTTGTTTGAAATAAACTTGAAAAAGTGGGGGGGAATGAAAAAACGCATTTTTTGTAGACATACAAATTGTACACACATTGAACCTATTGGAAAAAATTATCCAAAATATATTAATTAACTTGTCTTGATTTGGAAACAGGATTTTCATCTATTTTGACCAGTATAGGGCAAATATTGCAAGGCATGCATCACGTTTTTAAAATTAATTTTTTTTCAAATTTGGCATGGTAGACTAATCACTGCAATAGTTGTCACAGATACTGATTATCCCCCAAAATTATAGGTTTATGAATAGTAGATAAGTCAATGTGTACAACTAGGGTCATTTTGATTTTTATCACCAACTGCTGCCAAATTTTGAGGTATTTTTATATTTTTGTGGGGTTTTTTTTTTTGCATATGTTGCGATGTTGCAACACCCCCTGGTTCCAACAAGGCCTCACATGCATGGTTCATGCATTTTTTAAGGAAGCTATGAGGGCAAAACTGGAACATGCACATTTCAGTTTTCAAATTTGGAATTTTCAGAAATTGGTTTACTGGACCCATATCCCATTTGGGACATTTTGGAAGCCCCCCACTGTAAATTACCCCATAAAAGTATATGTTTATGAACAGTAGACAAGTCAAGGTGTTCAACTAGGGTAATTTTTACAGTTTTCTGGCAGCCATTTCTTCACTGATGTCTGCCAAAGTTCACTGAAAATTTATTTTATTGTGTTTTTAATGCATAAATTTCAATGTTGCATTGAATTTCTTGCACACCATAAGTGCAACAGTGGAAGACCACATTTTGTTCACCAACATCCCCTGATTCCAACAAGGTCTCACATGCATGGTTTAGGCATGATTTGGGGACCCATGTCATACATATTAATTTTATGTAGGTTAGGCTTTTGCCTTTTATGGTAAAAAGCAGACTTATTGAAATTGTGCCAGCCTTTAGTAGGACTAAATTTTCTTTTGTTATCAATTTTTATAAATATTGTGTGAAAATGTGTCAGGTGGGGGGGGTGCGGAACGTGGCGCAGGCACCACCACACAAAGTCCAGTAACGCAGTACAAAAGGGGCAAATCCAAGCAAGTAGTCGGGGTCACTGTCCAGAGGTCAAGGCAGGCAGCAGACAGCAGAAACAGGAGATGAAGCAAAGGTCAATAATCCAAGGAAGCAAGATAATACGTAGGGAACAAGAGACAGTACTACCCAGTACTAAGTTTAACGAAGAAGCACTGGGATAGAGGTTTGTGGGGATTATATAGGGGCAGGAAATGAGTAGTCCGCCCCCTAGCACCTGATCCCCTCCCACTCACAGTACCTGATCCCCTCCTTTCAAATACACCTGAGTGGAGGGGGACAGGGTAGTATCCACCTCCTCCCTCTCCCTCTGGTGTTCTGTCTGAGAGGGAGGTTACACCATCGGGGCTAAGCCCCGCCCCTCTCCTCTTCGGGAGTGCGGCGCGTGCAAGGCACGCTATGCGCGCTGACCGCGAGGTCGGGAGCGCGGCCTGCCACGAGGCAGTGCCGCGCCGTTACCGGTTCCCGAGACGAGGGATCTGGGACTCTACATGGCGCACGTGGGACCGTGCGACCACATCGTACGGAGGCCGGGTCTGACAAAATGTAAAGCTGTCAGATTTGCCTACTTTTGTGCAGATCTCCCTGCAGCTGCTTGTATCCGGAATAAACTTTTATACATTCAAAGAAGTCTGATGGTCATCACAACGTTTGATTTCCACAACAAGAGTGAAAACCTTAAACTATCCAACAATATTAACACTATGATTGGGGAAAAGAAAGTATATTAACCAAAGAAAAAATGAAATTATTTTTTAAAACTGGCAACTGTATGATATTCCTTAGAACAGTTGCCAATGCACAGGCTGGGCTTACCATGGCAACCAGAACAGTAAAATATTGTGTCCTTCCCGTGCCCTTTGGCATAACACACCCTGCACCGTTTCTTTTGTGTATTTGAATGTTGTGTAGATGTTGCTTACAAACACAGACAAGCAGTAGAACATAACTTATTTTCTTTACTTCATTAACCAGATGCAACACATAAAGATATATACACAAGAGACCTAACATAACAGAACAAGTGCACATTTCCATTATGCTGCCACCTACTGGCAAAACAGACTGTATAATACCCCAATACATAACACTCCTCCCCGCTAGACCTCAAAGTCTTTCAGATAACTGGGAGGGCGAATATTTCTTCTTGGCCCCCCCAAGGTTGGAGCAATTTCGCCTGGACCATCAGCTTGGCCGTTGTCCTGTGCTCTGTCCTGTGGACTACAAGGAACTGGCTCTGCAACAACAACTCCTGGAAAACTAACACCTGCATCATCTAGTGGTTCTCCAACATCTGGCATCACAGGAGACCCAGTACGACTGGGACCCACAGCAGGCACAATCTCGTTACTTCGTTCCCGAATCTGATCTACGTGCCTTCGTAATATTCTACTATCAGCAGTCTGTACTTTGTATGACAAAGGTCCTGTGGCCACAAGTACTTGTGCAGGTATCCATCTAGGCCCAGAAGCATAGTTCCTCACATAAACAGCACTGTCAGGTACAAATACTCTCACAGTAGAAACATTATAGCGCTCATTGAATTGCAATTCTGGCTTCTCTTGCAGATCAGACGTCAAATCAGGATGTAAACGATCCAGACAAGTTTTTAGACGGCGGTTCATGAGGAGCTCTGCTGGACTCCTACAGGTGCTGGAGCATGGTGTCACATGTTGCTGTAGAAGGAAATTTGCAAGCCTACGATTCCAGTCTCCCTCAATAATTCTCTTGAGTGAGTCTTTTGTGGTCTGAACCATACGCTCAGCTTGACCATTTGAGGATGGATGAAATGGTGCAATTGTGACATGTCGGCTTTAGGTGGAGCATGACGTGTGGATTGACATGGTGCACAGTTCTTTACCCACTTCTCAATAACTTCATCCATTTTAGGCCACCAAACATAACTTCTGGCTAAAGCTTTCATGCGAACTATTCCAGAATGTCCCTCATGGAGGGCATGTAAAACTTTAGCTTGTCCTGCATTTGGAATTACAACCTTTATAGGCAGATAGTTCATGTTGGCGCATTACAAATGGCTTGAACTTGTCTTCAACTTTTGCTTTTGGCCACCCCCTCCAAACCCAGTTGAGCACACGGGAGAGCAATGGATCCTTGGCCGACATACGAGCAATATCATTTGCATGTAAAGGAGGGTTTGAAACAGACTCCAACATGAGAACCTCGGACATAGGAGGAACAAGGAAATCAGGAGAAGGCAAAGGTAACCGGCTTAACTCATCAGCATGTGTGATATCCTTACCAGGACGATACTTGAACTCACAATCATAAGCATTCATCATAAGGGACCACCTGAGCATGCGTGGGGAAATAATTTGAGGACTGGGAGTATTGCTGGTGAACAGGTAAGGTTGAGCAGTTTCTCTAAATCATAGTGTACAAGGACACTGTCAGAAGACAACAGCTTCTTTGCAGCATTGAACGCTTTAGTATGAACGTCAGTCCACCTCCATGGAGCGTCTTTATCCAGTAGACGATGCAGAGCTTCAGCAACAGTGGCTTTGTCAGGCAGGAAAGAATGGTAAAAATTAAGCAACCCTAGGAATGCTTGCAGTTCTTGTTTGTTGGTTGGAACTGGAGCTCTATGGATAGCTTCAACCTTAGAATCAGTTGGATGAATGCCATGTGTGTCAATTCTGTAACCAAGGAAATCCACACTGCTTACACCCAAAACACACTTTTCTTTTTTAAGTTTTAGACCAGCTTCAAGGAAACGTTTCAAAACAAGTTGTAGCTGTGCAGCCAATGACTGTAGACAATCTGCTCCAATAAGAACGTCATCAAAAAAGGAATTACACCCGGAAGTCCAGATAAGAGTGTGACGATACGGATACCTGGAGCAGCCTCTCCCCCAGGATGTATCGTCCAGAAAGGAGCGTTGCTGAGACCGGGGTCAAGTCGGTGACTATATCTCCCCCAGGATGCTGGTCTCAGTAGGGTAAACTTCTGGAGCGAGGCTGAAGGGTCAGTAGACGGTAGCAGGTTTGACCTGAGCTGGGGTAGGCATCGAGTCCTTTAACCACTGGATAGGAAGGCAGGTATTGATCCCTCTGCCTCCAAGTACAGCCCTTACAGAGGCTGCCAAGTGTTAAGCTCAATGCTGACAGATCCGAAGACTCTGCCGCAACCCTCCCAAGAAATGGACGCACACCAAACTCTTGGGGAAGACTTCTCTCTTTATTGCAAGGCATACAAGGTTATATAGGAAAACAAGGGGTGGGTAAAACACTACAAACAACCAAGTACTTTGTATACAAAAGGAAAGTTAAAATAAGGAGATTAACTCAGGCATTTCATTAATACAATACAATAGTTCACGCCACAACAAAGGATCAATACCATCACCTCAAGATAATGGTATTGCAGACGGGAAGCGGCACCAATAAACATAACGGGATTATACAGGGCAAGAACTTTTAAACACATGAAATACATCCTGGGATACAATAGTTCACACCACAACAAAGGGTTAATAACATCAGCTCCAGATAAGGGCAGTACAGACAGGAAGCAGCACCAATAAACATAAAGGGATTATACAAAGAAGGAACATCAGTTTGAAAATACAAAACACACATTAATCCTTGTATGCCCAAAAGTCTCAGACGGCTACCATCACACTTCTCCCCCAATTATAGAGGGCAGATTGGGGTGGTCCCTCCCGAGACCTCACAATGTCTGACCTGCAATATGTACGAGAGATTTAGTTAAACATCCTCTTGGCGGGATAGTCCATCTGCATTACTATGAGCTCGGCCTGGTCTATATTGGACATTAAAATTATAAGGTTGGAGAGAGAGACTCCAGCGCAACAACCTCCCATTGTCCCCAGATACTCGATTCAGCCATTGCAGGGGGTTATGGTCAGTCATTACTGTAAACTCCCTGCCATAGAGATAGGGCTGGAACTTTTTAAGGGCCCAGACTAAAGCCAGACATTCCTTCTCAATGGCTGCATACCCTACCTCCCTATCCAGCAATTTCCTACTAAGGAAGGCTATGGGGTGTTCTTCTCCCTTTTCATTGATCTGGCTGAGGACAGCTCCAATACCAAACATGGAGGCGTCAGTTTGGACTACAAACCTCCTAGAGTAGTCAGGGGCTGCTAGCACTGGAGCATTGGCTAATATTTCCTTTAGCTTTTGGAATGCCTGAGCACAAGCCGGAGACCAGATGACAATACGGGGTAAAGCCTTCTTAGTCAGGTCCGTCAGGGGTTTGGCAATACTGCTGTATGATGGCACAAATTTCCGGTAATAACCAGCAGTGCCTAAGAAAGCCAAGACTTGTTTTTTGGTAGTCGGGGTGGGCCAGTCTACAATAGCGGCAACCTTTTGGGGGTCAGGTCTGAGATGTCCTCTTCCTACGTTATGACCCAGGTAGTTCACTTCTGCCATCCCTATCTGACATTTATCAGGACGTATAGTAAGTCCTGCAGCTTGTATTCGGTCTAGTACATCCCCAAGGTGGTGTAGGTGTTCATCCCAGTTACGGCTATAGATGGCAATGTCATCGAGGTAAGCGCAGGCATAACTCTGCGCTCCATCGAGCAAGCGATCCACAAGCCGTTGAAATGTGGCTGGGGCATTCTTCATCCCGAATGGCATAACCTTAAACTGGTATAGGCCAAATGGGGTGATGAAGGCCGACTTTCTCTGGTCCTCTTCCGCTAGAGGAATTTGCCAATAGCCCCGGCTGAGATCCAGGGTGGTCAGATACTGGGCTCCTGCTAATTTGTCTAAAAGGTCGTCTACCCGGGGCATGGGGTAAGCATCAGTAACAGAGATGTCATTGAGTCGACGGTAGTCAACACAGAAGCGAGTGGTCCCATCCTTTTTAGGGACTAACACTACTGGCGATGCCCAGGGACTATCCGAGTGCTCAATGACACCCAGAGCAAGCATCTCTGCTATTTCTTTCTCTAAATGGTGTCGCACTGCCTCGGGCACTCTATAAGGAGGCTGACGCAGAGGACGATGTCCTGCTGTGTCAACCCCATGCTGTGCTAGGTGCGTGCGGCCTGGGAGGGAAGTAAACATAGCGCTCCTAATCTCAAGTACCTGTCGGACCTGTCTGCCGGCCTTTTCTCCTAATTGGGAATTTAGGTTAACCTGGTCAAGAGAGATTGCCTTACGAGTCTCTTCAAGTAGATCAGGGAGAGACTTATTCTCTTGTTCCCCCTGAGGGGCGATACAGATGGCTGTCACTGTCTCAGGACGTTCCACATAAAACTTTAGCATATTGATGTGAAAGGTGCGTTGACCGCCCTCTGGGGGGTCTCGCATTGCTACATATGTGGTATTATTAAGTCGCTCGCTGATGGTCCAAGGTCCACACCACTTAGCTTGCAATTTGTTCTGGGGATTAGGCACCAGAGCTAAAACTTTCTGTCCCACTTGAAACTCACGGTATCTAGCTGTGCGATCATACCAGACCTTCTGACGTGTCTGAGCAGCTCGTAGATTATCATGGGCAAAACCGGCTAGCGTCACTAATTTTTCCCGCAGTTCTAGAACATAGGGAAGGATAGCATTTTCTTCCGAGAGTGATTTTTCTTCCCAGTACTCCCGGAGTAGGTCTAATGGTCCCCGTACTTTATGCCCATATAGTAGTTCAAAGGGGGAGAATCCTGTTGATTCCTGTGGCACCTCCCGATAAGCAAAGAGTAGGTGCGGCAGATATCTCTCCCAGTCTGGCTCAGTGTCCACGAAAGCCCCAATCATGCTTTTTAATGTGCCATTGAAGCGCTCGCAGAGACCATTGGTCTGGGGGTGGTAGGGGGCGGTCCGAATGGCTCGGACCCCACACAACTCCCAAATTTGTTGTAGGAGGTCCGAGACAAACTGAGCACCACAGTCCGAGAGGATCTCCCCTGGGAAACCTACACGGGTAAAAATGACAATAAGGGCTTCAGCTACCCTCTTAGCAGTGATGGAAGATAACGCCACTGCTTCAGGGTAGCGGGTAGCATAATCAACCACTGTAAGAATATATCGTTTCCCTGATCGGCTGGGTTTGGCTAATGGACCAATAATGTCTACAGCGACCCGCCAGAAGGGCTCCTGAATGATTGGTAAGGGATGTAAAGGCATTCGGGAGTGATCTCCACTTTTACCAACCCGCTGACAGGTATCACAGGATTTGCAAAAGTTACGCACCTCTTCTGTGACACCGGGCCAAAAAAAAGCCTTCAACAAGCGTTTAGTAGACCGTTTCACCCCCAAATGACCCGCCAGCGGAATCTCATGGGCGACTCTAAGAAGTGTCTCCCGGTAGGGTCGAGGTACCACTAGTTGTTTTTTCTCTAACCAGGGTTGTGCGGGGTTTGGGCTCTCTATTATACGATACAACAGTCCATCCTCCCATTGCACTCGAACCATGTTTTCCCCCCTGCCCCCTGAATCTGCTTGGGACCGGAGAGATGACAAGGATGGGTCCCTTGCTACCTGTGTCTTAAAGTCAGCAGGGTGGGGCCACTTTAAAGGTGAACAGTCAAGGTCAGGAAAGTCAGAAGGCAGCGTACTCACTATAGAAGGGTCTCCAGCTGGTTCAGATACATCTAGGTTGCCGTTTCCTCTGGTCTGGCTGCGAGTTACAGCAGTTATTTCTTCCTGCGGCCAGTATTGGCTAACCAACATTCCCAGATCATTTCCCAATAATACATCCGCAGGTAATCCATCCATTACTCCAACTACGACAGTCCCTTGTCCTGTCCCCCAATTCAGGTGGATCTTGGCAGTGGGGAGGGTATGATAAGCACCCCCGGCTGTGCGGATAGTAACCTCCTGAGGTAACAGGTTATTTGGAGGTAGACATTTAGGTTTGACCAAGGTGATAGTGGCCCCAGAGTCTCTCAATCCTGTGAAGGGTCGCCCGCCCACAGTAACAGCCTGCATATGTCTGTCTAGACTTGAGTTACTAGGTAGATGGGTAGTGTAGGCCTCATAGACAGTCTCAGTCACAGGAGAACATTTGCAGTATGGTTCGCCTTGGACAAATCCCACAACAGCAGACCTCGGACATTGAGCTTGGACATGTCCAAATCCGTTGCATCTGTAGCATTGTTTTCCGGAGGAGGACTGCCGAGAAGTAAAGGATGTGGTTCGGGTGGGAAAAGGTGGTGTGTTCTCTGTCTTAGGTCTGGTGTTGCCAGCTGGCGCTCTGGCCCACGGCTGTCTGGTCAGTGGCTCTGTTAGTGGGTTATGATGGCGAACCTGCATATCAATATCTCGATTTGCCACATATTCGTCTGCCAGCCGGGCAGCATCACTGAGGGTAAGAGGTTTCCTATCCCTTACCCAGTTCCGAATGTCCTCGTGGCAGTGCCAAAAGAATTGCTCCATTAACATCAGCTGTTTTAGTTTATCAAAGTCCTGGATATCTGCCATTAGGAGCCACTGCTCATAGGACCTGTTTATGCGACTGGCCCATTCACTATGGGTTTCTGAATCTTTCAGTCTATCATTTCGGAATTGCCGTCGATACGTATTGGCATTTAAGGCATATCGGTCCAAAATAGCTCTTTTTACTGTTGCATAATGGAGGGCCCCCTCACCTTGTAGAGCCAGAAAGGCAGCTCTAGCACGACCCGTAAGGTTACCTTGCAGCAGGGGAACCCAGTCAGCCTCTCTGATCCGATAGACCTGGCACTGCTTTTCGAAGCCCTGTAGAAAGGCGTCAATATCCTCTTTAGTTTCATCAAAGGGTAGGAAGGATTGTCGAGTCACCCTTAAATCAATTTGTAATCCATGGGAGTCAGACTCCCCTTGTGTACGCTGGCTGCAGCTCTGCTGCTCCTCTCGAAGTTCCAAACGAATTTTATCCCGCAGTGCCAACTTTTCCTCCAAGGTGACAGGCCTATCATAGAGAGCAAGAACCTCCCTCATCCGGAGATCAAACTCTGTCTGCGGGGTAGCCATGTTGTGTTGTTCCCCATCCATGTTGTGCAGGGTTTGGATTAATGCTGCTTTTCGCTGCTGGCCAGGATCACCTCCTCGGGCAGTCACTAGTTCACGAAGAGTGGGAACAGTCAGCAGTACATAGTCCATTAGTATTAGTACTCACCAAGGTAGAGTAGGTACATCCCACCGCTTGCCACCAAATGTGACGATACGGATACCTGGAGCAGCCTCTCCCCCAGGATGTATCGTCCAGAAAGGAGCGTTGCTGAGACCGGGGTCAAGTCGGTGACTATATCTCCCCCAGGATGCTGGTCTCAGTAGGGTAAACTTCTGGAGCGAGGCTGAAGGGTCAGTAGACGGTAGCAGGTTTGACCTGAGCTGGGGTAGGCATCGAGTCCTTTAACCACTGGATAGGAAGGCAGGTATTGATCCCTCTGCCTCCAAGTACAGCCCTTACAGAGGCTGCCAAGTGTTAAGCTCAATGCTGACAGATCCGAAGACTCTGCCGCAACCCTCCCAAGAAATGGACGCACACCAAACTCTTGGGGAAGACTTCTCTCTTTATTGCAAGGCATACAAGGTTATATAGGAAAACAAGGGGTGGGTAAAACACTACAAACAACCAAGTACTTTGTATACAAAAGGAAAGTTAAAATAAGGAGATTAACTCAGGCATTTCATTAATACAATACAATAGTTCACGCCACAACAAAGGATCAATACCATCACCTCAAGATAATGGTATTGCAGACGGGAAGCGGCACCAATAAACATAACGGGATTATACAGGGCAAGAACTTTTAAACACATGAAATACATCCTGGGATACAATAGTTCACACCACAACAAAGGGTTAATAACATCAGCTCCAGATAAGGGCAGTACAGACAGGAAGCAGCACCAATAAACATAAAGGGATTATACAAAGAAGGAACATCAGTTTGAAAATACAAAACACACATTAATCCTTGTATGCCCAAAAGTCTCAGACGGCTACCATCACAAAGAGGTCCTCCATTAGTTTCTGAAATATGCCAGGAGCAATGGAAACTCCAAACTGCAAACGTTTTGCTCGGAAAGCTCCTTTGTGTGTTATGACTGTTTGTGCATCAGCAGCCTCATCATCCACAGGTAACTGCTGGTAGGCTTGAGCCATATCTAATTTGGCAAATACCTTCCCTTTTGCCAAAGTAGTAAGAATTTGATTAACAGCTGGAATTTGCTAAGGATGCTCTTGCAATGCTTTGTTGATTGTACATTTGTAATCCGCACAGATTCTGACATCACCATTTGGTTTCATCACTGGAACTATGGGTGTACACCACTTAGGATGTGTCACAGGTTCAAGAATACCTTGTTCTACAGGACGTGTAATCTCATCATCAATTTGGGGTCTGAGAGCTAATGGAACTTTGCGAGGCTTCATACAAACTGGAGGTACTGTAGGATCTAATACAAAAGAAACAGGAGGACCTTTATACATGCCAAGACCTTCCTCGAAAACTGCACTAAAGTTATCAACCACATTCTGTAGTGTATTTGTGGATACATTATGAACTCCAGTTAATGTGATTCCTAGGGGTTCAAACCACTCTCTACCCAGCAAGCTTGCTCTTTGTCCCTTAGTAATTATTAAACGTAAGTGTCCTCTGAATTTACCGTATTTGACTGGTATAAAGCAAGCACCCTTGACATCCACAACTTGTCTATTGTAATAACAAGGTACTATTGAAGGGCCATTATGAGGCCATAACAAGGCAAATGTCTCTTCTGAAATCAAAGAATATGCGCACCCGGAATCTACTTCCATTTTGCAAGGAACATCTTGGAGCACAATCTCAGTGTAAATCTTAAACCCTGATGGCGAATTTTCCACTGTATTTACATAGTCATTTGAGTAATCCTCTGTAGTCATTTCACTGCCCCAAACAGCATGTGGAATATTAACAGAGTGCGCTGCGGTTTGCATTTTTTCTTGCATTATATTGGTTTTGTGTCCCGCTGGCTTTACTTTGGCGAACTCTCTGTATATGACCTGTTCGTTTACATTTGTGGCAAACTGCATTTCGGAAATTACATGTATTACGTGTGTGTTTTCCGCCGCAACTATAACAAGTCCTTTCAAATGGAGCAGTGACATTAGTGTGTGGTGAAAAATCTTTTGATTTAACATCCATTTTCCTCACTAGATTTAATAAATATGCAGCCTTGTATGCAAGTGCTTCTTCTTGTGCAGTAATAAAAGTTAAGTTTTGTCTTGCAAGAAGTCTCCTCTGTAATGCTTCATCATGCACTCCACACACCAGCCTGTCCCTAAGCAAGGATTCTAAACTGGCACCAAAATTGCAATTTTCAGACAGCCTGCGCAGTTCTGCAATGTATGCAGCAATACTTTCCCCTGGTTGCTGATTTCTTCTATTGAAATGGAAACGCCTCACTGTTTTAGATGAGGTGGGTGCAAAATGATTTTTTAATAGTGCCAGTATTTCTTCAAAGGATTGTATCGCCCACGCAAGTATTGTGGGACTAATTGCCTAAGTCCCCGAAAAATGTGAGTACCCATTCTTTAACTCTTTATCACACGGTGCCAGCCACATATTACACTACTGTGATTTTCTTCTCGTCTATGCGCAACCACTATCCCCTGTGACCTCCAAGTTATTTATCAAGCAAAGAAGAGGAAACCTTAGCGAGTGGGCTGCTGCTATTTATAGGACTTCGATTTCACCAAGTGCATTTTAGGACATTTTATTCTGTCCAAGTGTACTTACGGAAATTTTATTGCTGTTTATTGTTCTTAGCGCTTTTAACTTCTTTTTTTTTGCCTCAAATGAGGTATGACTATGAGTCTAAGATCCAGATCCCCCGCAGCGCTGCAGGGGACCTGGATCCTCCTGTGTGGTAACCTTAGCTGCTGCCGGCACTTACACCGGGCGTCTATCACCAAGCGCCGGTGAAAGTGCCAGCAGCAGCGGAGGTTGTCTACGCGCATCACGCATACCTTCCCCGCCTGCCAGAGAGGAGAATTCCCTGCAGCGCTGCGGGGAATTCTCTTCTCTGACATCCATGAACGTCCGCTCGATGAACGCAGACAACCCCCGCTACTGCTTGTACTTCCGCCGTAGCTTCTATGATGCAGCACCGGCGTCACAGGACCTTCTTGTACTCATAGAAGTTCCAGCAGAACACCCGCTGCCCCCACCTGACACCAGGGAGTCAGAAGCACAGAAGCACTGAGCACAAGTCCGGGGGGAGGGGGGAGTGTTGTATGGGTGGCATAAGGCTTTTCTGGAGGCAGAGTGCCCCATGATATGCCTTTTAATCCTCTATATGCCAGAGTGGCATATAGGGGGTATAAGGCACTTCTGGAGGCAGAGTGGCATAAAGAGGGTATAAGGCATATCAGGGAGGCAGAGTGGCATATAGGGGGTATAAGGCATATCTGGGACGCAGAGTGGCATATAGGGCGTTAAAGGCATATCAGGGAGGCAGAGTGGCAAATAGGGGAGTAAAAGGCATATCAGGGAGGCAGAGTGGCAAGCCTGAGGGCAGATGTACATAACTGGGGGACAGGTTGGCAAATAAAAGGAAATAAAAACAAAAAAAATATTTTTCTCAATAATAGCTTTTATTAAATATGAAAAAATAGTTTAGATGAATTAATATTTACTAGTAAAACTTTTTTCCTATAGGGTCGTCTTATATTCAGGCTTTTTTCCCCCTACATTAATATTCAGATTTTGGGGGGTCGTCTCATAATCATAATAATAATCAATTGTCTTATAGTCGAGCAAATACGGTAATTGTCTAACTATGGTATCAAAAGAAAGCCCTCTCTCTCCTTGAAAAAAACGAATATAGTTTACATGGGTACACTATTCGCAGGAAAGGGGAATAATCGCTGAACCGACATACCGCAAAATTGCTCCGGGACATGAGGTACCAAAAACCCCTGGGACTGAAGGGGTTAATAAAATTTATTGAAAATCACAAACACTGTTTAAGTTGGATAACAATTGGCCGTAGCTTTATTGAAGGGTATAAGAGGCATTAACAAACAAATAACTATCCACTATAAACATAACATAATACGATCTGCCCTTACACACCCAGAATGTTTAACCTCTTCGTGACAAAGGCTGGTTTTATTTTTTTCCCCTATTGTGACAATGGCTGTTTTAACATTTCTGCTCTGCTCGTGTTTAGCTTTAATTTTATTCTTTCCTGTTTACTGAACCCACCCAAGTTTATATATTGTTTTTTTCAGGATAAGAAGGGCTTTCTTTAGAGGATATTGTTTTGATTGTATCATATTATTTACTATTAAAAAAGTATAAAATATGGTGAAAAATTTAGAAAAAAATCTTTTACTCATCTGTAAAAGGTAATGAAAAAACCTGCTAAATAGATGCTACTATTACTACAAAGACTAAATACGGTATTAATAAAATTGTTGTGGGTGGGACTCTAATCACTGTGGAGTGGACATTTATTACATCTAAATAACATACTAAAGGGGGCTGGCTGGGGGACATAAGTGCGCAAGGCAGTGGGGGTAACAGTAAACAAGAGAGGGCTGGGTGGGGCATCATATATAAAACAATACTAAAGGGGGTATAAACATAATTCTGTGGGGGCACAACTACACAATGGAGGCAACATATTGTGTCCACAAGCTTATTGGACGACATGTTCGCTCTCACCCAGCAGGTGTCTTTATTAACTGAGACCGTCCAAGACCTTCAGTCGAGCCAAATCCAGCTCCACCGACGGCTCCAACAACTTCAAACAAGGGCGCCGTCCGGTAGAGGAATATATCACGGAATTCCGCCGCATATCTCTAGACCCCACGTGGAACGAATCTGCGTTACTAGATCAATTTCGTCTGAGCTTATCTAACGCCCTTAAAGATGAGCTGGCACGAGTCGGTATTCCCAACTCCTTCGATGACCTTACCCACTTGGCAACCCAAATTGACCGCAGCCTGAAAGAAAGGCCGAACTTTACTCCAGGTTTCAGCCGCTTCCCGGCACCGTATCAGCCTTCACGAGCACCCGTTTCTACCGAGGAACCCATGGAGATTGGCCTTGTAAGAGGCCATTTGACACCCGAAGAGAAATCCAGACGCAGATCACAGAATTTGTGCCTTTATTGCGGTAAACCAGGATATACAGTTAATGACTACCATAACCTTCACCGTCATTATGATGGTAAGAATATTTTCACCCGCACCCAGAAAATACCTATTTCACCCCGCGTTTGCACACTGCATTTATCCATCTCTCTTTCCTTGCAGTGGACTAAAGGGCCTATCCGCCTCTCTGCGGTGATTGATTCCGGAGCAAGTGGATGTTTCTTGGATGTGGATCTAGCCAAGACCTGGGCGATTCCTACACAATTGAAATCAAGCCCTATTCATATCCAACTGGTCGACGGCAGCCCCCTCAAGTCAGGACCTATCACTCAAGAGACAATTCCATTGATAGTTTCCATCGGTAACAAACATCAGGAACTGCTCCAATTCGACATAGTCCCTGCAGCCACATTCCCTGTCATCATGGGCCTCCCGTGGCTCCGAAGACACAATCCTGTTATCAATTGGGAGACCGGGATGTTGACCTTTCCGTCATCATTTTGCACCAATAAATGTTTATTTCCTCCAGTACTGTGTCTGACCACTGATTATACCTTATCCACCGCCATTCCTCAGGCGTATCATCAATTTCTGGATGTATTTGAAAAGAAAAAAGCTGAGATGTTGCCCCCGCATCGCTCATATGACTGCCCCATTGATCTCCTCCCTGGAGAGTCCATTTGGAAGAATTTTTCCTCTCTCTGAACCAGAACTTGCCACCCTCAAAGACTATGTTGACAAAAATCTGGCCAAGGGCTTTATACGGCCTTCTACCTCCCCTGCAGGTGCTGGCATCTTCTTTGTCAAAAAGAAGGATGGAGAGTTACGTCCGTGCATCGACTACAGAGGGTTAAACAACATAACTATTAAAAATCGCTATCCTCTTCCATTAATTTCCGAGCTAATGAATCATGACCGCACAGCCCAGGTATCCACATAAAATGGCTATAATCTCGTAAAAATATGCAGCGGGGAGGAATGGAAAATGGCCTTTCAGATCTCGATACTGTCATTTTGAGTATTTGGTCATGCCATTCGGACTATGTAATGCTCCTGCCACGTTTCAATATTTTATAAATGATATTTTTTGGGACATGTTGGATAAATTCATCATTATTTACCTGGATGATATTCTTTTTTATTCCACCTCCCTGACCGCTCACCGCGAACACGTCAAGATTGTACTTAACCATCTCAGACAACACCAGTTATACGCCAAAGCAGAGAAATGCGTCTTCGAAACCTCTACTGTGGAATTCTTGGGATTTATTCTATCCCCTAAGTCAAGATGGATCGTAAAAAGGTGACAGCTATTTTACGATGGCCTCCACCCTCTGACCGTAAGGGGGTCCTTGTAGGATTTTTGAACTTTTACTGAAAATTCATTAGAGACTTTTCTAAGGTTATCCAGCCTATTACCTTACTTACCTCCAAACACTCTACTTTTCAATAGACTCCAGCTGCGCAAACTGCATTTGAGACATTAAAGAAAAAATTTACTACAGCTCCTATCCTATCACTTCCGAGACCTTCCAAAACCTACACTTTGGATGTTGATGCTTCTGATGCAGCGGTTGGAGCTGTTTTGTCTCAGCGCCAAGAGAGCGATGGTTAACTACACCCGGTGGCATTCTTCTCCCGGACGCTAACGCCACCTGAACGGAATTATGATGTAGGAGAACGGGAATTACTGGCCATTAAGTTGGTCTTGGAGGAGTGGAGACATCTCCTTGAAGGGGCACTTTACCCCATCGTTGTGTTTACAGGTCATAAAAATCTGGAATATCTGCATTCTGCCAGACGTCTGCAACCCAGGCAGGCCAGATAGGCACTCTTCTTTTCATGTTTCCAGCTTCACATCACCTATCGCCCAGGATCCCGCAACGGCAAGGCCGACGCATTATCATGCTTGTCAGATGAGGTCCTACCGACTACCGGTGATGTTGGCACCATTCTCCAACCTTATCACTTCTTGGCTTCCATACAATCCATCTGGGACATGCTACATAACTACTCCTCTCCCTCCAACATACCCACACGACCAACTCTATCCTGGCACCAAGGATTATACTACCACCATCAAAAGATATATGTTCCGCCCGAAGTCCGCCTACAGATCCTGAAACTTCATCATGATATCCCGGCTGCTGGGCATGGAGGTATTCAGGTCACCAAAGACCTTATAAAACGCTCCTTCTGGTGGCCTGATATTGAGCAAGACGTCTAATCATATGTATCCTCCTGCACTACATGTGCCAGGGCCAAAGACATGCATTCTAGACCCTCGGGTCTTCTTCAACCACTTCCAGTTCCAGAGAGACCTTGGGGAAACATTTCTATGGACTTTGTTACAGACTTACCTCCCTCTCAAAAATGTACCATCCTGATGGTTGTTGTGGACCTATTCTCGTATGCCGGGCTTCCTTCTGCTGTCGAGACGGCCACCTTATTCACTCGTGAAATATTCAGGCTTCATGGATTACCCGAGAATATTGTATCTGACAGGGCACTCAATTCACCTCTAAATTCTGGAAAGCATTTTGCCAGGAACTTCACATTCAACGTTGCCTCTCTACAGCCTTTCACCCACAAAGCAATGGTCAAACCGAGCGCACCAATCAAACCTTGGAGCAATATCTACGCTGTTTTTCCACTTACCTACAGGATGATTGGGCTCAATTTCTCCCTCTCGCGGAGTTTGCTTATGATAATCATATTCACAGTTCCATTAAGATGTCTCCATTTCTTGCCTGTTATGGTTATAATCCCTCTATACTCCCGGGGGCTCCTATCCTCAACACCATTCCATCTGTCACAAAACACGTGCGACATCTTACAACAATGCTATAAACAATATGCGGACTCCCATCGATCTCCAGCTCCTATTTACCAGGTGGGGGACAAAGTATGGCTATCCACTAGACATCTCAAGGTATCCAGGCCTACGAAGAAGCTAGTACCAAGATTTGTGGGTCCTTATTCCGTCTGCAAAATTATCTCCCCATTAGCCATCAAGTTACATCTCCCACACACCATGAAAATCCACCCAGAAAATCAATTTTCGGGAAGACAGATTACTGCCCCGGAACCTGTTATTTTGGACGGCGCAGAGGAATATGAGGTGGAGGAGGTATTGGATTCCAGAATCCACAAAGGCCAATTACAGTATCTCATTCACTGGAAAGTCTATAAGGCAGTGGATAGGTCATGGGAACTGGCGAGAGATGTGCATGCTCCTGCATTGTTTTGTGCTTTTCACTTCAGACATCCCGATCGTCCTAAACCTTTGTGTGCCCAGAGGCCCCGCCTTAGGGGGGGGACCTGTCCGCAACCATGTGTCACGTTTCACCATGCGCTAGCTGGACTTGTTCAAACTTTGTTGTTTATTTTCATTTACCGACCACTAGTGGCCGCCCTTGCCACTCCGACCACTCTGACTAATTATCAGGTCCAGCTGCAGTGGCTTACCTGATCAAGTCAGCCTTGATAAACCTGCCCAGCCCTGCAGTCTGGGCCTTGACATTAATGTTTGAGGACTACCTGTTTGGTTCCTGCCTTGTTCCAGAACCTGCCTTGTTCCAGAACCTGCCTTGTTCCAGAACCTGCCTTGTTCCAGAACCTGCCTTGTTCCAGAACCTGCCTTGTTCCAGAACCTGCCTTGTTCCAGAACCTGCCTTGTTCCAGAACCTGCCGTGTGCCCCGCAAGTGGGCTTATCTGCCGTGTGCCCCGCAAGTGGGCTTATCTGCCGTGTGCCCCGCAAGTGGGCTTATCTGCCGTGTGCCCCGCAAGTGGGCTTATCTGCCGTGTGCCCCGCAAAGAGGGCTTATCTGCCGTGTGCCCCGCAAAGAGGGCTTATCTGCCGTGTGCCCCGCAAAGAGGGCTTATCTGCCGTGTGCCCCGCAAAGAGGGCTTATCTGCCGTGTGCCCCGCAAAGAGGGCTTATCTGCCGTGTGCCCCGCAAAGAGGGCTTATCTGCCGTGTGCCCCGCAAAGAGGGCTTATCTGCCGTGTGCCCCGCAAGAGGGCTTATCTGCCGTGTGCCCCGCAAGTGGGCTTCCTGCCAAGTCGAGTGACTTTTTGTATATATTGATGTACCATCGCATTCAATACAACTCTTAATCCAGATCTGTTGTCTGTGGTTTATTCCTGCGCCTGTCTGTAACAACCCCAGACCATAATGCATCGTGAGGTACAGACAGAGCCCCTCGTATCCCCTGCACCTGGGCTCCTTATCAACCTGTGTTCTCAGCTCGTGACAGAATGTCAAGGCCCACACAAGGAGTTCGCAGGGATACCTGCAGTGCTGGAATTGTTGGCAGAATGTGTACTCCACCTATGCAAGTCGGTAAGGACTGTGGTGGAAGCCGATTGCGTGGACACAAAAACCAAGACCCAGACACCAAGAAAGAAGGCTGCTAAGAGCTTTAAGCGAGAGCCGCTCACCAAAAAAGAAATACAAAGGAGACAAGAGGACGACTTATGCTTTTATTGCGGAGGGACTGGCCACAGGATTACATATTGTCCGCACAGACCAGTCAAGCCATCTGCAACCCACCTGGAGAAACCCCATGCCCCAGAACCTGCACATGACGCCAGCAACGTCACAAAGCAGGAGCATACCCTGTCACATCCACAGACAGGTGATGCAGGGGTTAACCAGTCCTCGGCACCTGTGACTCCTACGCCCTCCATCACAATGTCAGAAGACCTCCAGACCTTGTCTGACACCCCCGAGTGGCCCTATATGGACAGTGCGTCATCTGATGCAGAGGTCATGGACACATCCATGGAGATCAACCCCCCGGCTGTTTGTGCAGCCAGAAGCACCACTCCTACCACTCACAGGAGTAGAAGTAGGACAAGACAAGCACATACCGGGACTTTCGCATCTGTCTATCCAGCCCAACTCGGCACAACAGAACCTCTGCCATCAGATCGTGTAGTGACATCCAACGGCAATGTAATATGTCGTGTAGATCTGGAAGCGTATGAGAAAGCACTACGTGCTAGAAAGGAGGAGAAGAAGAAAAAGAAGTCTCACCGCAAACGGTGAGACCATGGTTCCGTAAGCATCCGGAGGCTGCTCCTTGCAGTGGGGGTATGTCACGTTTCACCATGCGCTAGCTGGACTTGTTCAAACTTTGTTTATTTTCATTTACCGACCACTAGTGGCCGCCCTTGCCACTCCGACCACTCTGACTAATTATCAGGTCCAGCTGCAGTGGCTTACCTGATCAAGTCAGCCTTGATAAACCTGCCCAGCCCTGCAGTCTGGGCCTTGACATTAATGTTTGAGGACTACCTGTTTGGTTCCTGCCTTGTTCCAGTACCTGCCTTGTTCCAGTACCTGCCTTGTTCCAGTACCTGCCTTGTTCCAGTACCTGCCTTGTTCCAGTACCTGCCTTGTTCCAGTACCTGCCTTGTTCCAGTACCTGCCTTGTTCCAGAACCTGCCTTGTTCCAGAACCTGCCGTGTGCCCCGCAAGTGGGCTTATCTGCCGTGTGCCCCGCAAGTGGGCTTATCTGCCGTGTGCCCCGCAAGTGGGCTTATCTGCCGTGTGCCCCGCAAAGAGGGCTTATCTGCCGTGTGCCCCGCAAAGAGGGCTTATCTGCCGTGTGCCCCGCAAAGAGGGCTTATCTGCCGTGTGCCCCGCAAAGAGGGCTTATCTGCCGTGTGCCCCGCAAAGAGGGCTTATCTGCCGTGTGCCCCGCAAAGAGGGCTTATCTGCCGTGTGCCCCGCAAAGAGGGCTTATCTGCCGTGTGCCCCGCAAAGAGGGCTTATCTGCCGTGTGCCCCGCAAAGAGGGCTTATCTGCCGTGTGCCCCGCAAGAGGGCTTATCTGCCGTGTGCCCCGCAAGTGGGCTTCCTGCCAAGTCGAGTGACTTTTTGTATATATTGATGTACCATCGCATTCAATACAACTCTTAATCCAGATCTGTTGTCTGTGGTTTATTCCTGCGCCTGTCTGTAACAACCCCAGACCATAATGCATCGTGAGGTACAGACAGAGCCCCTCGTATCCCCTGCACCTGGGCTCCTTATCAACCTGTGTTCTCAGCTCGTGACACCATGCCACTCACCTGAATACCCGCCACGTCCACACTGCAACTAGCCCGCGCGCGCGATCCCCGTCTCCTTTTTCTCTGCTTCATGTAGGAGGGGGCAGCGCGCTCCCGGTGACGTTACCAGCCTGGGAACATTCACACTTGGTATATTTTCTCTCTGAGTGTTCCTATATTTTGTTGAGCTACTATTCGTTGTGACCCTGCTTGTTTAATGGACTTTGATGACTTTCTGGATACCCCGATCCCGTCTTGTTTAACTGAATTGCTGTATTTCTGGATACCCTGACCCAGGCTTGCATACCGGACTCCGCCAAATATTTACCTTACACCTGTCGACCCATTGTACAGCGCTGCAGAATCTGATGGCGCTATATAAAACAATAAATAATAATACATTTGTTGTATTTCATGCATCCTCCTTCAATAAAAAGTCTTAGGGGGGCTGTCTATGTATCTGGGTCAGGCAGTGGGTCTGTGTGTGTCAGGCAGTGGGTCTGTGTATGGCTGAATTGACAGAATGGAGCATTTTTTTTTTAGAATCTGCAGAACGTGAAAATAACACCAGAGGATGGACATACAATCTTATTATTCATCTCTTACTGAAAAGCAGCCATCAGATTCTGCTGCAAAGGAGCAGCAACAGGACGAAAGTCAGCAATCTAACCATCCGGATTTAGAGATTGAATATGTTGAGATTGATTCCCCAGAAAGTGATTATTATGTTGCGGAAGAAGAAGAGGAGCTCCCTGAGGTATTATCACAGTTTGACAAATCAAGCTTGCCATCAACAAGCGCACACCAATATAGTGCTCATGGGTCTTTGGTACATAAACCCACTGGTGGCATCAAGAGCAAGCCACCAGGGCCCCATGACATCAGTCAGTGTGCTACTTAAAGGCCAAAACAACCAATACTAAAAAAAAAAATACGCACAGACAAAATTGGGAGCAAGCTTTCGGTCTTTCCGACCTCAATGGTTCCAGTCATTTAATTGGCTGGAATACTTAATTTCATAGGATGCAGTATACTGCTTTTCATGTAGATTTTTTTCTGTGTCCAAGTATACTCATGGAGAAATTAAAAAAGTACCATTTGTTAATGTTGCTTTCTCCAACTGGAAAAATGCAATGGAAAATTAAAAAGGGATGCCACAACATGAAAAGTCTACTTCCCACAAAGAATCCTGTGTAAGCTAGCAGGATGCATCCATTATGAAAGTCCTAAGTAAAGCACATATAAGGTAAGTGATATATATATATATATATACACTGCTCAAAATAATAAAGGGAACACTTAAACAACACAATGTAACTTGAAGTCAATCACACTTCTGTGAAATCACACTGTCCACTCAGGAAGCAATCAATTTCACATGCTGTTGTGCAAATGGAACAGACAATAGGTGGAAATTATAGGCAATTAGCAAGACACCCCCAATAAAGGAGTGGTTCTGCAGGTGGTGACCACAGACCACTTCTCAGTTCCTATGCTTCCTGGCTGATGTTTTGGTCACTTTTGAATGCTGGCGGTGCTTTCACTCTAGTGGTAGCATGAGACGGAGTCTACAACCCACACAAGTGGCTCAGGTAGTGCAGCTCATCCAGGATGACACATCAATGCGAGCTGTGGCAAGAAGGTTTGCTGTGTCTGTCAGCGTAGTGTCCAGAGCATGGAGGCGCTACTAGGAGACAGGCCAGTACATCAGGAGACGTGGAGGAGGCCGTAGGAGGGCAACAACCCAGCAGCAGGACCACTACCTCCGCAAGGAGGAGCAGGAGGAGCACTGCCAGAGCCCTTCAAAATGACCTCCAGCAGGCCACAAATGTGCATGTGTCCACTCAAATGGTCAGAAACAGACTCCATGAGGGTGGTGTGAGGGCCCAACATCCATAGGTGGGGGTTGTGTTTACAGCCCAACATCGTGCAGGACGTTTGGCATTTGCCAGAGCACACCAGGATTGGCATATTCGCCACTGGCGCCCTGTGCTCTTCACAGATGAAAGCAGGTTTACACTGAGCACATGTGACAGACGTGACAGAGTCTGGAGACGCCGTGGAGAACGTTCTGCTGCCTGCAACATTCTCCAGCATGACTGGTTTGGTCAGTAATGGTGTGGGGTGGCATTTCTTTGGGGGGTCTGGACAGCCCTCCATGTGCTTGCCAGAGGTAGCCGTTAGGTACCGAGATGAGATCCTCAGACCCCTTATGAGACAATATGCTGGTGCTGTTGGCCCGGGGTTCCTCCTAATGAAAGATAATGCTAGACATCATGTGGCTGGAGTGTGTCTGTCAGGACCGGGGTCCGTTACCTACCTCGCGGCGGGAGTCGTCGTCGCGGGGAACTGGTCCCGGGTGTCAGATGCGTCGCGGCACAATCGCTCGTCCGCGAGGTAGGCCGTATCCCCGGCCTCGATTTGGCCGCGTACCGCGCTTAGCCAAAGCGCGCGCTTTCCTCGTGGCGGGGGGGCGTGGTTACGCCCCGGAGGTCGGAGATGGGCAGACCAAAGAGGTCAATCAGGAGGGGAGGGGGAGGAGCCTGCCTACCGCTCCTCTACCAATTACCCGGCCCAGGAGAGATGACCAGGTGCGCCCAGAGGGGGATCAGGTGTGCAGGGGAGGAGACCAGGTATGCCCACAGGGGGATCAGGTGTGCAGGGGAGGAGACCAGGTCTGCCCAGAGGAGGATCAGGTGTGCAGGGGAGGAGACCAGGTCTGCCCAGAGGAGGATCAGGTGTGCAGGGGAGGAGACCAGGTGTGCAAGGGAGGGATCTCCAATCAGAGACACTATAAAGACCCTGCAAATCCTACCCTAGTTGCTTGCTAGTTGAGCCGTGTTCCTTGTGGATACCTTTTGACCTTCTACTTGAAGACTTCATGTTCCCTGCTTGACTTTCCGGTAATTGACCTTTGGCTACCCTTTCTTGGATTCCTCTACCTGCCTCTGCGTTTATGAGACTGCGCTGCCTGCCTTTTTGACCTTGGAATTGTTTGCTGACTACGGTACTGCTGTTCTATTTGTTTGGACTGTGTGTTTATATTGCTTTACTCATTAAACCTTTTTGTCACCTGATCCTGCGCTACGCTCTGTCTCTGGTTCTGACAGTGTCAGCAGTTCCTGCAAGAGGAAGGCATTGATGCTATGGACTGGGCCGCCCGTTCACCAGACCTGAATCCGATTGAGCACATCTGGGACATCATGTTTCGCTCCATCCACCAACGCCACGTTGCACCACAGACTGTCCAGGAGTTGGTAGATGCTTTAGTCCAGGTGTGGGAGGACATCCCTCAGGAGACCATCCGCAACCTCATCAGGAGCATGCCCAGGCGTAGTAGGGAGGTCATACGGGCACGTGGAGGCCACACACACTACTGAGCCTCATTGTGACTTGTTTTAAGGACATTACATCAAAGTTGGATCAGCCTGTAGTGTGGTTTTCCATTTTGATTTTGAGTGTGACTCCATATCCAGACCTCCATGGGTTGATAAATTTGATTTCCATTGAGAATTTTTGTGTGATTTTGTTGTCAGCACATTCCGCTATGTAAAGACGAAAGTATGTCATATGATTAGTTCATTCATTCAGATCTAGGATGTGTAATCTTAGTGTTCCCTTTATTATTTTGAGCAGTATATATATATATATATATATATATATATATATATATATATATATGTATCAGATATATATATAATGTGTGTTGGGGAATCCCAGTTAAACCCCAAAAAAGAAATCAGTGAAAGTGAAGAAATCAAAGTGCCAAATTAATATACATATAAACAGTGGTGACTCTAGAAACAATATATAGGGGGGGCACACAAGATACCACAGTCAAACTGGGGGGGGGCATTCATAATTTCCACCATTAAATCATACCACTGAGAAAATATATATATATATATTGCCAAAAGTAATGTGCTATGGAATGATACTTTTGTTATTGGACTAACATAATACTCGGTCATTCAACATGGGAAGCCTGAAGCCACAATTTAGTACGACTAATCCTTGAAATAAATATTATAGCATAAATAACACAATACCTTAACTTTTCTACTAAATGATTTAAGGGCCTTGAATGTTTTGTCCCTTGAAGTCACTACAACTTCAGGAGGGCATTTTATCTCTGGATAAGTATAAATTAAATAATTCCAACTGCCAGGAAACAGATAACCAAACACACACCAGGACAGGCTCTGCCACACCGACACCCAAACACACACACAGGACAGGCTATGCCATACGGACACCCAAACACACACACCAGGACAGGCTGTGCCGCACCAACACCGATACGCACACACACCCCAGGACAGGCTCTGGTACACTGATAACCAAAAACACACAAACAGCAGGACACAATCTACGTCACTGCAGTAGCGTACCTAGCGGGGGGCGGGGGGGGGGGGTGGTCCGCTAGGTACGGCACCGGGTGCCGCTCATCAGGGGGGTGCCAACTTGCCGGCACCCCTCCAGAGACGGACAGTAATGTCCGCCGCTGGAGGAGAAGGCTCGCAAGGGAGTGGTATCGGAGGTCTTTAACAGACCTCCGGCTCCCTTGAGTGATTTTAAGCCGGTTCCCTTGAACCGGCTTAAAATCACTCAAGGGAGCCGGAGGTCTGTTAAAGACCTCCGATACCGCTCCCTCGCGATCCATGCAGCAACTGCTGCTGTGCGCCGGGGTTTGTTGTCAGATTCCGGCGCACAACACTGAAGCCGCGCCCACCGCCGTCCGTGCCCTCTGAACCGGAAGAAGACAGAAGAGGAGCGAAGAAGACAGAAGAAGAGGAAGAAAAGGAGCTTACTGCTGTAAGAAGAAAAGAGGAAAGGTAGGAAATCATTCAGTGAGAGTGGATTGGTATGTGTGGAATCTGTGGATTGGTATGTGTGGAATCTGTCGATTGGTATGTGTGGAATCTGTGGATTGGTAAATGTGGATTGGTATGTGTGGAATCTGTGGATTGGTATGCGTGGAATCTGTGGATTGGTATGTGTGGATTGGTATGCGTGGAATCTGGATTGGTAACTGTGGATTGGTAAGTGTGGATTGGTATGTGTGGAATCTGTGGATTGGTATGTGTGGAATCTGTGGATTGGTATGTGTGGAATCTGTTAATTGGTATGTGTGGATTGGTATGTGTGGAATCTGTGGATTGGTAAGTGTGGATTTGTAAATGTGGATTGGTAAATGTGTGAGAGTGATGGGTGTTATGCTGTACCATTTCCAGTGTCTTTTTCATTATATAATTATGCTCTAAAGTACATCATAACTCCCATCACTCTATACTGTTCCATACAGTGGCAGAGCTGGGAGACAGGCCTTGCACCCCCACCGCAGGACTCCTGAAAGGTAAGTGAATTTCAAAGGGGGGAGAGGGTAGATAGGGAGAAGGGAGTGAGACGGAGGTAGATAGGGAGAAGGGAGTGAGAAGGGGTAGATAGGGCAGAAGGGGGTGAGAATGGGTAGATAGGGAGAAAGGAGGGTAGCAAGAATATTGAAATAAAGAGTCAGAATGAGAGAGTGAAAATGAATGGATTAATGTGTGGATGAATTGTTTGACTGAGTGAGAGAATTAATGAATTTGTGAGAATGCATCAATAAATATGTGTAAATAATTTGTGTGAAAGAATAAATGATTGTGTGAATGAATTGTGTAAATGAAAGTGAATTAGTGAGTGACTGTAAAAGTGTTTGTGTTAATCATAGGTGTATAGTTGATTTGTCAAAAAGGCAAAGATGGTATAAGCAGGGTGTTTATGGGACAAAAATGGCACAGGCAGGGTGTTTATGGGACAAAGATGGCACAGGTAGCGTGTTTATGGGACAAAGATGGCGTACACTCGGCTGTTTGGGAATAATGCTGACTCATGCTGGGCTGTTTGGGGGCAAAGATGGCACGTCCTATGTGTGTGTAATTTGGGTGCTGGTCAGGTTCTATGTGGGCAATGTGGACGCTGTTTTTTTTGGAGGGTTATTAAAGAAAGCACTATTATATGTTCAGTAAATGTTATTTAAACGTATTTATTTTACTTATAAGTTATTAATTTATTTTTTCAGATTTCTTGCTGTTTACAGTTGACATACAGTTTACAAATTGGTGCAATAAATATATTCTTAATTTTGTAGATGTCTTTACATTTGGTGGGGGGGGGGGTGCCACTTACAGGATCCGCCCCGGGTGCCAAATACTCTAGGTACGCCCCTGCGTCACTGACATCTACATCAGGATGGATTTTTCACACTGCATTGTTGTTTATACCCCCTTAGTGTTTTTGACCCTTGTGTATTGATGCCCCAGCCAGCACCCTTTTAGTATAGATTAATGTGGTGCCCCCACACCCTTGTATAATCGACTCCAGCCACCACTATTTGTATTAATGCCCCCAGCAAGCCCCTCCTTTTATTATTGATTTATGTGATGGCCCATCACATATACGCATTAGACATGCATTTTTATCTACATAATGAGTACTTATCTCTTTGAATTAAAGACTATGATTGAAACATAATTTCAAAATTACAGCTGAACTGGCAGTTTTGTTAATATTAGTTCCTGCTGCCGATATATATATATATATAAATATTGGATCCTGCTGCTGATATATATATATAAATATTAGCCCCAGTTGCCGATATATGTCAATATTAGTCCCTGCTGCCTATATATATATATACATATATACATATATATATATATATATGTATATATGTATATATATGTATATATGTATATATATATATTGTGAGACTGAACCCCAGGGAGATGATTAGCATGGCATCTGAGTACAGCTGCTATGCAGATTATACATATGGGTCCCTGGGGTGGAGCAATTGGAGAGCAGGGTGGGCCAGTGCTCCGTTTCCCCATGCTGTGGAAATTCCATGCCGGGTTTTCCAGGAGGCAAGAAATCTGCAGGATCCGGTCCGGGATTCCTATGGGGCCGGCATCAGGCACAGGTGCTGGACATTAAAAACCCCTGGAGCTTGATACTCAGGGAGACTGTTGGGGGAAGAGGAAGTTCCCTGTGCTCCCAGGGCAAGGAGAGGCCCTGAAGAAGACAATCCCTGAGCCAAGTGAGGCATCACCTGCCTGGACATTTTGTGTGCTGTCTGGGGGAGGTTTTCCAGAGCCTGGCATAGCTGGGTCTGGCTGGGAGGTTGAGTTAGTGGGTGATTAGGCTGGTCAGTCTGGACCAGCATAGTTCAGTTAGAGAGGGCTCCAATTGGGAGCTAGGTTTTCTTTTTATGATTTGTTTTTTGGGGTTTCAGCAATTAAAAATAAAGATTTGTTTTGTTACAAGCTGGTGTTTCCGAGACTGATTGCCCTAGAGGACTGTGCTTAGGACCCCTAAAAGTGACATGTATGGCCCTCCTGCTATAGGGTTTGTCACATATGGTGGAGAATGCAGGCAAAGCACTGCTATGGTCTGTGGGCAGAAAGTAGGAACCAAGTGAACAACTGAGTGGATGCTGGTGACGAGTGCTACACCGGATCCAGGAACCCCAAAACGTGAGACAGTGTTGTGTGGCCTGAAGCTACCAAGCTGCTGTGGATGTGCCAGAAGTTATTACAGTTTAAACCAGAGGATTGAGTAGAAACTCTGCAAAGACTGTTGCATGGTATGTGCCCTTGTGTATTGCTGGCTGAAATACATATGCTTATGGAGGATGGATGGCCTTGATGTGTTTGTGACAACTTATTGATGATCCGGACGTGAAGTTTCTTTTTGCTGGATAAAAGTATTGTGTATCTGTGAAACCTGCAAAAGAAAAGCATTTTGTCATTATTACCTGCTGCTAATTACTGCAGAGGGAGAGATTAAAGACCTGGAGTACAATCTCTGGGACTTGTGTATTGCACTGACTGTTGGTCTAATGCAAGATGGGAAAAGGACAGCAAAGCAGAAATAAAATGTCCTTTCCATTTTTCACTCGCCAGCCGACCTGCAGTGGATACGTGGAATCACTAGAACTGGCACAAAAGGCCTACATAAAGTGTGCAGGGTCCTGTATTGAGGCACAAGAATTAAAGGAGCAAATTGAATCCCTAAAGTGGCTGCACCAGGGTGAAGTCTCTGATTTGAACTTGCAGCTGAAAGGAGTAACCGATAAACTAAATGCTGCAGAAAAGAAAGTGGGAATGCTACCTATGTCTTGCAATTGTGCACATGGGGACAAAAGAGACTGTACAGTAGCTAGAGAAAGTCTTTCACCGGTGGTTCTTCAACTTCAGGAGGAGAAACACAAATTACAGAAAGAGCTTGTCTTCAACAAACAAAAGTATGATGATGCTATCAAACAGAGAGACTGTGAAATTAAGAGACTGACAGAGTTAAATGTTTGCTATGACAAACTGAGTCGTGGTGAATGTAACAATGTGGCATGGACTACTAAGCTCAGGAAAGTGGAAGCTATGCCCAGAAATGAGCTGAATCAGTATGTGATTGAGCAGTCAGAGTATGTTGGGAAACAGATCTGCAAGAACAAAAAGCTGACTGATGAGTGTATGCTAAAAGAACATGAATTAATAAAGGTTAAAAAACAAGCAGCACAATTACAGGAGCAATTGCGCCGAACTATTGGCCAGCTTGAGGGAGAAAATCTCACTTTGCAAACTGAAGTGGCTGCTTCTAGAGAAAAGCATTGTGTTGACCTGTCAGCAAAACTTCAAGAGATGCAACAGTTGCAGGAACAAAAGCTGGTGGTTGAAAAACGTCTCGCGGAGGTGTCCCAGAAAGGTAAAGAGGATGCAGAGCGTGTATTCGGGCTCCTTTCTGAGAATAGCAGTGTGAATTTAACACTTGCAGTTGAGCGTCTAGAAAAAGTAAAGCTGCAGGAGACCGTAAAACAACTACAAGATGAAATCCAGGCCTTGTTTAAAGCCAGTAAAGAGAACACTGAACTTCATAAGGCCAACATAGCACTAAAAGACAAGTATTTCCAGAAAAAGGCGGAACTGGAATCGTGCAAGGATCAGCTACAGGACGCAGAAGCTCAGCTAAAGCAAATGGAGGCAGCTATGCTTCTAAAAGAGGAGGACTTAGGGTTGGCTATTCACAACAGAGATCAAGCTTTAAGGGAGAGTGATATGATCCAACGTAACCTGGAAGCAATACTGAGTAACACAGAACGTGACAGGCAAACATTAATGAGGCAGCTTGCTGATATCCAGACCGAGAGAGAGAAATTGTCAGAGAGTCTGGAGAAAGCCCTCATGTCCAATGAAAAGCTTCAACAAGTTGGACTTGAACTGCAGAAAGAGAATATATCCCTCAGATATCAACTGGAGATATCCACCTTAGAGCTGAGAGAGGTGAAAGCAATCCTTGAGGAACAAAGGGTTACTGCAGTAGAAAAACATGTACTACTACAACTCCAGTTAGATGAACTGGGTATACAGCTAGCTGAAGAAAGGGAGGCCAAGCTAGCTCTACAGAAACAGATTAAGGTCCAAGAGGAAATGGACACAGTATCTGAAACGTCACAAATTGCACAAGCAGCAAGTGAGCAGATACAGTACAAAACAAGCTGTCTGGAGGAAAATAACCTTTATGGCCTAAGTGATGGAGGGACTATGCATTGTGCTGGAAGTACTGACCAACTAGCAGAGCAACATGGCAGTAAGCTGCTCCAGGGAACAGGTGGTCCCAGTTCCAGTAGAAACTCTACTTCAAAGATGGAACATTCTACAGGCGACAGTAAGGTACACCGTTTACATGCATCTAGGGTAAATGGCCATAAACATGGGCTTGGTATTAAATGGACTGATGGTGAACAAGCTACGGGGAAACAACTTGAAGATTGTGCGCACTTGGCTGTATCGTGTAGACCACACAGGGTAGACCTTCTTAATGGGCAAGCTACGATGGTGTTCATTTGTACAGAGAAGAGACGTGGCTGTGCAGAGTGTTACCCATTCACTGATCATTGCAGAAACCCAGAAGGGCTGACGGATACAAGGAGAAAGTCTCCAATACCAGGACGTGTTTATGGTGTGTGGAAAGGAAAGCCCCCTGATGCCAACCTAAGAGGGACGTCATCAGCAGAGCTGCTTAGTCCCATGGTCGCTCAGCCCCATGGTTCTGAGCTGGTGGGGAGGAAATGTGAGACTGTGAACCCCAGGGAGATGATTAGCATGGCATCTGAGTACAGCTGCTATGCAGATTATACATATGGGTCCCTGGGGTGGAGCAATTGGAGAGCAGGGTGGGCCAGTGCTCCGTTTCCCCATGCTGTGGAAATTCCATGCCGGGTTTTCCAGGAGGCAAGAAATCTGCAGGATCCGGTCCGGGATTCCTATGGGGCCGGCATCAGGCACAGGTGCTGGACATTAAAAACCCCTGGAGCTTGATACTCAGGGAGACTGTTGGGGGAAGAGGAAGTTCCCTGTGCTCCCAGGGCAAGGAGAGGCCCTGAAGAAGACAATCCCTGAGCCAAGTGAGGCATCACCTGCCTGGACATTTTGTGTGCTGTCTGGGGGAGGTTTTCCAGAGCCTGGCATAGCTGGGTCTGGCTGGGAGGTTGAGTTAGTGGGTGATTAGGCTGGTCAGTCTGGACCAGCATAGTTCAGTTAGAGAGGGCTCCAATTGGGAGCTAGGTTTTCTTTTTATGATTTGTTTTTTGGGGTTTCAGCAATTAAAAATAAAGATTTGTTTTGTTACAAGCTGGTGTTTCCGAGACTGATTGCCCTAGAGGACTGTGCTTAGGACCCCTAAAAGTGACATGTATGGCCCTCCTGCTATAGGGTTTGTCACAATATATATATTAGACCCTGCTGCCGATAGCAGGTATAGATCAACACATTAACACACAAACCCACAAACATGCATAGATCAATTGAAATTCACTTGTGATCTCAGCACTGAAGGTATATATCAAATCAACAGAATCAGACATACAAATCCTGTATTTGCAGGTATACAATAACAATATATAAAACGTAACATTGCAGGTATAGATCAAATAAATACATGGAAACAGCATTGCAGGTATTACCGTATTTGCTCGATTAGAAGACAACCCTGATTATAAGACGACCCCCCAAAATCTGAATATTAATTTAGGAAAAAAAGAAAAAGCCTGAATATAAGACGACCCTATAGGAAAAAAGTTTCCTATAGTAAATGTTAATTCATGTAAACTATTTTTTTTTATAAAAGCTATGATTGAGAAAAATATTTTGTTTTTAATTCCTTTTATTTTCCAACCTGCCCCCAGTTATGCACATCTGCCCCCAGGCTTGTCACTCTGCCCCATAAATGCCTTAAACCCCTATATGCCACTGGGCCCCATGATATGCCTTTTAACCCTCCAAATGCCACTGGGCCCCATGATATGCCTTTTAACCCTCTAAATGCCACTGGGCCCCATGATATGCCTTTTAACCCTCTATATGCCACTGTGCCCCATTATATGCCTTTTGACCCCCTATGTGCCACTCTGCCTCCAGACATGCCTTATACCCCTATATGCCACTCTGGCATTTAGGGGGTTAAAAGGCATTTTATGGGGCAGAGTGGCATATAGGGAGGTATTAGGCATTTCAGGAGGCAGAGTGGCGTATAGAGGGTTAAAAGGCATTTCTGGAGGCAGAGTGGCATTAAGTGGGTTAAAAGGCATTTCATAGAGCACTCTGCCTACAGAGATGCATTATGCCCCCCATTTAACACCCCCCCCAAAAAAAACTTACCAGTGCTTCTGACTTCCGGTGTGTTGTCTGGGCAGCGTGTAGACTTCCGCTGCAGCCAGAAGGAGGCGTGGCTAGCAGCGGGGGTTGTCTGCGTCCATCGCGCAGACTTTCCCCGGCTGTCAGAGAGAATTCCCCCGGTGAGTGCCATCTTTGCCCTTCCACAATTACACATCTATGATACACACATACTCATTAACTCATGGTCTCCCTCATTCAGACTATTCATCCACATATTAACTCATGCTCTCCCTCATTCAGACAATTCATCCACATATTAACTCATGCTCTCCCTCATTCAGACAATTAATCCACACATTAATTCATACTCACTCATTAACATGTACCCCCTCTCCCTCCCTTATCACATTCTACCCCTTCTGCCTCCCTTATCACATTCTACCCCTTCTGCCTCCCTTATCACATTCTACCCCTTCTGCTTCCCTTATCTCTTACTACCCCTTCTGCCTCCCTTATGACATTCTACCCCTTCTCCCTCCCTTATCACTTTCTACCCCTTCTCCCTCCCTTATCACATTCTACCCCTTCTCCCTCCCTTATCACTTTCTAACCCATATCCCTCCTCTTTCCCTACTCACCCCCTTTGTATTTCACTCACCTTTAAAGTCCTGCAGCAGGAGAACGAGGCTTCTGTCTTCACTCCTGAGCACCGGATATGATGTCATATACCGGCGCTCAGTATGAAACGCCAGGGGCCCCTCTCTCTCCTCCGCGTCCAAAAAAAAAAGCGTTTCAGGCTGCCCAGGACTTAAAGTCCCATTGCGGGACTGTCCTAGGCAATCCGCTGGATGGTTCCAAATTCGGCGGGGGGCAACGGGCGGGGGGCAACGGGGGGGGGCAAGGAATAACCTAGGGGGGGCAATTGCCCCCCTTGCCCCCCTGTAGTGACGCCACTGCATATAAATATACTTCCTCCTTCTTTTCTCACAGCTGCCTCCCAACCACAACACTCTCCAAATACTGAACAGTACCAAAACAAATCCACTTGGGGGCGCTCATATAAGAAAAAAGGAAAGAAACAACACAAATAGTGTAGTATGTCAATCTGGTGACTAATAAATAATGAAACAATTGCACTCACATGGGCTTTTCCACATCCAATCGTGTGCAAATAAGTCTGATTGTATCCCAATGGATTCTTGAGTATATTCTTATCTCTCTCTTTCTTGATAAAGTGCCGATGAATAAATAAAATTGATCCGATAAAAATAGTAGAAAATATATACATAAAAATCGATAAAAGTCCATACAAAGACCTTATCACTTAGCTTATATATAGAAACATAGAAACACATATATTTAAAAAATGGCACAGGGAAATGATTCCTATGGAGAGAAGAGAGGATGAAAAGGTTAAATAATTTTCACAAAATATGAACCTTCAACAGGCCTGTTTATAAAGTTAGAAAGGTTAATGGAGAAAGAAATAAAGAGATGGTGGGAGATCACCTTTATTGAACAATATATTAAAACCAAAACTATACCAAGAGGTTTAAGACTCTTTAAAACCCCAGCCTTTGGGTCAGAGGACCCTTTATTTATGGAAGACTGGAATAATACCTTTAACCTGATGAAACTAATAGTTGGACAACAACAGAGCCAGCTTAGGGAAATAGAGAAGGAAATATATCAAACTGAGGAGGAAATAGAGGAAACATTGGACACCATCACTACTAAAAAGAAACATATAGAAGGTAAAATAAAAAAGTTAGAAGAACAGATTATTGAAAACAAAACAGGGAAATTATTTAGAGATAAGAACCAAACACAAAGAAGGGGATTTAATTCACACAACATGACTTTT
Organism: Sceloporus occidentalis; assembly: GCA_023333645.1. Taxonomy (NCBI): domain Eukaryota; kingdom Metazoa; phylum Chordata; class Lepidosauria; order Squamata; family Phrynosomatidae; genus Sceloporus; species Sceloporus occidentalis. Next base: position 910,164 of record JALMGF010000263.1, read on the forward strand.
GCACATACTAACACCAATAATCGATATAGAAATAGACGGGATAATTTAAATAAATATATGGGGTCCAGATATTCTAACCGCACCTATAGGGATAGTTACCCTTCTACACATAGATACCACTCACTCCCCACCGAAAGAGAAGTTTCTTTAGACAGGGGGCCATCCCGAAAGGGTAGCACCAGCAGAAAGACCACACCACCACGAAGGGAAGTACTGGAATTAAGGAACAGGTTTTGAAATTAAGAGACCTAGGGGAAAGAGAGCAGGAAAGAAGGGGACATCACATTTAGGAATGGAACCAGAAGATCTAGGGATAATTAATATATCAGGAATAAAATTAGAACAATGTGAAATTCAACTATTAGGACGAGGATTAAAATTTGTTCCAGCGAAAGAACCAAATCAGTTTGACTTATTCATAGATACAAAGAAATATTTAAGGAAACTGTCGAAAGGTTCTTTAATAAGAGAGAAAAAGGAGAAATATTAGGAAATGCACAGAATGAACAAATACATTCATACATCTTTAAAATCCAAGTCCAAATTTTTCCCACAGAACGAGAAGAGTGAACACATTGAAGTGTTTACGGATCTCATACTTAAGGATTTCGAAAAAACTACAGTACAAAAATAAAACATTTAATTTAAGTAAATTAGAATATTTTTTTTTCCTGTCTCGGAGGACGTGATGACGTGAGACGCTAGGTGAGTGGGGCCTCGTGAGTTCGCGGGCAAATGGGTGCACTGACAACGGCTGCGGAACTGAGAACTGTGTACAGATGACGGATACAGATACCGGAGGTTCCCTGCAAAATACCGAGAATTGAGACCCGTACGAACTGCATGTTGTATGCTGACTAAACCAAATAGGCGGATGAAATACCCGTGAAATACCCGTAACTTCTACATTCGACAATCTACAATCTACATCCTCCAACTGTATTCTTTCCCCCCTCCTGAAGAAGAAAGAAGGAAAAAGCTGACAGATCCTACCTACAAGGCGCTGTGGTGAGTCGATAAGGGAGATCCCGATTATGCTGAGCGGACTGGGATTTGGGTTGATTGGCTTGTTAGAAGTAATGGTGAGGTCACTACATGGTTAACTGCTGCCGATTGCTGCTGTTGTCAAGAAGATTCTCCCTGTGGGAAGAAGGATAGTTAATACATTAAACTGTTAAACGTTGTTAAACGCTGTTTGCAAGGAAGCAATCTACGGAAGTTTCGGAAAATATATATGCCTCAAAGCGAGCTGAGAAAGCGTAAGAGGCTCTGAACGTATGTTTAAAAAGGTGGCCTATTGGAGAGAAAAAAAACAGTTAAGCTATATTTACTTCATTTGATACCGGAGATACAATAGATATACAACCCTAGGATTATATACCGAGGAGTATACTGAGGAGTCAGCTGCCCTGAAGATATGCACAAATATTATTTTTTTATATATATATATATATATATACATAACCAAAGATTGAAAGAAAAAGAAAAAAAAAAAAAATTTTTACAACTCTGAGAACTCGCAATATATTTACTCAACAGCAAGATCATATAAGGGAAAAGGAAAGGAAAAGAGAAAAAAGAAAGGAAGGAGAAAGGGGGGAAAGAAAGAAAAAAAATGTCTCAAAGGAAAGCAGCAGAAGAAAAAAAAAAAAGAAAGAAAAAATGAGCATGAAAATAAGAAGGAAAAAAAGCTGGTCGCACTCTTTTCACCAGTTCCTCAAAAGAAAAAAGCACTGGATCAGACCTCGGATGAACTAGATCAGAGCTCTCTATTGGCAGTAGGAGAAGTATTAGAGGAGATAGAAGAAATAACTACTAAAGAGAGTACAATGAGAACAATCACAAAACGAGGGATTAATCACTCAAGAATATCTGCAATCCTGTATTCAAACATGCGCAGAGCATCAATTGAAACAAATAAAACAAGAATTGAAAAGTTATTTTTCTGATATAAAAAAAGATATAGCAAACATAGCTGAAAAGAAGAATGAAGAAATTAAGGCTGAACAAAACCAAATTAAAGACAATCTATTAGCATTAGAAGATAAAATATCGGGGCGTGGCTAACTGTTGGGGAAGATGGTCGCTTGAGACTTGAGCTCCGTCGGTTACCCAGTTTCACTAGCACATACCCGCTTTTTTTTTTTCGATATGGTTCGCAACAAACGACAGTCCTCGACCCAGTCATCGGCAGGGGATGGCGCCGCGTCGTCTCTCCCTTCCCTCCGAGAGTATTTTCGCGCCCCAGCGGTGTTGGCCTCACAGCCGTCTGCAGACCACGAGGTCGCGTCACCCTCGAGCTCCCGTGACTCGGGGGATAGGGATGTCGATACCCCGTCTGTGGCCTCACCCGCACTTACCTGCTCGGCGGACGTCCGACAGCTTTTTTCTTCAGCTCCTTGGCACGAGGATTTTTCCACCCTGATCTCAGAGCTCAAGCTCACCGTGGCCGACGCCATTGCGGGCCTTCGGACGGAACTAACTAGAGTGGAAAACCGGCTCGCGACGCAGGAAGCGACCGCTGCTCAACATGCCCAACAAACGGCGGCACTTACGCAGGCTTCTGCTCAGCATGCTTACTATTTAGCCGAATACCGGCGCCGTTTGGAAGACCTCGACAACAGGGGCCGGCGCCACAACATCCGTATCCGAGGATTGCCTGAACCTGACCCCCGTGTGCCTGAGGATGTTGAGAATCTCCTGCATCTCCTGTTTAACAGCCTGCTGGAGCGTCCGCCAGACGTAGTGATCCGACTGGATAGGGCCCACAGGGCTTTGAGACCACGAGGTCCCCCGAACTCACCTCCGAGGGATGTCATTTGCTGCGTCACGGATTTTCGTCTGAAAGAGCAAATTATGCGCAGAGCGCGCGAAGTAGGCTCCTGGCCCTACAATGGCTCTGACATCACCTTTTACCAGGATCTCTCCGATATCACCCTCCAATCTCGTAGGGTATTGCGCCCTCTAACTACTGAGCTCCGGAGACGCGGACTACAATATTTTTGGGGATACCCCTTCAGCCTCAACGTCCGGTCTGGGGACGCTACCTTCTCTCTCCGCTACCACGGGGAATTGTCGACCTTCCTCCTGGATCTACGCCTACCTGACATCCAGATCTCTGACTGGAGTCTGCCTGATTTGCCCGGGGATCGTCCTTCTGAACCTCGAGGTCCGAGGTCTCTGAGATTTGGGAGGTTGGATGCTGCTCGTCCTTCTCGCCGCGGGATACAAGCCTTGGCCGCTCATGACCGCAGAGGAGTGATCGTCTACTCTGGGGACCTTTTTCTCTGTGTCTATGCGTCCCTACCTTTGGGCTCCCAGCTCTGTTCTCGACCTGGTTGATGGCTCTGCAGTTGAGGTCTTTTGACTCTTCCTCTCGACTGCGCCTCTGCATTTCGCTCGGGACTCGGGCTAGCGCTGGGACTGCGTCGCCCTTGCCATTATGTGACTCTTGTGTCTTTCCTTGGTGACTTCCTGATGTTGGATGTCAGAGTTCTGCTTGGTGTCGGGGACATGTTTGTTTGCCTTTAATGCACATGTTTTATGGGGTTTTTGATTTATTTTTTTTTTGATTTATTTTTTTATTTCTTTGATTTATTTACTTTATTATTATTATTATTGTTATTATTATTTCTTTTTCCTCTTCAATTTGTCTCTGCTCTTATTGGTGTGGGGTGACTCTGCTTCCCTGCGCCGTTGCTCTTGGGACGTGGGGGGGTGGGGGAGGGGATTTGATGGGTCCTGCGGGAGTTGAGGGAGTGTATGCTTTTGTCTCCTGGTATGGTCCTGTGCTTCCTTCTGCCCCCCCCCCTCCCGGGAGGTCTCCTCTTGCTGACCCCGCAGTCTCTCGTATGATTGCGCCTTTTGGTCTCCCTTTGGGTGCGTCTCGTTTTTACCACCGTGGCCATTCCTGTGTGTGGGGGGGGTTTGGGTGTTAGGTATTATCAACTCTCTTCCTTCTGTTGAGAGTTTTGTGGTTTGCTGGGTACTGGCGAGCCTTTCTCACTCATTGGTTCTTATACTTTCCTACCACTTCTCCGGTGGTTGCTCTGCCTCCTACCGTAGGCGTCAGTTCTGTGTTGGTAGTCCATTGTTCTTCAGTGTCCCTACCGGCAGACGTCACTGGTATATTGGTTGGGTTGTTTACAACCCTTGTTCCCGTTTTGGTTGTCTCTCCCTTGTCCTAGTTTTCTCTTCCCTGCTCCTCCTTTTCCCTTCTCCCTTCCACTTGGGGGTACTGTTTTGAGATACGGAGGGAGATCCGCCTCCCACTGATTTCCTCCTACACTATGACTTCTCAGCCTACCAATCTCATTGTCCTCTCAATCAATGCAAAGGGGCTTAATGTCCCTGAAAAACGTTCAATTCTGCTTAGGGATTTGAGGCGTCAACGTGTTTCTGTTGCGTTTGTTCAGGAGACTCATTTTAGGGAGGGTTCTCATCCTAACCTGGGGTCACTGGACTACCCTGTTGCCTATTTCAGTAACACTCCGCACTCTAAATCGAAGGGCGTTGCTATTTTGTTTTCACGGTATTTCCCGCTCACTGATGTTGCTTATTTAGCGGATCCGGGGGGTAGATTCCTCTTTGTGAAGGGTAAGCTTGCTGGTGCCTGGTACACGTTTGCTAATGTCTACATCCCTAATACTGGGCAACACTTGTGGCTTTCTAAAACGTTTCGGGCCCTGCGTCAATTTCAGGAGGGGCTTTTAATTTTCGGTGGGGACCTTAATATAGCTCTATCTCCAAGGTTGGATACGTCCGCGGGGGTCTCTCAGACTCCCTCTCATGTCCTGCAGCGTGTCCATTCTTTGCTCACGTCCGAGAGATTGGTGGATTGTTGGAGGGCCCTTCATCCTTCTGACAAGGATTTTTATTCTATTCTGCACAATCGGTACTCTCGCATTGACTGTCTGTTTATTACTCATTATCATCTCCCTCTCCTGCAGACAGCCAAATATGGGACCATAACGTGGTCTGACCATGCTCCCCTGTCTTTGTCGCTTAAGTCTCCCCTGACTCGACCCACTCAGAGCACTTGGAGACTGAACGAGTCTTTGCTCAATGATACCCTTGCTTCGGCAGCTACCGCCGAGACCTTGCGTGACTATATTTTGTCCAACGTGACTCCAGATCTGCTTCTTCCTACAATATGGGAAGCGCATAAATGTGTTGTCCGCGGCCAGCTTATCAAATTGGGGGCTGACAAAAAGAGGGCCCATGCTCAAAAAATTAGCGATCTGTATTTGCAAATAGAGTGGTTGGAAAGGGCGCATAAGGACACGATGCTGGCTGCTGATTTTGCGCGTCTACTCGCACTCCGAGCGGAACTCGCTGCTATCCTTAATGCCCAGGCTCAGAGGTCTTTCGCTAGCCTTAAGGCCATCTTTTATGAACACGGTAACAAGCCGGGGAAATACTTGGCCCGCGCTCTGCGCCGGAGACGCCAACTTTCCTATATACCCAAAATTCGTTCTACTGGGGGCACCTTGCGGTACCTCCCGTCGGAAATCGTGCTCGAATTTGTGGCCTTTTATTCTAACCTATACAACCGTTCTCCTACGCATGACTCCTCTGGTGATGCGGAGGCTCGTAGATTGGCTATTTCTCAATATTTGTCCCGATACTTGCCCCGTCGCCTGCCCCCGTCGGATTCTGAGCAGTTGGAGGTTCCGGTCTCTCTGGATGAACTGTCCAGGGCACTTAAGCTTTCTAAGTCCGGTAAATGTCCGGGCCCGGATGGTCTATCCTTAACCTACTATAGAACGTTTTTTGACATTTTGGGTCCCCACTTGATTTCTGTGTTCAATTCTATTTTGAAGGGGGAATGCTTTCATCCCCATACTTTGGCGGCTACGATAGCAGTGATTCCGAAGGAGGGGAGGGACGCAGATCTCTGCGGCAGCTATAGGCCTATCTCCCTGTTGAATGTGGATCTAAAGCTATTTTCAAAGATTTTGGCTATGCGTTTGGGTAGGTTCCTCCCGGCATTGATCCATCCTGATCAATCGGGCTTCGCGTCTGGCAGGGAATGCAGGGATGGGACTCTCCGTGCTGTGAATCTTATTCACTTGGCTAAGCGTTCGGGGACTGGATCTGTCCTGCTTTCTACGGATGCCGAAAAAGCTTTTGGCCGGCTCGACTGGACATTTATGCTCGCGGTGCTCCGGGAGGTGGGGTTGGGTCCTCATATGATGGGTTGGGTATCGGCTTTGTATTCTAAGCCTTCTGCTAGGGTTCGCATTAATGGCGTGCTTTCCCCCTAGTTTCCTATCTCCAACGGCACTAGGCAGGGCTGCCCGCTCTCCCCAATGCTCTTTGTCCTTTCTCTAGAACCCTTTTTGGAGGCGGTACGTGCTAATCCGAATATTTCAGGGGTCTTGTGTGGCAGCATACAGCATAAAACAGTAGCTTTTGCGGACGACATGTTATTTACGCTTACGACTCCCCGCATTTCGCTCCCTGTGCTTCTGGATGAATTTCGGCTTTATGGCGGTCTTTCTAATTTGAAAGTTAATTTAGCAAAATCTGAGATATTGAACATTTCCCTTCCTAGGGCGGAGGTGGACTCCTTGACCTCCTCCTTCCCCTTCCGATGGTGTGCTCAAGCACTGCGACACCTGGGGGTCTGGTTGACTGTAGACTTCTCTCTTTTATATAGGTTCAATTTTCCCCCTTTGCTGGATACGATTCGCCGGGACCTTCGATCATGGGGGTCCTTGATTGTTTCTTGGGTTGGTAGAGCTAACGCTCTTAAAATGAACGTTCTTCCCCGCATACTGTATCTATTGCAGGCCTTACCAATAGTTCTGCCGAGGTCCTTCTTCTCGACGTTGCAATCGATGTTTCTTTCATTTATTTGGGCGAAAAAATCCCCTAGGTTGGCCATGGCTTTATTGCAGAGACCCAAGGTGGAAGGGGGTCTGGGGTTACCTTGCCTCCGTTCTTATTACTCTGCTTGCCATCTCTTGAGATCTCTGGAGTGGACGTATCGCCCTTCCCATAAGTTGTGGGTGTCTTTGGAGGCGTGTGCCTTCTCGGTACCCATACAGGTGCTTACCTGGCTGGTTCCGTCAGTGGCTCGGAGGCAGGTGGAGGATAATCCTTTTGTTTTAGCAACCTTGCAGGTTCTACACTCTGTCTCTCGCAAGTGCCGGCTGCTGACTTACCCCTCGCCCAAGACTCCACTTCATTATAACCCGGACTTTCCCCCGGGTGTGTCCGGGGGTGCTTTCTTGGGATCAACATCCCGCGACTCTCCAACACTGTGCTCCTATATGCAAGGTCATAGGCTCCGGCCCCTTTCTGTCCTTTTCCCTATGGCTGCCCCCACCGCTCTTCAGGTTCTCCAATACCTGCAGTTGTGCGATTATGTTGCTTCCATTCCACAGAAACATCACCTTCTTAGGGAACTCACCCCCTTTGAGGCGTTGCACTCCAGGGATGCACTACCTCCCCATGGCATTTCTTTGCTGTACCAGTTGCTGTTGCGCGTCGATGGTCTCCCTCTACCAGCTTATGTGGGTAAATGGGAGACGGAGCTTGCTATCTCGCTTACTGCGGCGCAGTGGGGCAAGATTTTTACTTTGACACACGGTTGTTCCCTTAACTCTAGATCCCAGGAGCTGTCATTCAAATTTTTGTCGCGTTGGTATCGTACGCCGACCAGATTGCATGCTATGTTTCCTGATCGTTCGAGCGCGTGTTGGAGGTGTGGGCAGTCGGTGGGGACGGTGCTTCATATTTGGTGGGACTGTCCTCTGATTGTCCCTTTTTGGAAAACTATTCATGGTATCCTTCATCGTTTTACCGATTCCCCACCTCCTTTTGCCCCTGCTAACTATTTGCTGCATCTCACCTCCCTTCCGGTCTCCGTGTACAGGCGCTCCATGGTCAGGCATCTGCTCACTGAAGCTAAAGCCCTGATCCCCCTACACTGGGGAGAGACGTCTCCGCCTTCTATACGGGAATGGGTGCTGCGGGTTGAGAATGTTAGGGAACTGGAGGAGCTGGTGGCCAGGTCCGATAGTCTTGGTGAAAGGCATCGTCGTACCTGGTTTTACTGGTCCCAGTTCCTGGCGGACCCCTCCTCTCAGCTTCTATTGTGCTGATTTCTCATTATTGTTTGGCTAGCTATACTCACCTTGACTAGGCTGCTTTCGTACTTACCGTTCTTTATCTGTGGCCTCTCCTGCGGTGTCAGGACTTTGAGATGTATCACTGTTCGTATCAGCGATGTGCCTCCCCCCCCCTCCTCTTCCTACATGTCTTCCTCCTGTTTTGTATACTTGTTGAAAAACAATAATAAACTTTGATTTATCAAAAAAAAAGAAGAAAAAATATCTATCTTGGAAGGCAAAATAGAAGACACAGAAAATAAATTCCAGAGTAAAAACCTAAGAATTAGGGGCTTACCTGAAAAGATAATCTCAAAAGACTTGATCCCAACATTCTCATTTCTACTCCAGGATATGGGCCTGAAAGAAAAATCATGCGAAAATATGATAGATAAAATATACAGGATACCGAAACCTAAATCTATTTCATCTGAAGTACCCAGAGACGTGATTGTCCAATTTACAACTCTGAGAACTCGGCAATATATTTACTCAGCATCAAGATCATATAAATCAGAAGACGACCGATTTAAAAATGTAACCTTCTATCAAGATTTATTCCGAAGAACCCGTCAACAAAGAGCTCAATATAAATACATTACTAAATTACTCAGAGAAAATAACATACGCTATAAACTGAGTGTATTTTCAGAGGGACAAATACACACTATGGACCCCAAAAAAGTTCAAGAATGGTGGAGAATCAAAAATACGACGACTAAATGAAAAGACTTTAATAAAGGGGAGCTATATAGACTTTCCTTACTTCCTTTATTTTTTTTATTTTTTTTATTATTACTATTATGCCATTTAAGTACAGGGGTACTGAATGTTTATTTGATACTACACATCTAAAATGGATGTATATATACTACAGATCTAGATACACATACGATAGAAACACCATTTTACACACACCACATAATATTTGTGAAGCTACACAATTTATCACACATTCTTTCTTCTTTTATACACTCTACCACATTACTTTCCATCACAATCATACAATATCCATAGTTTTTAAAGTTTATAGACACATATTAAACACTACATACTGTAAATATAATATGACATATTTCACACTTCGTATTACAATCACAACTAGGGAATTTGGGGCCCTAGACACAACACACATTACACAAATATATATATCTATATATGTGTATATATATATATATAGAGGCACTTTTGTTTATACTATTGGCATTTTTTTTTCTCTACACCACACATCTAAAACAGATGTATATATACTACAGATGCAGATATACACACGTTGGATACGTTAATTTACACACATCACATAATATTTACGCAGTTACACAATTTATCACTTATATTTATTTATTTATTTATTTTTACTTTTCTACTATTTATATATTCTTTCTTTCTAACACACTTTATCACATTATCTTCCATTACAATCATACAACACTCACAGCTTTTAAAGTTCACAGAAGCATACCTAACACTGCCCACTTTAAATATAATATGACACACTTCATAGTGTGTGTTATAACCATAACTAGGGAATTTGAGGACCTAGACACAACATACACTATACAAATATATATCTATATATCTATATATATTTAGAGGCACTTTTGCTCATATCATTGGCATTTTTAATTTTTTTTTCTTTTTTTTTCTTTTTGTATACAGTGTGCCCGCGAATCTTATAAGACCAATCAAGTCAAGGTATTCCACATCTGATATGTGGTTCTATGCTAGAAGGTCCAGGAAGTTGGGAAGGACCTTGTGGTTCTATTCAGACAGGTTGTCTGAGTTGAACTTAACCAAGAATATAGAGTGTCTATATTCTGTTTGTATGTTTGTATTATACATGTTTTTGTTTTTTGGGGTTTTTTTTATGTACAAGGTGATATATGTCGCTATATTCGAAGCCCAGTATATGTGCAGCCAAAATTTTAAATGAAATGGTACGCTTCTTAGCATTAAATAGGCAAGGTTTAAATAGTCCTTACAAAAGAGTTAGCACACTGAAATTAATAAAGGAAAAAAATTATATTTTTTTAATCCAAGAAACACATTGGCTAAAAACCAAAGAAAACTTTACTAAAGAAAAAAATATAACTAAAAAAAAGAGGCGTTGAGGTATTGATTACATCCAACATTACAGTAGATATTATATTCCAGGAGATTGATCAAGAGGCCAGATACATAATTATTATCTGTACGATACAAAATGAATTATTTACCCTAATTAATCTGTACGCACCAAACAATAATCCAGTAACATTTTTAGAAAAATTATTTGTCAAGATAGAGAAATACGCTAAGGGTATAATTGTAATGGCGGGAGATTTTAATTGTATTCCCGACACAATGGTGGATAAGATGACAATGAGAGGTAAACCAGCAGATAAAAGAGTGGTTAAAACAGCTAAATTAATGATACATTTTCTGGAAAAAAAACAGCTTTTTGATATCTGGAGAATATTTAATCCTGCTGTCAAGGAGTTTACACACTTTTCTGCCCCACACGCATCATATGCATGAATAGACTTGATACTGGGAAACAATTATTTAGTAGATCGAATTAAGAAAGTGCTAATTAAAAATATTGTATGGTCTGATCATAACGCAAATATTTGGGAAATATATTCAAATAAGCGATATCTCACAGCAAGAGAATGGAGATTAAATCCCACTCTTATGAGACAGCAGAAACATCTAGAGTATCTAAAAGATATTACTAATTTATATTTTCAGGAAAACGATGATAAACAAATCCCACGTTCAACTCTATGGTGTGCATATAAGTGTGTGATTAGGGGGCATTTGATTAAAATAGGTGCTACGGAAAATAAAAAGAGGGGTACGGATTTATCCTCCTTATATATACATTTAGAGGAACTTGACGCAATAAACAAAAGATCACCAACCAAGTTTGGATCAAACAAAATAAGTCAATTATAAAAAAGAATGACCTGGAAATAGAGAATACTAATAAAAATCTAGAAAGATTGAAACAACACTGGTACTATAGAAATAATAGGGTTGATAAAAGTTTAACAAACAGGTAAAAAAAAAAAACAAGCAAAAGATCGCAATTATAAAATTATAGAAGACGAGACCTATGTGACTCCTGAAGCTATTGGCAAGATATTTAACGAATACTATAAATCACTATGTAATTTAGAGGCTAACGCAAATTTGGAAAAGATAAAAAATTACTTAAAGGTGTTACCTATCCCAAAGATTAATAAGGACCAATTAATAGTACTAAATAGACCTATCGAAGTAGTAGAAGTGATTAAAGCTATACAAAATCTTAAAAACCAAAAAGTCCTGGACCAGAAGTGGTGACTTCTATAAAAACTTGATAGAGAATATTAGCAAAATACTAACAGATATGTTTAATGAAATTAGTACCCAAGGGACAGCTCCTGAAGAACTTTTAAGAGCCAATATACTCCCAATTTTAAAGGATAACAAAAATGCAGAGGATGTTAGAAGTTACAGGCCAATTTCGTTAATTAATGTAGACATGAAGATTTATGCAATCTGGGCAGAGAGATTAAAATTAGTGATAACAACCATAATTCATCCGGATCAGATAGGTTTTATATCTGAAACACAAGCATATGATAACATAAGGCGCACTATTGATACCATAGATTTTGTAAATTTAGAAAAAATACCATTATGTCCACTAGCATTAGACTCAGAAAAGGCCTTTGACCGTGTAAACTGGGACTTTATGTTCCAATCATTACGTGCCTACGGAATTAAAGGTCAAGTTTTGTCAGCAATTCAGGCCTTGTACTCCAACCCTACAGCAAGAACAATTGGTCAAAACATTAAAGCAGAATGGTTCAATTTAAAAAATGGGACACGACAAGGTTGCCCTCTATCTCCTATTCTCTATATAATATCAATAGAGATTATAGCTATAGCTATAAGAAATAATGAGAAGATTAAAGGGCTCTGATTCTCACAGGAAGAATTAAAAATATGTATGTACGCTGATGATGTCCTCATAACAATAGAGGACCCTACTAAATCAATCAGGAATCTAATGTTAACAATAAAAAACTACTCAGATGTTTCAAACTACAAATTAAATATAGAAAAGTCAGTAATCCTACCATTAAACGTTTTATAACACAAATTATAAAAACGATTCGACAGGACTATAACTTTAGATGGAAAGCATCAGATTTAAACTATCTAGGATTAAAAATTACAGCGAAAATTGAGGATATGGTGGAAAGAAATTTTCTTACTCTTCTATTTGAAACTAACCACTCATTGAAAGAATGGAAGAATATGCAATTATCCTGGATAGGAAGAATAAATGTAATCAATGCTTATATTCTCCCAAAATGGATGTATTTTTTTAGGCACGTACCTTTAAAAATTCTGAGACCTTGGATTAATATGATACAATCCAGTTTCAATAAATTTATTAACAATGGTAAATGTCTGAGGCTAGGAATAAAATATTTGACAAAACAAACGAATAGAGGAGGTCTAAATTACCCTAAAATAGAAAGTGTTTATGAAGCATGTCTTCTAACCCATATATACAATATGCAACTCCAAATAAATAATGATCAATCTTGGTTTAAATTAGAAAAATTTATGGCAAAGAATGAAAATTTATTTTCGTATATGTGGCGATTTGATAATATGTTGGAATTTTAGATAATGCGGATCTTAGTCTCATAGAAAATAATTTACCTAATATGAATCTCAAAAATTGGAAAACCTCAGGAATTAGAATAGTAAAAGACGTTATACAAGAAGATAAAATAAAATCCTTTAACCAATTAGTTTTAGAATATAATTTATCCAACTCGGAAATATTTACGTACTTAAGAATAAAATCCTTTCTAAATCAAGCACGATATAAGGGTAATAGGAATATTCAGGGAAAACTTGAAGGTATATTTAATAAAAGCAGTACTAAAAAAGTTACATCTAAATCCCTTGAAGTGATTAAAAGTACAGATAAGATTTCACCAGAAGTATTTCTAGCTAGATGGTCAAGAGATTTAAGATCAGAGATTCTTCAACAAGATTGGTACACAGCAATAAAGCGAACTTTACACTCTATAACAATAAAGCGAACAATACACTCTATAACAATAAGGGAAAATTATTTTAAACTTATACACCGATGGTATTTGACACCTACAAAGCTAAAAAGCATGTACCCTAATGTATCGGATAAATGCTGGAGGTGTAACAAGGAAAAAGGGGACTATAAACATATATGGTGGTATTGTAAAGAAATAAGATCCCTCTGGGCAGACACATACGAAATACTGGAAAAAATAGATAATATACGATTAAAAAAAATATGAAAACCGCTTTGTTACATATTATATATATATATTGATATTCATATTATATCTTTATCCAATTCACCATTTAATGCATTCTCTCTCTCTCTATCCCTTTGATCGTTTCAGCCTACATTTTTACTTTATCTTATTTTATCCCCTTTTTGCTTTATGTATTTATATTTACACCTACCTTTCTTCTGGTCCTCATATATTGGCTATAACATACTTAATATACATTTATATTGTTTCGTTTCTATATATTCATTTATTTGGCTATAACATATTTATAACACATTTATATTGTTTCGTTTTTAAATGCCTATTTATTTATTATCTCTGTCCTTGCCCGGGGTGTCTTTTCCGATATCTGTGCCCGAGATGACCGGAATCCCTCAAAGAGAAAGGCGAAAGATAAATGAAAAACTTTTTTTACCTCGTTATGTGAATCATCTTTATTGAACACATTCTGGAAGGACAGAATGGTGAGGGAACGGTGGAGTGATTGCGATGATGCGGTCGTGGCGAAATACGGCTATAGAAAGAAGGCGTGACGCTGGGAAAAGATGATGGGAGCTACGCGATTACGCCGACACGTGGGAACGTGATGACGTAATCGTTCGAGGACGCGAGTGGGCCAGAATGTTACCGGGAATCTTTAAAAACAGAATCAACGGACGAGGACATATAGACTGCAGCTTTACTTTATTTTAATGCATTTTTATTGTGTATTATTTATATTTTTCTCCTGAAGAAGCCAACAAGTTTGGTGAAACGCGTAGAGATCTTCTTCCATACGGATATCCTGTATTCTGCTGGATGCTTGTTTCTATAGTGTGCTTTTAGCATAACATTTCTGTTGTGCCAACTGATTTGTGAGTTTATCCAGTTTTTTTCTTATTAAATATATCTTTTACCATACTGCACTATTGGCGGTTTTTCATCTACATTTCAGGATCTGCCAAGATTAGTTGCTACCTGATGAGCCTCTATCCCCAGTTACTCTTGTGAGTGCATTATATATACACCACACAGATATACTGTTTGAATTTGCTACACTATTGTATTGTTATTTTTTTCTCCACATGTCCTTGCGCCCCTTGTTCGATATATTGTTGTGATACACTTGTGAGGAGTGTTGTTTTGGGAGCTGCAGAACCTGTGGGTAGTATATTTATATATTATTATTTTTCACTTTAGACACGTGAGGGTGTTTTTTATCTTTTATTTTTTCTTGTACCATTATTACTTTATTTCCTCACTTTTTTCACCTTTTTCACGTTTTGATATGGCTTCGGCTAATAGCTTTTACACTAAGATTAGAGATTCCAGATTTGAAAAAATGAATCTTCTATTTACTCAAAATAATGAAAATTATACATCACCTAATTTATTTAATAAACTAGAAAAATTAGCGGAAAAAGAGCTTAAAAAATGGTGGGAGGTCACCTTTTTAGAGCACTACATAGGAAATAACTTAATACCTAGAGGCTTGAGATTGCAAAAAAGTCCTGCATTTGGAACAGATAATGAAATGTTCATGAAAAAGTGGAACAGTATTTTAGACCAATGTTCCACGGAATTAATGAAAGCATTGGTATCATATCAAAAAGAGAATTTAAGCTCTATAGAGGAAGAAATTAAACAAACAGAGGAACTCATAGAACAACGATTTGAACCCTCAGAAATAGAAGCTAGAAACAAGAACCTAACAACTAAAATACAGAAAATGGAAGAAACTATAATAAAAACAAAAAGTAACAAATTATTTAGAGATAAAAACGACTCTTTAAGAGGAACACAAAGATATGCTAATTATCATAATAGAAACGAAACAAATTACAAACATAAACAACGTCCATATTATCAGAATAGAAATAATGGACAATATTCCCAGAATTCTACATTTAGAATTTCTGGGGGGAATTACACAGAACGACAACATAGAAATTACAGACCAGTATATAGTCAATACACGAGAGAACCAAAAGAGTTAAGTCAACATACCAGAGAACAAAGAGAAAGTATTAAAACTCCAAAGAGAAAATCAGATTCCTCGCCTACCCGATCACCTATTATGACAAGAAATAGGTCCCAGGCCCCCAATGAATTTAATAAAGATTTTTTATCCAGGGAGCCATTCCAAAAAAGAAGGCCTATATTGAGGGACCAAACACACCATTCACATATAGACCACGAACTGAAATTTCCAATGACCACTTGCTCCCCAGTAAAGAAAAGAAAAACCCTAAGATATCAAGAGGACATAGAGGAAAGGGAAAACTATTAAGATCTGATAGTACCCCTAAAAATGAAATAATGAACTTATCAGCACATCATTTAAACCCAGCAGAATTGTCTTTGTTAAACAAAGGTTTAAAGTTTGCCCCAAATAGGGGTCCAAACAATTTTAACCTGTTTATAGATGTTCAAAAATATGTCAGAAAATTAACTATAAAAAAGTTTTTTCTGAAGAAAGACAATGATTGCATTGATTGTAACGACGGGATAGATCCTTTTATTCATACTGGGTTTAAACCTAAATCTACTTTTTTTCCCCAACACAGTAAAGGTGAGCATTTGGAAGTTTTCTCTGATATGCTCCTCAAAGAGTTCAGCAAATTTGAGAATGACAATAAGAGACGACATAACCTTACAAGGAAGGAACAAGAAAGTCTAAAAACTTTAAAAGAAAATAAACAAATTGTCATCAAAGCTGCCGATAAAGGGGGGGCTACAGTTATATTAGATCGAACTTATTATATGAATGAATCACACAGACTATTGAATGATGAGAGTACATATGAAAAATTGAAAGACAACCCTACAAAAGCTTTTCAAAATGAACTATATAAATTACTATTGGAAGGCAAGAATAATAATATTCTAAACAAGAAGGAGTTTGATTTTCTAAATATTAAGTTCCCAAAAATTGCCATATTTTATTTTTTACCGAAAGTCCATAAAGACCCTAAAAATCCTCCTGGTCGTCCAATAATTAGCGGGATTGATTCCCTGACTAATAATGTGTCACAATATGTAGATTATTTTTTACAGAAATTTGTAACATCTGTTCCTTCGTATGTGAAGGACACGATACACATACTAAACATCGTGGAAAATATTATTTGGTCAGAAAAATATATCTGGGCTACGGTGGATGTAGCTTCTTTGTATACTGTAATCCCACATGAACAAGGGATAAAAGCAATTAAAAGGGTCTTTGACACAGATGAAAGAATGGACCATAAACAAAGTCAATTTATTTTGGAATGTATTCGTTTTATTCTCACTCATAATTATTTTTTATTTGAAAAACAATTTTATTTGCAAAAATGTGGAACGGCCATGGGGACCAGATTTGCACCAAGCTATGCCAATCTATATGTGGCAGATTGGGAGTCCAATAACATCTGGAATAATAACCCGTTTGGTGCAAATCTGGTCCTCTGGAGACGCTACATTGACGATGTCCTAATCATCTGGAATGGACCAATGGAGGATTTGGACAAGTTCCTAGTACATATCAATAAAAATGATTATAATTTAAAATTTACTTTTAATATAAATAAAAATCAAATAGATTTCTTGGATCTCACTTTAATGGGTGTAATAAATGAAAAAATAGATACTAAAACTTTCTTCAAACCAACTGACGGAAACGGCTTCATTGACTTTTCTAGCCGTCATCATCCGCAATGGCTTAAAAATATTCCGAAAGGACAATTGGCGAGGATTCGCAAGAATTGTACACAAGATAAAGATTTCATGTCACAAAGCCAACATTTAATTAAGAAATTCGAAGAAAGAAATTTTCCTGAAAAATTGTTAATAGACAGTTTCATACAAGTTAAAAATACAAAGAGGGGAGATTTGTTATTAAATAAAGAAAAATCACCAGGAAATATGGATTTTAATTTTAATTTTGCTTTTGTTACTCAGTACAATGATAGAGCGGCACAGATTAAGAGAGCCATCAAAAAATGTTGGCCTATACTACAGGGAGATAATATTCTACAAAACCACTTACCGGAAGAACCAAGAATCATATATAAAAAATTGAATAATTTGAAAAATATAGTGGCACCTAGTGCTCTTCCGAGAATCCAAATAGAAGAGCATTTTCTAACACAAAAGCCTCTAGGTTTCCACCGATGTGGGGTATGTAAATTCTGTAAGACATGTAACCTACAAAATAAAAAGATTACCACATTTAAATGTACCATTACAAAAAAAGAATATGAAATTCGACACTTTATTCATTGTACAACAAAAAATGTAATTTATCTTTTAGAATGCAAGTGCGGCATTCAATACATAGGCCGCACATCAAGAGAATTGAAAATAAGGGGTCTGGAACATTTGGGGGGAATAAGAAATAAAAATCTTAAACACAGTGTTCCTAAACACTGTGTTAATTGTGATAAGTTCTCCCTACCTGATTTTAAGATGGTAGGGATAGACATGGTATCTCCCCATTGGAGAGGTGGAGATATTAAAGAAATGTTAAGTAAAAGAGAGACTGAGTGGATATACAAATTTCAAACTTATAAGAAGGAAGGTTTAAATGTTGAATTGGACATATCAACATTCATTTAAATTATTTATATATTTTATACATTTTTTATATAATTTTTTTTTTTTTTTATATATTTATATTTTTAATATTTTTACCATATTAACTATACATTATTTATATTTATATACATCATTTTTCACATAGTTTTATAATTTTTAATTTTTTAATTACATAATGAGTTTATATACACATTTAATTATTAAATATTCTTATATATATATATTGATATTCATATTATATCTTTATCCAATTCACCATTTAATGCATTCTCTCTCTCTCTATCCCTTTGATCGTTTCAGCCTACATTTTTACTTTATCTTATTTTATCCCCTTTTTGCTTTATGTATTTATATTTACACCTACCTTTCTTCTGGTCCTCATATATTGGCTATAACATACTTAATATACATTTATATTGTTTCGTTTCTATATATTCATTTATTTGGCTATAACATATTTATAACACATTTATATTGTTTCGTTTTTAAATGCCTATTTATTTATTATCTCTGTCCTTGTCCGGGGTGTCTTTTCCGATATCTGTGCCCGAGATGACCGGAATCCCTCAAAGAGAAAGGCGAAAGATAAATGAAAAACTTTTTTTACCTCGTTATGTGAATCATCTTTATTGAACACATTCTGGAAGGACAGAATGGTGAGGGAACGGTGGAGTGATTGCGATGATGCGGTCGCGGCGAAATACGGCTATAGAAAGAAGGCGTGACGCTGGGAAAAGATGATGGGAGCTACGCGATTACGCCGACACGTGGGAACGTGATGACGTAATCGTTCGAGGACGCGAGTGGGCCAGAATGTTACCGGGAATCTTTAAAAACAGAATCAACGGACGAGGACATATAGACTGCAGCTTTACTTTATTTTAATGCATTTTTATTGTGTATTATTTATATTTTTCTCCTGAAGAAGCCAACAAGTTTGGTGAAACGCGTAGAGATCTTCTTCCATACGGATATCCTGTATTCTGCTGGATGCTTGTTTCTATAGTGTGCTTTTAGCATAACATTTCTGTTGTGCCAACTGATTTGTGAGTTTATCCAGTTTTTTTCTTATTAAATATATCTTTTACCATACTGCACTATTGGCGGTTTTTCATCTACATTTCAGGATCTGCCAAGATTAGTTGCTACCTGATGAGCCTCTATCCCCAGTTACTCTTGTGAGTGCATTATATATACACCACACAGATATACTGTTTGAATTTGCTACACTATTGTATTGTTATTTTTTTCTCCACATGTCCTTGCGCCCCTTGTTCGATATATTGTTGTGATACACTTGTGAGGAGTGTTGTTTTGGGAGCTGCAGAACCTGTGGGTAGTATATTTATATATTATTATTTTTCACTTTAGACACGTGAGGGTGTTTTTTATCTTTTATTTTTTCTTGTACCATTGTTACATATTCTACCTGGAAAATTGTCTCCAGAAAGAAAAATAATAACAATACATGCTTTTGCGGCTACTAAGTTACTAATCGCACGATCATGGAAAGAAATTAAACCTATAAGTAAGACACAGTTGGAGAAACAATGAATGCTACAGCTGCAAATGGAGAAAGGTATGAGTTGGATTAGTATATCTCATAAAAGGAAGTCAGATATATATGAGGACTGGATAAAAAAATTACAAGAATTATTACATTTTTCAATTGGGGCTAGCCCGTTACTCGGCCTCACAGGTTTTTTTTGGGGGGGGGGGTTTCTTTGTTTGTCTTCTTGAGTAAACTAAAAAGCGATATTATAAGCTTATGACTCAGCTACTGTGTTTATGTTTGTTTATGTATTTGTTGTCACGTACCTGGCTGCTGGTCCCTCCGGGTCCTCGGATCGGCAGCCGCCACGGAGACGGGGGAGACACCCCGCCTCTCCACAGCAGCATCAGCCGCCACGGAGAAGGGGGAGACCCCCCGCCTTGCCGCATCAGCCTCAACCGCCGCGGAGAAGAGGGAGACCTCCCGCCTCTGCGAGACAGCTTCCGCTGCCGCGAGGACGGGGCAGACCCCGCAACTCCATGCGGCAGCCGCCGCCTACTGGAATCAGGTCCGGTCCTGCTGCGTGCACACGATCCTCTGCACGCCACCTAGTGGCGCCAGCCGGTACTACCGCTCCTTTTAGGAATTTGCGATCTCGCCAATCCCAAGATGGCCGCGGACCGGAAGTGATGTAACGGACTGGTTGAAAATTGTCGGGAGACTCTATTTTGGCGCCAAATTGATCCTCCTATTTAAGGGACTCAGAAACCTTTCAGCTTTGCCTTCTGATGGTCGTACCTATCTTGATAGTGTCTATTCCTCAGTAAGCGTTCCCGTTTGATTTCCTGTTACCGACTCGGCTTGTTCCTGTTCCTGTTTCTCTGGCGTTTGACTCTGGCTTCCTCCACAACGATTCTGACTTCTGGCTTCCTGACCTCGGCTTACCCTGCAACGATCCTGACTTCCGGCTTCCTTGGCTTGCTCCTCGACCATTCTGCACTGGACACCTGCTATCTGTCTATTGGACTTGCCTGTACTGTTCTACCTGATTACAGGTTCTATTTGTACGCTGTGCGTGACAGAATCAGAAGGCCAACATGAGACCTGCATCGGTAGGACAACAAGGGTCCTGTGAAGCTCGTCTGGATGGAATGGATCACCGTTTGGATCAGTTTGCCCAAGCCCTCCAGACGTTACTCCAACGCACCGATCCTGCACTACAAAATCCTCAAGCTATGGCGGTTCATCCACCCCCGCCTGTGCCTGTCAATCCCGTACCGGCTCACCTCCTCAACGTTATGGTGGTGAGTCAGCAGCATGGAGAGGGTTTTTGAACCAGTGTGAGATCCACTTCGAACTTTCCCCATACGCCTTCCCTACCTAAAGGGCTAAGGTGGGCTATGTAATTTCTCTGCTCACCGACAAGGCATTAGCTTGGGCCTCTCCACTCTGGGAGAGAAACGCCTCTACGGTCCGGTCATACTCGGAATTTGTCTCAAGTCTGCGTTCTGTGTTCGACATTCCTGGGAGAAGGAGCACCGCTTCTGCATCACTGTTTTCCATCCGCCAAGAGTATTCTATTGAATGCTGCTTTCCTCAATGGACTATCTGAGACTCTCAAGGATGAGATTGCGGCTAGAGATCTCCCTACTGATCTAGACGCTGTAATCAAGTACGTCTGCCAGGTTCATTTACGTCTTTGTGAGAGACAAGCTCAACGAGAGAACCTGAGACGACGGGAGAGAGGAGTGAGGGACAAGGTACGTCATTTTGTCCAAGTCCCGTCCTCATCCACCTTGCCTGAATCTACGGAGGAACCCATGCAGCTGGGGGCAGCTAGACTCACTGAACATGAAAAGAGCAGGAGGAGAAGAGAGGGATTATGCCTGTATTGTGGCCTTTCGGGGCATTTCCTCAGGAACTGTTCTAAGAGGCCGGGAAATGCTCGCACCTAGGTAGGCTGAGGGGACCTACTATAGGTGTAATTAGACCTTCCCCTGAGACCAAGATCACCCGCATGACGGTTCCGGTTCGACTGGTCTGGTCTAGGGGTTCTGTTGACACTGAGACCTTTTTGGATTCCGGCGCCGCCGGCAACTTTATTGACTCTGAATTTTGTAACCGACACTTGGTTCCCACCCTTCCCTTACCCAATCCGTTATCAGTGGAGGCTGTCGACGGGAGACCTCTTCTTCAGGAGCACATAACTCTTCACACGGCACCACTTACTCTCTCCGTGGGAGTGGTTCACAGAGAATCAGTACAATTGTTGGTCATCCGTTCTCCCTCCGTTCCGATCATATTGGGGTTTCCATGGCTGCGTAGTCACAACCCTACAATTGATTGGTTTACAAATCAGATTACGGCTTGGAGCCGCTCCTGTACGGATCATTGCCTCACACCCGTGAGGACTGCTTCGGTGACGCTGAACTCCATTGGGACCTCACTTCTGCCAGAACCGTATCGTTGCTTCGCGGACATGTTCAATAAGAGGGAGGCGGAGAAGCTACCTCCGCACCGACCTTATGACTGTCCCATTGACCTACTTCCTGGAACCATGCCACCCAGAGGTTGGGTTTACCCGCTCTCCGTTCCAGAGACTAAAGCGATGAAGGCGTATATCGAGGAGAATCTTTGTCGGGGATTTATTCGCCGTTCCACGTCACCCGCTGGAGCAGGTTTTTTTTGTGTGAAAAAGAAGGATGGGGAGCTGTGATATGAATGTGACGAGTATGGGGTGCGATTGAATAAGTTAGTATATTCAGTCAGCCAAAAGGATAGTAACTAATATGATTCCCCGCTGTTATAGTCAGAAATATAGAGGTTAATATAGTTCAGAACTTGTTGTGCAGAACCAGAATTCTGACTCATAATCTCATGATTTCCTATGTAGAAAACAACTTAAATGCGCATTATCAGCATACGTTGATCATGCACTCAAATCTTCTAGAATGTTATACTACGCATGTATGTGCGTGATACTCATAGGATACAGGTGTTTTTATTCATTCACTGCGCCAGATCGGAAACATTCTTGTCAACAAGCTAGTGTATAAACGAACGGGGATTTGCAGGAGAATTCGGGATTTACTGAGGCTTCGAGCCTGCGTTATCGGTCGACCTTGCAGTGATTTCCCGGATTCCTCCTGAAGACAATCGCTTGTGGAAGTCCTCCGATTGATGCTACAATATCCGGTGATGTATTGATGTTTACTCTTTATTGATTAATTTACCATGTATTGCATGCTTTAATTGAATAAACAAGATAAAGAATACGTTTTACCACAAAACTGTTTCAGTGTGCTTGACTTGTATGTCAATGAGGGCGGGACAGCTAACATACTTCGAGCTGGTAAAACAGGAGCTTTGCCCATGCATCGATTACAGGGGTTTGAACAAGATCACTAGACGCAACACCTACCCCATTCCATTGATTTCCGAGCTCTTCAACAGATTGCGCGGAGCCACCATCTATACTAAGCTGGATCTACGGGGTGCCTACAACCTTGTTCGAATTCGTGCGGACGATGAATGGAAGACTGCGTTTAATACACGATCAGGACATTACGAATATACAGTTATGCCGTTCGGGTTATGCAATGCCCCAGCCGTCTTCCAGGAGTTCATCAATGACTGCCTCAGAGATTTCCTTCAACAATTCGTCATAGTGTACCTAGATGACATCTTGATCTATTCCTCGGACCTCTCAACTCATCACACACAGGTAGCTCAGGTGCTACAGTGATTACGGCAACATGGGCTTTACGCCAAGCTGGAGAAGTGCGCGTTCGAGGTTCGCAAGGTTTTGTTCCTGGGTTGCTTCATTACCCCGGAGGGGTTTGAGATGGATCCCTCCAAAGTACGTGCTATCAGGGACTGGCCGCAACCCGTGGGTCTGAAACCACTACAGCGTTTTTGGGGGTTTGCCAACTATTACAGACATTTTATCAGAGACTATTCTAAGATTGCTGCTCCTTTGACGGCCCTCACTAAGAAGGGCGCCGACACTATTGTATGGCCACCTGCTGCCGTCTCCGCTTTCGACCGGTTGAGGGAGAGGTTTATCACAGCTCCTGTGCTACGACATCCGGATCCCCTACTACCATTTGTCCTGGAGGTGGACGCATCTGAGACTGGGGTGGGGGCCGTTCTCTCCCAACGAGCCTCTTACAGTGGGCCACTACACCCGTGTGGCTATTTCTCCAGGAGATTTTTGTCTGCGGAGAGGAATTACGACATCGGCAACAACGAACTTTTGGCCGTTATACTGGCTCTAGAAGAATGGCGACATCTTCTGGAGGGTGTACAGGTTTCAACCTTGATCCTGACAGATCATAAGAACTTGCAATATATGGCAACCGCGAAATGTCTCAATCCTCGACAAGCCAGGTGGTCCTTGTTCCTGTCCCGGTTTCCCTTTGTTTTGACCTACCGTCCGGGGTCCGAGAACGCCAAGGCCGACGCTCTCTCACGAATGCACACCTTTCCGGATGAGGAGAATCGCAAACCTGAGGCGATTGTTCCGGCGGCCAAGGTCCTAGCTGCAATCCACTTTACCTGTCATACTCCCCTCCTGGATCGTATCGTTAGGGTGCAGTCGCAAGCTCCGGTGTCTCTACCTGCTGGCAAGCTGTTCGTTCCGGTTCGTTTCAGGTCTCGAGTCTTCCACATATCCCATGGTTCCAGGACGGCAGGACATCCGGGGGTTACACGCACCAAGGATCTCGTTTCCAGAACTTTTTGGTGGCCAGGTTGGGCCAAGGACGTTGCTTCATTTGTTCAGTCATGTACAAAGTGCGCGGCCAACAAGTCTTCCAGGAGATCGCCCGCCGGACTACTTCACCCTCTGCCGCTTCCCTCTACACCATGGACACACATAGCTATGGACTTTATCATTGACCTACCCAACTCCAGAGGCCATACCGTCATACTCATGGTGGTTGATCGCTTTTCTAAAATGGCCCACATGATCCCGTTAAAGAAGTTACCCTCTGCTGCTACATTGGCTGACGTTTTCGTACGCGAGATCGTCCGTCTTCATGGATTACCGACCAAGATTGTCTCAGACCGAGGCTCACAATTCATAGCACGCTTCTGGCGTGAATTCACTAAAGCCTTGGGTATTACCCTGGCCTTCTCGTCCGCGTATCATCCCCAATCTAACGGGGCAGCTGAAAGGGCCAACCAGCATCTGGAGCAATATCTACGCCTTTTCATCAACAACCACCAGGACAACTGTGTTGATCTACTACCCTTTGCTGAATTTGCCCGTAACAATTCGGTGCAGGAGTCTACGGGAGTATCCTCCTTCTACTGCCTTTACGGTCTACATCCTCAGCCTTTTCCTGGGGCATTTCCCGTCTCTACGGTTCCGGCACTACAGGAGAGGCTGGTTACCATACGGGCTACGTGGTCATCAGTGCAGTATGCACTGCGACTGGCGGGCAGGCGACAGGAACGTCAGGCTAATAAGAAACGTTCCTGTGCCCCTGCTTATTTGCCTGGAGAGAGGGTTTGGTTATCCACCAGGTATCTCAAACTGAGGGTACCATCCATGAAATTGGCTCCACGTTTTATTGGCCCTTTCCCTATCATTCGCCGAGTCAATCCGGTAGTTTACGAACTCCTGTTACCCCGAACCCTCCAGATTCCTCGAGTTTTTCATGTCTCTCTTCTGAAACCTCTGGTGTGCAATCGCTTTACTACGGTGAGACCGTCTGCTGCGGGGGCCTCTGTCGCAGATTCCCTTTGGCGATGTCCTCAAACGATTCTGGCTACTCGCAGACAACAGGGGAGTGTGCAGTATCTGATCCACTGGAGAGGACTTGGGCCGGAGAGTCGTTACTGGGTTCCCGCTGCTTGTCTCAATGCCCCTCGTCTGGTACGTGTCTTCCTCGCCAAGAGACGTGTTGGTCTTTCCAGGGGTGGCCTGGTGGTCGCCCCTTCGAGGGGGGGTACTGTCACGTACCTGGCTGCTGGTCCCTCCGGGTCCTCGGATCGGCAGCCGCCACGGAGAAGAGGGAGACCCCCCGCCTCTCCACAGCAGCATCAGCCGCCACGGAGAAGGGGAGACCTCCCGCCGCCGCGAGGACGGGGAAGACCCCGCAACTCCATGCGGCAGCCGCCGCCTACTGGAATCAGGTCCGGTCCTGCCGCATGCACACGATCCTCTGCACGCTACTACCGCTCCTTTTAGGAATTTGCGATCTCGCCAATCCCAAGATGGCCGCGGACCGGAAGTGACGTAACGGACTGGTTGAAAATTGGCGGGAGACTCTATTTTGGTGCCAAATTGATCCTCCTATTTAAGGGACTCAGAAACCTTCCAGCTTTGCCTTCTGATGGTCGTACCTATCTTGATAGTGTCTATTCCTCAGTAAGCATTCCTGTTTGATTTCCTGTTACTGACTCGGCTTGTTCCTGTTTCTCTGGCTTCCTCCACTACGATTCTGACTTCTGGCTTCCTGACCTCGGCTTACCCTGCAACGATCCTGACTTCCGGCTTCCTGACCTTGGCTTGCTCCTCGACCATTCTGCACTGGACACCTGCTATCTGTCTATTGGACTTGCCCGTACTGTTCTACCTGATTACAGGTTCTATGTGTACGTTGTGCGTGACATTTGTATAATTATGTTATGTCTAATGTTTTTTGGCAAAAAAAAATAATCAATAAATACGATTAAAAGAAAAAATAATTTAAGTAAATTAGAACAAAGATCAATAAAGGATATTAAAGAGAAGTATGATCTGGTGGTAAAAGAAGCCTCAAGAATTTTAGGAGACACGTAGACATATAAAATTTTAAAGTCAAACCCCACAAAAGAATATAGTAGATTATTACATAAAAAATTACAAGAAGGTATGACTCAGGGAATACTAACACAACACGAATATAAATATTTAAGGGAAGAACATCTCAAAAATTCGGTTTTTTATTTTCTGCCAAAAATACAGAATGGAACCTCCCGGTAGACCCATTATTAGTGGGATGGGGTCTTTAACATGTAACACATCCGAGTACGTTGATTTCTTTTTACAGAAATATGTCCCAAAAATTCCATCCTATATAAAGGACAATACACATTTACTAAATATTCTGGACACAATAGAATGGTCAGAAGGGTGGTTTTGGGCAACAGTGGATGTGTCTTCTCTCTACACAGTCATTAGACATAACCAAGGCCTTGATGCCATTAGCCAGACACTTACACAAGACACAGAGATGATTGATGTACAAAAGGATTTAATTCTTAACTGTATTGAATTTATACTAAAATACAATTATTTTTGGTTTAAAAACAATTTTTATTTGCAATTATGTGGTACGACCATGGGGACCAGATGGGAACAGGAATACATCTGCCAGAATAATCCATACGGGGCGGACCTGGTTCTATGGAAACGGTTTATAGATGATGTCCTTATCATATGGAAGGGTAGTCTAGAGAATTTACACTTATTTATGGAGT
This sequence comes from Sceloporus occidentalis, assembly GCA_023333645.1. Lineage (NCBI taxonomy): Eukaryota > Metazoa > Chordata > Lepidosauria > Squamata > Phrynosomatidae > Sceloporus > Sceloporus occidentalis. Next base: position 937,130 of record JALMGF010000263.1, read on the forward strand.
ATATTAATAACAACCAATATAACCTAAACGTCACCTCCAATATACAAAAACAGACCATAGAATTTTTGGACATAGAGTTGTTCACAGAGGGTAAAAAGATTTGCTCTAAAAAATTTATAAAACCGACAGATGCAAATGGGTGTATAAACTACACTAGTTGTCATGTCCCATCTTGGCTAACCAATATGCCAAAAGGGCAAATGATGAGGATAAGGAGAAATTGGAGAGGATGGCTAGGGGAATTGAGTATCTTTTAAACTAGGTTCTGAGGGGGAGGATAAAGATAGAAATGAAGTGCTAGCTAGAGTAGACTGGGAAGGGGGTCTAGCTATGGGAAAAGGAGGTGACAGCATTGGTGGGGTTAGGACAGACAATATGGTGTTGCATAGTAGAAAACCTGCTGTCAACCGTTACACCAGAAATGGGTAGTAACCTTAAATGTCTTTTAGCAAATGTGAGAAGCTTGGCAAACAAAATGGGTGAGCTGGAAATATTGGTAAGTAATGAACAATATGACTTGATCTGTATCACTGAAACATGGTGGGATGATACGCATGACTGGTCAGTAAACATACAAGGATATTCACTTTTTAGAAGGGACAGAGTAAATAGAAAAGGGGGAGGGATTTGTTTATATGCAAACCCTAAACTTAAGCCCAGTATTAAGGAAGATGTGCATGATGACAGTAGTAATGTGGAGACGTTGTGGGTGGAGATTAACCTAGATAGTAGAAAGAGTCACACATTACTTGTGGGTGTATGCTACAAGCCACCCAACATTAGTAATGAGGGGGAAGATCAGCTGCTATTTCAAATTGATATAGATTGGAATAGTGGAACTTGTTCCACTAAGGGCAGCAAGTTTCTGAACCTGCTTAATGACCAATTTATGTCGCAATTAGTAGAGACCCCAACCAGAATGGATGCCTGTCTAGATCTGGTAATAACTAACAATGAGGAACTTATCTCAAACATTAAAGTAAGAGAATATTTGGGAAATAGTGACCATAACATGGTTTCATTTGAGATTAATTCCAAAAAGCAAATGGTTAACTGCTCTACCAAAACACTTAATTTCAGAAGGGCAAACTTTGACAGGCTAAGGTCAACCATGGAATATATAGACTGGGATGGATTGTTCTCTGGGTTAAACACAGAGGACAAATGGAATACCTTTAAGCACACATTGCAAAGTTACACATCCCAATATATACCTATGGGAAACAAATACAAAAGAAACAAATCAAAACCAATGTGGCTTACGTGGAAAGTAAAACAGGAAATAAGGAATAAACAATTGGCATTTAAGCATTATAAAAGCGAGGGGTCGGTAGTATCATTTATGGCATACAAAGATGCCAACAAAGCCTGCAAAAAGGAGATTAAAATGGCTAAACTAGAAAATGAGAAACTTATTGCCAAGGAAAGTAAAACCAATCCCAAGAATTTTTTTAAGTATGTAAATGGAAAAAGGTAGAGAATGTTGGTACGTTATTATCTGAAACTGGAAATTTGGTTAGTGAGGACAGAGAGAAAGCCGACATCTTAAATGCTTTTTTTTTCTTCTGTTTATAACAAGGAAGAGCCAATGACTGAGCCCCTGCTGGCTAATTTTAAGGAACTGTTGCAACAAACATGGGATTGGCTGACACAAGAAAAAGTGCTCAAGCAATTAAATACTTCTAAGGTAGACAAGGCCCCTGGACCGGATGGTATACACCCAAGGGTACTGAAGGAGTTAAGCCTAACTCTGGCCCAACCATTATTACTAATCTTTAGGGATTCTTTTCGCTCAGGCATAGTTCCATCAGGTTAGTGCAAGGCAGATGTTGTGCTGATATTTAAAAAGGGATCAAAATCTCAACTGGGCAATTACAGACCAGTAAGCTTAACATCGGTAGTGGGGAAATTATTTGAAGGGTTGCTAAAGGTATACATTCAAGATCATATCTTGATCCATAATCCAATTAGTAGAAGTCAACATGGATTTGTGAAAGACCGGTCTTGTCAAACCAACCTATTAGCATTCTATGAAGAAGTTAGTAAAAATATAGACCTGGGATGGCTGTAGATGTGATTTATCTGGACTTTGCTAAGGCATTTGATACGGTTCCGCATAAAAGGTTAGTCTATAAATTAACAGAAATAGGCTTAGGGGCAAATGTCTGTATGTGGATTAGAAATTGGCTAAAAGATAGAATGCAGAGGGTTGTTGTGAATGGATGTTTCTCAGCCTGTAGTCAGGTATTAAGTGGAGTGCCTCAGGGGTCTGTCCTCGGTCCTCTTCTTTTTAATTTATTTATAAATGATCTCCCAAGCTGCATTGACAGCCATGTCACAGTTTTTGCTGATGACACAAAATTAGGCCGGGTAATTCAGACTAATCTTGATGTTGCAGGAAGATTTAGACAGAGTTGGGGACTAGGAGTGCAAGTGGCAGATGAGGTTCAATATAGAGAAACGGAAAGTTATGCATTTTGGTAAAAATAATAAAAATGCAACCTATTCTTTAAATGGAATATCCTTGGGGGAAAACTACCAATGAGAAGGATTTAGGAATAACGGTTGTCAACAGACTTGACAACAGTGCGCAATGCCAGCAAGCAGCTGCGAGGGCCAATAAGGGTTTTTTGCCTTCCTCTGGATCAACACAGTAGGGACACAATATGTATATAGGTTGAACTTGATGGACTTTGGTCTTTTTTCAACCTTATGAACTATGTTACTATGTTACTATGTTACTATGTTACATAAAAAGAGGTATTGATTCGCGGGAGGAGGATATTATCTTGCCTCTTTACAGGTCATTGGTAAGACCTCACCTGGAATATGCAGTACAATTCTGGGCACCGGTCCTTCCAAGGGAAGTGTTGTTATCCAATACATTAGATACCTTCAAAAGGGGCCTCGTTTTTTTCTTAGAAAGGCATGACATACAGGGAAATAAATAGAATAACATTAATATTTTAGAGCTTCTTGATCCAAGGAGAAATCCGATTGCCTCTTGGAGTCAAGAAGGATTTGTTTTCCCCTGATGGCAGAATTCGAAGTAGCTTAATTAGGGGTTTTTTTGCCTTCTTTTGGATCAAGAATAGGAAGGTTAGGTAGAAGGGTTGAACTTGATGGAATTTTTTTTAACCTTATGAACTATGTAACTATGTAACTACATATAAATGTCTATATATTTATAATGCAATGTCATAAAAGTCCCTGTTGGTGAAATGGTCAGGTGTCCCAGTACTTGTGACACATTATTGCAACTTTTTTTATTCAAACATGGTTACATCTCTGGGAATGACTTGCCATGAAAAACACTTTAATTCTTCAATCGCATACAATCTTAATAAATGCAGATTAATACTGAAAGCGCTTTATTTTTGTGTAAATTTGTATTTTATTTACCTTACTTTATTAGGGCAGTTTAAAACTACAACTCACAGCATCAACCGACTTGTGTAAAGTCTATTTCTCGCGAGAGAATGTGTTTTTTTCTCTGAGACAGAGGTTGTGAGGTGTGAGCCTGATACCAGTATACTTTCAGTCCCCATAATATAATTAACAATAGCTCCTGCAGCAGAAGAGTGAAAAAATGTACACATATTTCATACAATATTACCTTTATAAATCTCTATTAGTTTGTGACATATTCCACTTGCAGTAACTTGCACATACCCTTACATCAGCTGTTGAGCAGATAAATCCCATAATTGGATTGCCATTTTTAACCCCTTAATGACAAAGCCCGTACATGTATGGGCTCAAAATGCATTGTTTTCAATGGGTTTAGGGACTGTCCATTGTCTTTAATGAGTAAGGATACTAAATTAGGGAGCTGTTATATGTAATCTCACATAAGGATAGCAAATTACGGAGTTATCTAGTAAACAGCTGAAAAAATAAAATTAAGAAATGCAGTCGTATTAATATTGATCTTTTAGCTGTTGAGCAGATAACTCCCTAAATTAGTACCCTCATGTGGGATTGCCATATTTAAGGATACTGAATTAGGACACTGCTAGCAGATAGCTCATTTATTTGATATCCTTAAATATGACAATCCCACTGGGGGTGTAGTGTGTGTAAGGTAATTGTGGAGTGACGGAACTTTGGAGAGGAACGTGTGTCCATTGCCTAAATCCCACTCCCTAAATAATTCTTAATCCAATGCGGAGACCAAGGGTATTTCGAGGGCCCATTCAGGGCTCTAGCCCGGGTAAGCCCCCCTCCTGACACCCTGCTCCCTAGCCAGTGCTAGCAGCGCTAATAAACAAATTCAATTAATTAATAAACACATTGAAGGAAATAATTTTAGAGAAATAAACCAACTGTATTTTTAGATCTTTCATTATAATTTAGTATTATCATTTTACCTTAGTTTTACATATCAACCATCAGTTGTGAAGAAATTGAGAATTGATATCCGCAAGTACATCAAGCTCAGAAGCATGTAAGCAAAAAGAGATAACCGAGTCACCAGTTTTGTTGAGCCAGAAAATGTATATACAGAGACTGTCTTTAGAAGCAGTTGGCCTTATGAGTGACTCAAGTGATGGTGAGGAAGACCATGCTAGTGTTCCAGCAATCAAAACTATAGAAGATGTTCATAGTAAATCTAAAACCTACACGAAAGGAAAATGCATTTCTCTTCCAGCTGATGAACAGAAAACACAAAAAACAGCAGTAGTACCAAATCAACCAGACTACAAAACAATCCCAGCTCAGACTTTTGTAACACAAAATGCAAAGAAGCGTGTTTTAAACTTCCAAGAGTACTGGCACGAAAACTTTCCATGGCTGCACTACAGTTTTGCTCTTGAAGGAATGCTATGTTTTTACTGTGCTACAGCTGCAGTCTTAAATCGGACTCATCTCGAAAGGAATACTGAGCCTTTTAAGCAGTTTCTACTTGCACGAGCAGATGATTTGCCTTATCTAAAAAAATGGATAACACACAAAATGGAATACATGAGTCCAGACATTCAAAATAAAATCTTGCAGTTATTATCTCATTCCGTATTATGACTTATTCAGAAAAAGATTGGGAATAATGCCTTTGCAGTTATTGTTGATGGCACATAAGACATATCTGGTCAAGAACAAGAAAGCTTCTGTATCCGCTATGTTGATCAAGACTTTTACCCGCACAAGGACTTCATAGACTTATATCAAGTTGATGAAACAAGTGGATCTGCAATTGCAAAGATTGTCAAGGATGCTTTATGCCGCAATGGGCTTTGTATGTCAATGTTGCGAGGGCAAACATATGATGGAGTGTCAAATATGGCTGGTAAATATCACGGTGCTCAGGCATTAATAAAGCAGGAACAGCCACTTGCCATTCATGTGTATTGTGGTGCACATTGCACAAATTTAGTCATGCAGGCTGCAGCACATCAATGTCCAATAATGGATCTTGGCAATCTCTTTGGGCAATCTGTGAAATGCAGGACCACATTTTCAGAAATTGTGCAACATATTAAACCATTGTGCCCAACACGTTAGAGTAAAGTCAGTGAAAAAAGTTCTGGATAATTATGAGCTGCAGTAGCGTACCTAGCGGGGGGCGGGGGGGGGGCGGTCCGCACCGGGTGCCGCTCATCAGGGGGGTGCCAACTTGCCGGCACCCCTCCAGAGACGGACAGTAATGTCTGCCGCTGGAGGAGCAGGCTCGCAAGAGAGCGTTATCGGAGGTCTTTAACAGACCTCCGGCTCCCTTGAGTGATTTTAAGCCGGTTCCCTTGAAAATTGGCTTAAAATCACTCAAGGGAGCCGGAGGTCTGTTAAAGACCTCCGATACTGCTCCCTTGCGAACCGCTCGGCAACTGCTGCTATGCGCCGGGGTTTGTTGTCAGATCCCGGCGGCACTGAAGCCGCGCCCACAGTGCCCTCTGACCCGGAAGAAGACAGAAGAAGAGGAGCGAAGAGGAAGACTGCTGTAAGAAGAAAAGACTGCTGTAAGAAGAAAAGAGGTAGAAAAGAAGGTAGGAAATCATTCAGTAAGACTGAGTGAGAGTGGATTGGTATGTGTGGAATCTGTGGATTGGTATGTGTGGAATCTGTGGATTGGTATGTGTGGAATCTGTGGATTGGTATATGTGTGGATTGTTATGTGTGGAATCTGTGGATTGTTATGTGTGGAATCTGTGGATTGGTATATGTGTGGATTGGTATATGTGTGGATTGGTATATGTGTGGAATCTGTGGATTGGTATATGTGTGGAATCTGTGGATTGGTATGTGTGGATTGATATGTGTGGAATCTGTGGATTGGTATATGTGTGGATTGGTATATGTGTGGATTGGTATGTGTGGAATCTGTGGATTGGTATGTGTGGAATGTGTCGATTGGTATATGTGTGGATTGGTATATGTGTGGATTGGTATGTGTGTGGAATCTGTGGATTGGTATGTGTGGATTGGCATGTGTGGAATCTGTGGATTGGTATTTGTGGATTGGTATGTGTGGTATGTGTGGATTGGTATGTGTGGAATCTGTGGATTGGTATGTGTGGATTGGTATGTGTGGAATCTGTGGATTGGTATGTGTGGAATCTGTGGTGTGGTATGTGTGGATTGGTATACGTGTGGATTGGTATATGTGTGGATTGGTAAATGTGTGGATTGGTAAATGTGTGAGAGTGATGGGTGTTATGCTGTACCATTTCCAATGTCTTTTTCATTATAATTATGCTCTAAAGTACATCATAACTCCCATCACTCTATACTGTTCCATACAGTGGCAGAGCTGGGAGACAGAGGCCTTGCACCCCCACCGCAGGACTCCTGAAAGGTAAGTGAACTTCAAAGGGGGCAGAGGGTAGATAGTTAGGAGGGGCTAGATAGGGAGAAGGGACTGAGACGGGGGGATAGGGGGTAGATAGGGAGAAGGGAATGAGAAGGGGTAGATAGGGCAGAAGGGGGTGATAATGGGTAGGTAGGGAGAAAGGAGGGTAGCAAGAATATTGAAATAAAGAGTCAGAATGAGAGAGCGAAAATGAATGGATTAATGTGTGGATGAATTGTGTGAATGAGTGAGAGAATTAATGAATTTGTGAGAATGCATCAATAAATGTGTAAATAATTTGTGTGAAAGAATAAATGATTGTGTGAATGAAAGTGAATTAGTGAGTGACTGTAAAAGTGTTTGTGTTAATCATGGGTGTATAGTTGATTTGTCAAAAAGGCAAAGATGGTATAAGCAGGGTGTTTATGGGACAAAAATGGCACAGGCAGGGTGTTTATGGGACAAAGATGGCACAGGTAGCGTGTTCATGGGACAAAGATGCGTACACTCGGCTGTTTGGGAACAATGCTGACTCATGCTGGGCTGTTTGGGGGCAAAGATGGCACATCCTATGTGTGTGTAATTTGGGTGCTGGTCAGGTTCTATGTGGGCAATGTGGACGCTGTTTTTTTTGGAGGGTTATTAAAGAAAGCACTATTAATTTATTTTATTTATTAAATTTATTTTTTTCGATTTCTTGTTGTTTACAGTTGACATACAGTTTACTAATTGGTGCAATAAATATTCTTCACATAATTTTGTAGATGTCTTTACATTTGGTGGGGGGGGGTGCCACTTACAGGATCCGCCCCGGGTGCCAAATACTCTAGGTACGCCCCTGATGAGCTGATTTTACAAACACTTGAAGAATTTGCAAAAATGTAGTGGAGACATACATTCACGTGTACATGGTCTACTTCAACAATTTAGGCAAGGAAAAATACTGTTAGGGCTTCAAATCTCTCTTAACATCATGGAGATCTTAGAATGTCTGAATAAAGCCTTGCAAGGCAATGAACAAACCATATCAGAACTTTTAGCATCTGTTCAGCAGACCCATGATGCTATAAAAAGTTACACTGTGACACGTCGTTTGAAAGGCTTCTTACTACCAATATGCATTTAGTTGAAAAATACCAGCTAAAAGAGGTTACTGTACCAAGGCAACCCAAAGTTCCTAAACGTCTTCAACATGGGCCAACTGAACAATTTCATGCAAAAACTGTGAAGGAATACTATTGTCCTCAGTATTTCCAACTAATTGATGCTATATTAACTCAGTTAATGCAGCGCTTTGACCAAGAGGGCTTACTTATATATGAAAAACTGGAACAATGTCTCTTGACAGGACAAGCTAGTGAACAGGGGCGTAACTAGAAGCCTCAGGGCCCCGGTGCGAGAATCTGTTAAGGGCCCCCCTCACCCCAACCCAATCTACCTTCTCACACTATCTACCCCCTCTCCCTCCCTTCTCACTATCTACCCTCTCCCTGCCCCCCTTCTCACTATCTACCCTCTCCCTACCCCCCTCACACTATCTACCCCCTCTCCCTTCCGTCTCACTATCTACCCTCTCCTTACCCCCTCACTATTTACCCTCTCCCTACCCCCATTTGTAGGTCACTTACCTCGCAGTCCTGTGGTGGGGGCGCGAGGCTTCCGTCTCGCTGCTCTGCCGCAGTACGCGCGGCTTCACTGCTGAGCGCCGGCATATGACGTCATATGCTGGCGCTCAGCGTGAAGCACCGGCACCTGAGACAGACGCCTCATGCTCCCACCACTGCAGTCGGGGCAGCGCTGAAGCAGGTGGCGTCAGGGAGCAGAGGACACAGAAGGGCGCCGAGCGGTTGCTGAAAATGACCGCTCGGCACCCCTTGGGCCCCCCTGACTGGCAGAACTCCAGTGCCCGGTCGCAGTCGATACCCCTGCGACCCAGGTAGAGAGAGATGCTTTTTTCTGAAGTAGAAAAAATGGCCAGAATCCTACTAACTATTCCTGCTTCTTCCTGTGAAGCTGAGAGAAGTTTTAGCGCGTTGCGTAGATTAACAACCTAGTTGCGGTCCACAATGACACAGAAAAGATTAAACCATGTTGCTATATACAACATCCATAAAGACATAATGGATGAACTAGACATAGAACTAGAAGCCATAGCAAAGGAATTTGCAATGCGCTGTGTTCGCCGCAAAAATGTTTTTGGATTTTAAAAACATGCAATCTTTAGATTTGGTTTAAAGGAACTCTATTGGCACCCAGACCACTGATGCTGACGTCAGTGGGCAGCCCTGGCTGTGTCCCACAAGGGAAGGCTCCGGGTGGCCGGAGCAAAGAAGTTCCCAGGTATGGTACTGTGCACTTAGCTGGATAATGAACAACACTGTGTGCATGTATGCATTCTTACCGCACAGCTCCAGTAACTGAGTGTGAGGTGGCATGCACACTTTTACAGGAACAGCCACTTTGCGCCATAACCATTACAGCGCTTTGGTTGTAGGGTCTCACTCTGCCTGCAGTTAATAAAATGTTTCTATTTAGATATTAATAGTATTTAAGTGTTGTCTGCTCCCAGACCACAAATATGGAAAGGATTAATTGCATCACTGTATTTCTGTAGGATCTATTGTCTAGGCAATTGTGCATTACTTGAAGCATTATTACCAGTGGTTTAAGTGAAATAACTGAAATATATGCCAAACCTTTGGTTAATTTTCTTTGACCTGTTTGTTTAATAAAGAACTTCTCTGTGAAAACGGAACATGATACTTTTTTTGTGAGGAAATTGTACATACACACGCATACATTTATATAAAATTTGCCATGAACAATTCCCCAGTGTACTGAACAAGAATATACCCTACCAGTAAAAATGCTATCCCCCAGATTTTTAGGGGTTCCTACGCCCATGTCTGGATGCCCCCCCCACTCAGTGGGTTTTTGGGTGCCCCTACTTACTATTATGAGTATGGGAACACCATTGCATAGAGGTTTACAATGCCGCTGGTTATTATGTTTCTGTTGGTTTATTTTGCGGTGCTACTTCTTCTGTTTGTGTCTGTACCTTTCACTTATTGGTACTAAAACGAAAGGGGTTTCGATATTATTTTTGCTCAATACTATGCTAATCTCTATAACCTTCAAGACAATCCTGATGCGTCCCAGCCCTCTCCCTCCTCTACAGAGGATTTTTTATCCTCTATTCCATTACCGAAACTCTCCCTAGACTCACAAGCGGCTCTTTCCGACCCTATTACTCCATTAGAGATTAGACTAGCCATCCGAAGTCTTAAACCTCATAAATCCCCAGGGCCAGATGGATTCCCTAATTCCTACTGTGCCACCTTTGCTGATGTTCTTCTTCCCCACCTGACCACTTTTTTCAGATGCTTTTTCTATGATGGTAAAACCCCATGAGAACTGCTAGAGGCTTTGATAGTAACTATACCCAAACCTGGCAAGCCCACGGATAACTGCTCTAATTTTCGTCCTTACTGAACACAGATATTAAACTGTATGCTAAAGTTTTGGCAAACCGTATGAATTGTTACCTCCCAACTCTAATCCATAAAGACTAGGTGGGCTTCATCCCGGGGAGGCAAGCCCCCTATAATACCAGACTTCTAATTGATATCGTCGCCAATGCAGAAAACACTCAACGAGAACTACTGCTTCTCTTGCTCGACGCCGAAAAAAGGCGTTGGATGTACATGATACGTACCCTTAAGGTGTTCCATATCCCTGATTTGCTTATCACTGCTATTTGCGCCCTTTTATGATTCACCGTCCGCAAAGGTTTTCTATAGTTTCTCTTTAACTAATGGAACCCGTCAGGGCTGCCCCTTATCCACTCTAATTTTCGTATTTACCTTGGAGCCCTTAGCAAATACAATTAGAAATCATAGCCTCATTCGGAGATTCCAACTTAATGATCAAAATGAGTTTGTTCGCGGATGATATCATTTTAGCCCTTTCACAGCCCTCCCAATCAATTCCTTCTCTCTTGCGACTCCTTGACGACTACGGTAAACTCTCCTACTATAAATAAATAACTCTAGCAAGACACAAGCACTCCCACTCAATATACCTGCACCTGCCCTATCTTTTTTAAAAGCAACATTATCATTTTGACTGGAGGAAGGACTTTTTAAACTACTTTTCATTTTTATTTCATACCAATTGCGTTAAATCATGGCCATCTATTAGACAGGCTCTCCAGACATGGACCAAATTTGAGATCTCCTGGCTGGGACGCATAGGGGCTACCAAAATGGCTGCCCTCCCTAAATTAATATACCTTTTCCGAGCACTTCCAATCCCTGCTACTGCCTTGAGTCATTACCAAGCCACGTTCACTGTTGGATGTTCACTGTTCAACTTTTGGCAGCTCATAAGCCGGCCAAAATGGTTAGACTTGGAATCTATCTATTTAGTGCCTTACCACCTTACTGAGCTTCTATGGTTCCCGCTTTCTCTAGTCCCCGAACTAAACTTGGTTCTCCTTAGTACTCGGTGGTCTCTGCATGTCTGAAGAGAGCTTGTGTCTAAGCTGTTGCATTTTCCGTCTGCCCTGCCTAGTGCCCCTCTTTCGGTGCTGTCCCATTTTTCTAGTGGTCTCCCACTCCAGACTTGGATGGCTTTAGATGTCCGCTCTATTGGTCAGCTCACGACAAGGTCTGGACTAGCCTCATTTGGGGAGCTACAGACTCGATTTGACTTTCTCCTCTCGACAAATTCATATACGTCCGACTTACTAGCATCTTGAGGAGAGTCTTTGCTCATCTGGACTCTGACGTGAGCCACAGGCTGCTTACTTTCTTGCGCTCCCCACGCTCCAATAAACATGCTATTTCAGTGTGCTACGAATCAATTATCCCCCAAAACTGTCCTGATAAACTGCCATATATGAAAAAGTGGTAACAGGTGCTTAATGTAGAATTTTCAGAACAGGACTGGTCGTCCGCAATCACCAATCGTATTGGAGTTTCTCATTGCTGCAATCATTTTGAGGCAAACCGGAAGGTGCTATTTAGGTGGTACATGGTACCAACGAGATTTGCCTCTATTTTCCAAAGCTGTACCAACCTGTGTTGGAGATGTCAGAGGGCTCCTGGTACGATGAGTCACATTTGGTGGCATTGTCCTATTCTTCGTGATTTCTGGAGGCAAGTTTTTGTTCTTCTTAACTAATTTACAGTTCCTAACATACTTCCTTCCATACATGTAGCATTACTTGACATGTTGCCTAAGATTGTCTCATCTTGCTATAAAGCTTTGACCCTACATATTCTCACCTTGGCAAAATGCCTGATAGCGAGGAATTGGAAGTCCACTAGACCACCGTCCTTCTCCCAACTTCGGGAAGACTTAATTTTTGTAGAGAATATGAAAGCTTTGACATATACTAAGGCTGATCGCCTAGAAGCTTATACGAAAATATGGACGGTGGGAGTCGGGGAGACTAATAATGCTTGGTGGCGGGGTTGTTTGGACGCTTCGGCTTTGCTTCCCTGTCTCGGGCCCTCTCCATTTCTGGAGTCCTACATCTCTATCACTCCATGCTAGCCATGGGAGGAGAGCTTAGTAACATGCTTAGAGCTCGGGATTGGAGAGGGGGGTGTGAGCATTCAAGGGGAGATAGTGAGAGTTATTAAACCCTATCCATATAGCACTTTCTTTCTATGCACTACACAGACACATTCACCTTTCAATGTTTTATACACATGTTCTGTTCTTTTATTTTATTTTTCTTTCACATCTTTACATTTAATTTTTTATACCTCTGTACATGTACAGCTGTGTCTTTGATTGCTCTTGTGCTGTCCATCTGTGAATATTTGTCGATTTTATTTACATACATTTCTAGTAAGGTGATACCCTAACAATAACAATTCACATGTTTAACCTTATTTACTTTTTTTTTGAAAAATGTTTATTAAGAATATTCGTACATAGATGTTTGCACACCAGATGAGTCGATATAGTCAAATCACAGTCATATACACTCACTGGCCACTTTATTATGTACACCTTGCTAGTACTAAATTGGACTCTATTTTGCATTCAGGACTGCCTTCATTCTTCATGGCATACTACAAGGTGCTGGAAACATTCCTCAGAGATTTTGGTCCATATGGACATGATGGCATCGCTCAATTGCTGCAGATTTGTTGGCTGCACATCCATGATGCAATTCTCCCATTCCACCACATCCAAAGGTGCTTTATTGAATTGAGATTTGGTGACTGTGGGGGCCATTGGAGTACAGTGAACTCATTGTCATGTTAACGAAACCAGTATGAGATGAGTGAGCTTTGTGACATGGTGCATTATCCTGTTAGAAGTAGCCATCAGAAGATGGGTACACTGTGGTAATAAAGGGATGGACATGGTCAGCATCAATACTTAGGTAGGCTGTCACGTTTAAGCAATGCTAAATTGGTACTAAGGGGCCTAAAATGGACAAAGAAAATGTCCCCCACACCATTACACCACCAACAACAACCTGAACCATTGATACAAGGCAGGATGGATCCATGCTTTCGTGTTGTTTATGCCAAAGTCTGACCCTGCCTTCAGAATGTCGTAGCTGGAATTGAGACTCATCAGACCAGGTAATGGAATTCTTCCAGTTTTCTATTGTGCAATTTTGGTGAGCCTGTGGAAATTGTAGCCTCAGTTTACTGTTCTTAGCTGACAGGAGTGGCACCCGGTGTGGTCTTCTGTTGCTATAGCCCATCTGATTCAAGGTTCAACGTTTTGTGCGTTGAGAGTTGGTATTCTCATAACTTGGTTTTAGTGAGTGGGTATTTGAGTTGCTGTTGCCTTTCTGTCATCTCAAAACAGTCTGCCCATTCTTCTCTGACCTCTGACATCAACAAGGCAATTTTGTCCACACAACTGCCGCTCACTGGATATTTTCTCTGTTTCAGACCATTCTCTGCAAACCCTAGAGATGGTTGTGTGTGAAAATCCCAGCAGATCAGCAGTTTCTGAAATACTCAGTCCAGCTAGTCTGGCACCAACAACCATGCCACGTTTAAAGTCACGTAAATCCCCTTTCTTCCCCATTCTGATGCTCAGTTTGAACTTCAGCAAATTGTCTTGACCACGTCTGTATGCCTAAATGCATTAAGTTGCTGCCATGTGAATTGCTGATTAGCTATTTTTGTTAACAAGCAATTGAACAGGTGTACCTAATAAAGCGAGAAAGTAATAACGAATAACATAACAGAAAATATCAACAGTCTCCACCTGGCAGAAACAACAATGAAGAATACAATTTCCACTTTTCCACATTTTGCTATTTTCTATTTCTCAAAAAAACAGAAGTCAAAAAAGAAACTTACCCCCACCCCACAAACTATCTCTTAGGTCACAAATCTCTACACCACTTGTTCCTAGAAGTAACTATATGTTCAGTAATAGTCCATGTTGCCAACATCAGAAGATACCAGGTAAAGTCATTGGAAGTTTGCCCACCAATATTTGTCTACAATAACAGGCTGTCAATGCAAATGTGTCTTTAACCCCTTCAGTCCCAGGGGTTTTTGGTACCTCAAAGCCTGAAGCAATTTAGCAATTTTTGCGGTATGTCAGTTCAGAGATTATTCTCATTTCCTGCGAATAGTGTACCCATGTAAACTAGAATTTTCCCTCTGAATCCTCACAAAATTAGGTAAAGTTATAGAAAATCCCCTCCAAGTTTATCAATTCAGGTGTCCTGATTTCAGAAATTCCTAATTCATATAGAATTTAAAAAACGAAAAACTAAAAACACCCAAAAAACACGTGTAAGGTGATGGTAAAAGAATAGGAACCAAAAATTACTTCTCTAATGTATCACTGCCGCAGCCCAACCAGAACGCTCCTCTCGGCGTTCAAACACGTAACCAGCAAAATTCGGGGCGCATGTGTACATAGAAAAAAGAAATAATCTTATAGTGTAATATTGTCAAGAACAAGAAGCTATGTAAAAGGTGTGAAATGCACTCACAAACAGTGCCAGCACAACAGGCTCGTCTGAGGTATGAAGACTGTTCTTTATTCTTTAAAATCTCTAAGAGCATAAAATAAAGAAAACAACCATATGGTGCAGTATCTTCCTTAATAGTATATGCGCAAGTTAAAAAAAGCACTTACAGGATGGTTGAATTCAAGTCGCTATTCAAACTAAATGTCCATTGTAGTGGATCAGGAACATGCAGATTAAAAAACTTCTCAACGCGTTTCGCCGCTCACTGGGCTTCCTCAGGAGAAATAAATATCAATTGATGTCATCCGCTATGATAATCCGCAATCGTGGTGAGTAAAAATAGAATAAAAATTGATTGTAGCCGTCCGCTTTAAATGTCCTCCGGAATGCTTTTAGTCACAGTGCATGTTGGGAAAAAACGTCATCACTTCCTTGCGTCGTATCCTAGCAACGGATCAAGCTCCTCACAGTGTCACGATGCATGTTGGGAAAAACGTCATCACTTCCTTGCGTCGTATCCTAGCAACGGATCAAGCTCCTCACAGTGTCACGATGCATGTTGGGAAAAACGTCATCACTTCCTTGCGTCGTATCCTAGCAACGGATCAAGCTCCTCACAGTGTCACGGTGCATGTTGGGAGAAAACGTCATCACTTCCTTGCGTCGTATCCTAGCAACGAATCAAGCTCCTCGTTTCTTCTTCTCTGGATAGGCGTGGTTTACATTCAGATGTTGATGCGTCAATGATGGGCGTTTTTCGGTCTTCTGTGTATAACGAGGTGTATCTAAGCAACGTATACGCTGAGGCAGTTCTCGGCTTGATCTCTTTTCAGGAGCTGGATATCGGAGCTTATGGAAAATGATTCTGTGAGCTATATTGAAGATCCAAGCTCATGGAGGTATAAAGGAGGTAAGGGGCGGGAAAAAATACATAATTATGTTCACAGCTCAAAAAAATAATAAATAAATGTGAGAGATATAGGTCATATAAGGTAAGTGTGTCAGTGTTAGACAGATGTATGAGAGAGATAGATTATCCATGTATGGATAAAAAAAAACAAAAAAAAAACATTGGTTAAAATATGTTAAAAAACTGGAACCAAAAAGATATATATAAGGTACCAAAAAAAAATATATATAAAAGAGAATATATATATATACATATATAAAAATATATCTAAGTGGAAGTGTACAAAACATTAGTAAAAGGACAAAGTCGAAGCACAGGGATTGTTTCTTACTGATGATCCAGTTAGAAATATAGTGGAAATAAAATATAATGTGAAGCAAGGCTAGACTCATATAAAAGTAATGATATCCAGATCTGTATTAAGGCCATCTTTTTTGTATGTTTGGAAATTGAAAATCCATTGTGTTTCTTTTTTTGAGAGTGTAGAGATGATGTTGCCTCCTCTCCAGTGTACCGTTACTGAATCTATCCCTATAATTTGAAAATTAGGTAATGAAAAGGAGCTACATGTATTACAGTGTCTGGGTTTTCTCCTAAGTGTTCAAGCGCTCTAACCTTAAGTTCTCTCGTCGTTCTGCCAATATATTGCTTTCCACATGTGCATTGTAGCAAATATATAACATTTTTAGTGTTACAGTGTATAAAGTTTTTGATGATGTATTCTTTTCCAGTGTTTGTGCAGGTGAATGATGTTGTTTTCTTTGGTTGTGTATAGCAAGTCTTACAGACTTTGCAATAGCCACAACGATGGAAACCAGGAGGTTTTGTGGCAAGAAAATGTTTATTTTTTCTATGGGTGGGAGAGCGCTAGGGGCCAATAGTGTTTTTAAATTTGCCAGTTTTTTATAAATAATCTTTGGTTTATTTGGGAGGTGTTTTCGTAACACCGTATCTTCAAGGAGTATGGGCCAGCATTTGTTGATGGCCCTTTTAATAGATGGAGCCTGATCATTAAATTGTGTAATAAACGAGAAGTCAAAATCTTCCCTATTTTTCTGTTTTTTATTATTATGTACAAGATCCTCCCTTTTAATTTTATGGACAGCCTCTAGACTATTGGTAAGTAGGTCATTTGGATATTTCTTTTCACTGAATTTACTCAGAAGATGATTACTTTGTTCCAGGAAATCTTGATCCTTAGTACAATTTCTGCGAATCCTAGTAATTTGTCCCTTTGGGATGTTTTTTATCCAGTTAGGGTGATGTCGGCTAGAAAAGTGTATAAATCCATTTCCATCCGTAGGTTTGAAAAATGTTTTTGTGTTGATTGTATTATTTTCGATGAACAATGTGAGATCGAGGAAATCTATATGAGATTTGTTTATGCAAGAGGTGAATTTTAAATTATATTCATTATTGTTTAGATATGTAATAAATTCCAATAGACGGTCTTCCCGTCCGTTCCATATGATAAGGACATCATCTATATATCTCTTCCAGAGAACCAGATTCGCGCCGAAAGGGTTGTTGTCCCAAATGTGGTTTGCTTCCCAATCTGCCACATATAGATTTGCGTAACTCGGCGCGAATCTGGTTCCCATAGCAGTCCCGCATGTCTGGAGAAAGAAGTTACCATCAAACGAAAAATAGTTGTGTGTAAGAATGAATCTTATACAATTAATTATGAAATCATTCTGAAGAGAGTTGATTTTTTTATCCTCTATTATTGCCTTTTTTATTGTTTCTATACCCAACTCATGAGGTATTACCGTATATAGTGAGGCCACATCAACTGTAGCCCATATATAATCTGTAGACCATGTTACTTCTTCCAGAATTTGTAAGATATGTGTGGTGTCCCTAATGTGTGAACGGTTTAGTGACACTAAAGGTTGTAAGAATGTATCCACGTATTGTGAAACGTTATTAGTGAGGGAGTCAATCCCACTAATGATAGGGCGTCCGGGGGGCTTCTTTAGATTTTTGTGAATCTTAGGGAGAAAATAAAAGATGGGTATTTTGGGAAATTTATTATCTAAAAAATGGAATTCGTTTTTGTTGAGTATTTCGTTGTCAAAGCCATCTTGTAAAAGTTGTTTTAATTGAATTTTAAAGGTTTTAGTAGGGTCATTGGACAGTTTCTTATAGGTTATTGTGTCATTAAGAATCCTATAAGATTCCTCTAGATTGTATGTTCTGTCCATAATGACGATCGCTCCCCCTTTGTCTGCAGCTTTAATTACAATGTTTTTGTCTTTTTAAGGACTCTTGTTCCACTTTACTAAGATTATACTGTCTTTTTTTGTTTCTTTCTATTTTCTCAAACTCTTTCTGTAACATGTCAGTGAACACCTCAATGTGTGTGCTTCTGTCTTGTTGAGGGAAGAAACCTGATTTTGGTTTTAAGGTTGTATGTATAAATGGGTCTGTTTCAAGTGATGTTTTATCCATATTTATGCCCTGCTCTATATGGTTTTTAGAGAAAAAACGTTTAACTGTAAGTTTCCTTAGGAACCTTTGTGTGTCTATAAATAGGTTAAAGCCATCCGGTCTTTTATTGGGGGCAAATTTGAGTCCTTTTTCCAGAAGGGAGAGTTCCGTCTTATTAAGGGTATGTTTAGATATGTTTATAATTTCATTATCTTTCTTGTTGTTATTCTGTTTTCATTTGTTTCCCTGTCCCCTCGATCCTCTGAATGTCTTGTCTTTCTTTTCCTCATTGGGGACCCTGCCCTGGTCAAGAGTTTTCTCTCCTCGTTCTGTGATGTTGAGTGGTGGGATTGGTCTGATATCATATATCTTGTTTTTCGGGATTGCTCCCTGTCTAAAAAAGATTTATTAAATTGGTTGGAAGTGTGTGGTCTATTACTATCTTTGTCCCCCCAAACAGAGGACGCGGGCAATGGAGAGTAAGTTTTGGAAATGTCCCTAAAATCATTAGGAGCTTTTTCTTGTCTTTTATAGTTATTCAGAATGATTTCATAATTAATTGTATAAGATTCATTCTTACACACAACTATTTTTCGTTTGATGGTAACTTCTTTCTCCAGACATGCGGGACTGCTATGGGAACCAGATTCGCGCCGAGTTACGCAAATCTATATGTGGCAGATTGGGAAGCAAACCACATTTGGGACAACAACCCTTTCGGCGCGAATCTGGTTCTCTGGAAGAGATATATAGATGATGTCCTTATCATATGGAACGGACGGGAAGACCGTCTATTGGAATTTATTACATATCTAAACAATAATGAATATAATTTAAAATTCACCTCTTGCATAAACAAATCTCATATAGATTTCCTCGATCTCACATTGTTCATCGAAAATAATACAATCAACACAAAAACATTTTTCAAACCTACGAATGGAAATGGATTTATACACTTTTCTAGCCGACATCACCCTAACTGGATAAAAAACATCCCAAAGGGACAAATTACTAGGATTCGCAGAAATTGTACTAAGGATCAAGATTTCCTGGAACAAAGTAATCATCTTCTGAGTAAATTCAGTGAAAAGAAATATCCAAATGACCTACTTACCAATAGTCTAGAGGCTGTCCATAAAATTAAAAGGGAGGATCTTGTACATAATAATAAAAAACAGAAAAATAGGGAAGATTTTGACTTCTCGTTTATTACACAATTTAATGATCAGGCTCCATCTATTAAAAGGGCCATCAACAAATGCTGGCCCATACTCCTTGAAGATACGGTGTTACGAAAACACCTCCCAAATAAACCAAAGATTATTTATAAAAAACTGGCAAATTTAAAAACACTATTGGCCCCTAGCGCTCTCCCACCCATAGAAAAAATAAATAAACATTTTCTTGCCACAAAACCTCCTGGTTTCCATCGTTGTGGCTATTGCAAAGTCTGTAAGACTTGCTATACACAACCAAAGAAAACAACATCATTCACCTGCACAAACACTGGAAAAGAATACATCATCAAAAACTTTATACACTGTAACACTAAAAATGTTATATATTTGCTACAATGCACATGTGGAAAGCAATATATTGGCAGAACGACGAGAGAACTTAAGGTTAGAGCGCTTGAACACTTAGGAGGGATCCGTACCAACAACATCAAACACAGTGTCCCCAGACACTGTAATACATGTAGCTCCTTTTCATTACCTAATTTTCAAATTATAGGGATAGATTCAGTAACGGTACACTGGAGAGGAGGCAACATCATCTCTACACTCTCAAAAAAAGAAACACAATGGATTTTCAATTTCCAAACATACAAAAAAGATGGCCTTAATACAGATCTGGATATCATTACTTTTATATGAGTCTAGCCTTGCTTCACATTATATTTTATTTCCACTATATTTCTAACTGGATCATCAGTAAGAAACAATCCCTGTGCTTCGACTTTGTCCTTTTACTAATGTTTTGTACACTTCCACTTAGATATATTTTTATATATGTATATATATATATTCTCTTTTATATATATTTTTTTTTGGTACCTTATATATATCTTTTTGGTTCCAGTTTTTTAACATATTTTAACCAATGTTTTTTTTTTGTTTTTTTTTATCCATACATGGATAATCTATCTCTCTCATACATCTGTCTAACACTGACACACTTACCTTATATGACCTATATCTCTCACATTTATTTATTATTTTTTTGAGCTGTGAACATAATTATGTATTTTTTCCCGCCCCTTACCTCCTTTATACCTCCATGAGCTTGGATCTTCAATATAGCTCACAGAATCATTTTCCATAAGCTCCGATATCCAGCTCCTGAAAAGAGATCAAGCCGAGAACTGCCTCAGCGTATACGTTGCTTAGATACACCTCGTTATACACAGAAGACCGAAAAACGCCCATCATTGACGCATCAACATCTGAATGTAAACCACGCCTATCCAGAGAAGAAGAAACGAGGAGCTTGATTCGTTGCTAGGATACGACGCAAGGAAGTGATGACGTTTTCTCCCAACATGCACCGTGACACTGTGAGGAGCTTGATCCGTTGCTAGGATACGACGCAAGGAAGTGATGACGTTTTTCCCAACATGCATCGTGACACTGTGAGGAGCTTGATCCGTTGCTAGGATACGACGCAAGGAAGTGATGACGTTTTTCCCAACATGCATCGTGACACTGTGAGGAGCTTGATCCGTTGCTAGGATACGACGCAAGGAAGTGATGACGTTTTTTCCCAACATGCACTGTGACTAAAAGCATTCCGGAGGACATTTAAAGCGGACGGCTACAATCAATTTTTATTCTATTTTTACTCACCACGATTGCGGATTATCATAGCGGATGACATCAATTGATATTTATTTCTCCTGAGGAAGCCCAGTGAGCGGCGAAACGCGTTGAGAAGTTTTTTAATCTGCATGTTCCTGATCCACTACAATGGACATTTAGTTTGAATAGCGACTTGAATTCAACCATCCTGTAAGTGCTTTTTTTAACTTGCGCATATACTATTAAGGAAGATACTGCACCATATGGTTGTTTTCTTTATTTTATGCTCTTAGAGATTTTAAAGAATAAAGAACAGTCTTCATACCTCAGACGAGCCTGTTGTGCTGGCACTGTTTGTGAGTGCATTTCACACCTTTTACATAGCTTCTTGTTCTTGACAATATTACACTATAAGATTATTTCTTTTTTCTATGTACACATGCGCCCCGAATTTTGCTGGTTTCATATAGAATTTCCATACTTTCCCAGCACTTATAGGGAACATACTATAAGGTGTACAGTAGTCGTATAATTTTTACATTAGGTATGATGGGATTGCAAATCTAATTTTAAACATGCAGCCACAAAAGTATATATTTCTGTATATATTAAGTAGACAACCCAGACTATCGTATCAGGGGTATTTGGGTACTCTTCACGCAGCTATTTGGCCACCAATCACTGTCAAATGTGGTTGCACAAATTATTTCATGCGCTTTTTTCACCAACACTTCTGTGTTGCTTAGATTTTTTTTCACAGGGTATGTGTTACAGCAGAGGAACCCAGCCAACATTGTTTAGCTGCATCTCCTGAATAAGGAGATACCCCACATCCTTGTTTTTTTTTTCTATCCCTTACAGATAGTACCCTATTATAATACTTACAAATTCTAGAGACTCTGTTATTCCCTACATTTATTTTCTTCTTCCCTACCCCTCTTTTTACTTGCTTCACGCGTGGTTAATAGTATAATATCCCATTTTGTTATGTACGGTCCATCCCATACGGTGTTGTGACGGGACCGACCTGTACCCTGACTGGGTAACTCCCGCCAAACGTTGCTTCCTCCTGCCGGGACACCGACAATTAACCCCTTAAGCGCCAGGCAGAACCAGCGTTGTAGATAGAAGGGGGGACGTTGCTGCACCGGAGCTGCTTTGGCACTGTGGCTATCCAAACCTTAGCTACACAGTGTGGCTATTGTCCTGAAAAGGACAATAAAAAGGATCATAGCAGCCCAGCCCAAGCATCAGGCAACACTCATGTTGAGGTGAAAACAGGACTCTTTTATTAAAACCAAATACAGAGCTATTACACAAGTAAGAAAAGGGGCAAGACAAATATCACATGATCTAATTACCATGTCAGAAAGAAAGTAATTAGGTCAAATCCTGCAACACAACCGGGGGAAGGACAGAATGACATGAGACATAAAAAATTACATTAATTGGGGACGTAGACATGGAATGATGATAGACATATAATTGGCTTGAGATAGACAATGGCCAGGACACAGAGATAACAGGAGCTCACAGTATTAACAGCTACCTGTTGTGTAATTGATAATTAGGTATGCAGCAGTGAGAGCTAGTCATACCTACAAGGGGTTTTAAGACAAGGGCTAACTCACACATTAACAGGAGAAATACTTCACACCTATACAATCAACAATGCAAAGACAATCAGCCTTCTTCCTACAACAGGATGTCCAGGTGCCATTACAGTTTTGAGACTGAGTAGTAAAACATGGGGAAAATCACACACAGAAGTCTCTACAAGGCCTGGGTCCATAGTCGATAGGGAGGAGGCTGGCTCTCAGCCCTCTCCAGGGGCCCCAGTGATGGAAGGTTCCGTCACATTTCTCCCGCTTCCAAATAGGACTGACCCAGGAGGAGACCCCAAACAGGTTGCCTCCGTAGTCAGTTAGTTAACTTAGCCCATCAATGCCCTCCTGAAACTGGTGCCCCAAATAATCTGCTCCTCCCAAGTTTTTCCCCCTGACCTCTGACTCTCCAGAAAAATACAACTGCCACTGTAGAGAAGTGCCAACAGCACCTTCTCTCTGGAATCTTCTCAGCCGCTGGGTAGTGATGCCGCCTGCATCCTCTCCCTGGGGCTCCTGTTGCCGTTGGGGTAATGGAGGTGGGGTTTTTGACTGGCGCCGGTTTTAAAAAGCCGGAAACCTGTTTCTCCTGCACCCTGTTGTCGTCCTATACTTCGTTTTGCTGCTGTGTTCCTGATCTTCGTTGTCATTGACCCTTTGCTTGCCTGACTACTCTTTGGATATTGACTCTGTACCTCTGCCCGGATATCCATCTACCAGTTTGGCTTGTCTGACTTCCCGCTCCGTGTCTTGACCCTCCGGCTTGTACTACTACCTGATCCATGTTTACCCCTTCAGCTCTATTCTACCTGTGGGGTTCGTCTGGAGATTCCTTCACCTTATTTACTCAGTACCTATATCTACCTGCCTGCACTTAGCCTCCTTG
This sequence comes from Sceloporus occidentalis, assembly GCA_023333645.1. Taxonomy (NCBI): domain Eukaryota; kingdom Metazoa; phylum Chordata; class Lepidosauria; order Squamata; family Phrynosomatidae; genus Sceloporus; species Sceloporus occidentalis. The sequence goes on from JALMGF010000263.1 coordinate 960,514, forward strand.
CTGTTGGGATCCTCTAAGTCCTGGTTCTCTGCTACTAAGGGCCCCACTCTTGGTATCAGGGGATTGGGCAGAATAACTCCTGCGGTGAGTGCCATTGTGCGGGTGGTCATGACACCGCTGGGGAGATGGGCCGGCTGCGCCATCTCCCAGGTTATCCATCAGCCGCTGGGGAGGAGGGACGACACCCTCAGCTCCCTTAACTGGGATCTGCCGCTGGAGAGGGAGAACCGGTTCCTCCGCTCCCAGAGTTGTGAGCTGCCGCTGGGGAGACTGGCCGGCTGTACCATGTCCTGGACACTCACCTACACCGCTGGGGAGTGATGCCGTCTGCATCCCCTCCCTGGTGCTCCATCTGCCGCTGGGGAGATGAGCCGGCTGCGCCGTCTCCCGGGTCATCAGACAGCTGCTGGGGAGGAGGGACGATACCCTCCACTCCCTTGTGCTCTTGCTGGGGAGATGGGCCGGCTGCCACATCTCCCTGGATCCCTGTTGCAGGTGCGGGGCAGAGGCCAGCGGCTCACCGTCCTGTTGTCAGCACTTCACCTGGGGGTTGTGGATCTGGGCGAACTACCCAGCATTCGGAGGACCCAGGTGTGAAGATCACACCCTCATCCACCCATTCTGGGTTAACATCCTCGGATGAAAAATGAATTAAATCCACAGAATCCATGGACACTGGGGCATACTGCTGAATACGGTCAAACAGTTTTTTTATATGCTTTTTCCAGTTCCCACTTCTGTGTAATTAACCCCTTAAGGACCTGGATGTGTTTTACCTTTTGTACCATTGGGATCGAGACTGTTAACACTTTTGCGGTGTTTGTGTTTAGATGTCATTTTCTTCTCACTCATTAAGTGAACCCACACAAATTATATGTTGTTTTTTTCAGGACAAGAAGGGCTTTCTTCAGATACCATTGTTTTGATCATATTATCTAATTTCCCATGAAAAAAACAATAAAATATGATGAAAAATGTAAAAAAAAAAACAAAAACACATTTTCTGACTTTTACCCCAAAACTCTTTTACTCATCCACAAAAAGCTAATGAAAAAACCTACTAAATATATTCTACTATTTGTCCTGAGTTTAGAAATACCCAATATTTTTATGTTTTTTTCTGAACGTTATGGAGCATTAAGTACAAGTAGCGTTTTGCTATTTCAAAACCATTTTTTCCAAATCTGGTAATTCTTCCCCCCATGTGCTATTTCGGGTATCTTTGAAGCCGGTCAACGCAATTTACCCCATCAAATCATATATTTTTGAAAACTAGACACCCCAAGGTATTTCAAATGCTAGAATTTTAACTAATTCTACCACCAGTCTTTGTCAAACTTTATGGTATTAATTTATTTTGTGTTTTTTATCGCTAAAATTGCTCTTCAGGTATGGATTTACAGCTCCTGGTATACAACACTTTCAAACAACACCCCAATATGTGTTCAGCAACATCTCCCGAGTAGTCATACCCCCCAGGCGTGGGTTGGTCGGGTTGTTTGGGAGGTAAAACGCCACATTTATGAAGTGCACATTTTTTAACTTGGAACTTTTACATCTGGTCATTCTGCCCCCATGTCCTAATAGGACCATCTTTGAAGCCGGCTACTTCAATTTACCCTATCATACTGTCACGTACAAGTAGTTAGGAGACACCGTGGTCAGGTAGGACTCCAGGACAGAACAGGTATAACAAGCTAAGGTCAGGATTCCGGAGAGCAGGATAGTCGTATAACAGAGCCGAGGTCAGGATTCAAGAAATCAACGAAGTCAGACAAGCCAGGATCATACACAGGAATACGGAATCAGGAAACGCTATCTGGGCACTAGCACAAGGCATAGACAGCCAACAGAAGGCAAAGTCAGATAGAACTGAAGAGGTTTAAATAGAAACCACAGAGGAAGTTCAAATCTCCCGCCAAACCTCATGACGTCACTTCCAATGTCCGGGAATCACCACCATGATGAGTGTGGCGCAATCTCCCTTCATATATGCCTGCAGTTCGGGAGTTCACCACCAGAGGGCGGGCGAGTGCCGAAACCGGACGCCGTGTTCCAGGAGGTCTGCCTCTCCTGCGCGGCAGTCCTGTAGATGACGGCGGAGGCGGCACTGTGTTGGAGGGAGGTCTCCCTCTCCTCCGTGGCGGCTCCGGTGCCCGTGCGTTGGAGGGGGGTCTCCCTCTCCTCCGTGGCGACTCCGGAGGTCGTGCGTTGGAGGGGGGTCTCCCTCTCCTCCGTGCCGGCTCCGGTGGCCGCGTATTGGAGGGGGGTCTCCCTCTCCTCCGTGGCGGCAACGTGGGATCTGGGGGCAGGTAAAACACATACCATATATTCTTGAAAACTAGACACCCCAAGGTATTTCAAATGCTAGTATTTTAACCCTTTCCATGCATGAGATTCTACCACCAGCCTTTGCCACACTTTGTGGTAGTATTTTTTTTGGTATTTTTTTTTTACACAATTGTACTTTGGGTATACATTTATAGCTCAAGGTATACGTCACTATCAAACAACACCCTAATATGTGTTCAACAACATCTCTCGAGTACAATGATACCACCCATGCATGGGTTTGACTGCTGTTTGGGGTTAAAAGGCCACATTTGGGAAGTGCGCTTTTTTCCCCCCTATTTTGGTCAGTCTGTTCCTATGCCCTATCTTTGAGCCCCGCCACTACAATTTACCCCATCAAACCATATATTTTTGAAAACTAGACACCCCAAGGCACTTAAAATGGTAGTATTTAACCCTTTCCATGCATCAGATTCTACAACCAGCCTTTGCCACACTTTGTGGTAGTATTTTTTTGGTATTTTTTTTCACACAAATTGTACTTTGGGTATAAATTTATACCTCCAGGTATATGTCACTATCAAACAACACCCCAATGTGTGGTCAGCAACATCTCCCGAGTACAGTCATACCCCACATGTATGGGTTTGTCTGGTGTTTGGGGTTAAAATGCCACATTTTGGAAGTGCGCTTTTTTTTCCCCATTTCGGTCAGTCTGTGCCTATGCCCTATCTTTGAGCCCGGCCAGTCCAATTTACTCCATCATTTTTTTAAATTAGACACCCCTTGGGTATTTGAAATGCTTTTATTTAAATTTTTCCATGTCAGGAGTTTTGGGAAGATACAGCGCTAATTTTAGCACTTGCTCATAATATGTTTTTTTTTTATATTTTACTAATCACAGGGGCGTCCAACATGTATCATAGACCCCGAAAAAGACAAAGGTTTACCTTCAACCGGATCCCTACATTCACATATAAGAACAGAAGCAGGACAACTAAAGACATTTTTAGAAAGAAATTGTCTATACGACATATGGAGAGTCTTTCACCCTAGTGAGAAAGACTTTACCTTTTTCTCTCAACCTCACATTTCCTACTCTAGGATTGATTTTATACTAACTGAGCTCGACAACCTTCAATTAATAAAAAACTCTAGCATAGGGCAAATAGTGTGGTCAGATCATGCACCAATCTTTATTGAATTTAAGAATAATCGATATTATGAAACCAGTCACAGATGGCGATTGAATGAAGAGGCCTTGGATGACTTAACTAACCATGCTTCCTTATTCTTAGAAACAAACGACAACAGAGAAGTGTCCAGTTTGACACTTTGGAACACATTTAAATGCTATATGAGGGGCTGCTTAATAAAGACAAATACTTATCTAAAAAAAAAGCAGGGACAGAGTCTAGCCGATTTATACATTAACTTAGCTGTAAAACAGAAATTAAACAAAGAAAATCCTAATAGAATAGCTACAGAAGAATTCAACCTAATAAGAACAGAAATTAATAATAAACTACAGGAGAAAATAAATAGAGGACTGTTAAGATCGAAACAAAATTGGTACTATGGAAATAATCGGGTGGGCAGATATTTAAGAAATAAATTGAAGTTTGAACACAATAAACGAGTTATAAAAAAAATCATAATGGGAAATGAGGTTTTTTTTGAATCCCTCACAAATAGCCAAATGCTTTGAGGATTATTATAAATCCCTTTATAATTTACCAGGGCCCGCAAAATCTGAAAGTAATATCAGGAGCTATCTCAGTTCCCTTAACCTACCGAAATTAACTACAGAAGCCTTAGATATATTAAATGCCCCAATAAATAGAGATGAAATCAAAAAGGGAATCGAAAACTTAGAAAGGATAAAAGCCCCTGGACCTGACGGCTTTACGGCTGCATTTTACTTATCATTTAAAGATATTATTGTCCAATTATTATTTAATTCATTTAAAGAAATAACAGATGGAGCTAAATTTCCATCTGAAATGCTTCTAGCAGCAATATGCCCAATACCAAAACCTAATAAAGATCCGAGCTATGTTTCCAACTATAGACCAATCTCATTTATAAATATAGATATAAAGATTTATTCAAAGATTCTTGCCGAAAGACTTAAGATATATCTTCCTGAAATTATCCACCCGGACCAAACAGGTTTCATAAAAGACAGATCAATAACAGATAACACACGCAAAATAATTAACCTTATAGACCTGTCTAACAAAAACTCTATACACACTGCCTTTCTGGCACTTGATGCAGAAAAGGCATTTGACCGGGTAGATTGGTTATTTTTAGCAGAAACACTAGAAGCTTTTGGTATTGTGGGACAATATAAAAACAACATATTAGCATTATATAAAGAAACCTCGGCATTAGTAACAGGTGCTATGTTCACATCGAAAGCCTTTAAAATCGGCAATGGAACTAGACAAGGCTGTCCACTAGCCCCATTACTGTATGTGTTAATGGTTGAACCTTTAGCTCAGGCAATAAGAAATTCACCTATGATAGCTGGAATTAAATCAAGATTTAAAGAACATAAAATAACGCTCTTTGCAGACGATATAATCTTAACTCTTCCACAACCAGAAAACTCTATAAAATATGTATTAGAAATAATTAATGAATACGGTAGTTACTCAAATTACAAATTAAACATTAACAAAACCCAGATCGCCTCAATCCACCAAACGATAGAACAAGAACGTATTATGAGATCATACATAAATGTGAGTTGGAGAAATAACTCTATAGACTACCTGGGTATACAAATAAAATATAATTTAAAAGAATTAGTTCGAGATAATTACATTATGTTAATTAACAAAATGAGGAAGAAATTACACGAGTGGAAAGGTTTAGAAATTTCATGGCTAGGGAGACTTAATGTAATTAATGCATATCATATTCCAAAAATATTATATATTTTTAGAGCTATTCCATTAAGAGTCCCCTATTCCATTCTTTCCCAAATTCAAAAATTGATAAAAAAATTCATTTGGCAAGATAAGGTTCCGAGAATTTCTCATACAAGATTAGTAAGAAGTATAAAAATGGGAGGACTATCCTTACCTAACATCATAGAACTACACGAAGTATGTATGTTCACTCACTTTCTCTTATGGGATAGACCTATAAACGATAGCACAATTTGGTATAACATTGAAACTGAAAATACTAATCTTTCACAACCATTCGATGTAGTTTGGATAAGTCGAGACTTAACCAAGATTATTAAAACCAAAGACTTAATTATAACTTTAGACAAATTAAAAAAATATATGAATATTGAGAAAGGAATCTTATAGTCAGCCCCAATAGAAGCATTAACAAATTGTATAAACGATTTAAATCTAAACAGTTGGAGACGATCTAATTTAAAACATATATCTGATTTATACTACTTAGATGCTTTTTTACCTTGGGTTAATTTGAAAGAGAAATGGGGATTACCAAATAATGAATTTTTTAATTACATAAGAATTAAACATTTTCTTCAATCAGTAGATATTATACATTATACGAAATTCGAAGAATTCCTTAATAAACATCACAAAACAAGCTTAATCCATAAAGTAAAATTATTAAGAGAAAACTTAAAAACAGATGAGTTATTACCCAATAAAGTTAAGTGGGAAACCGACATTGGACAAATATACTCAAATGCAGATTGGCTGCAAGCATATAATGAAATTAAAAAACACTTGCATTGTTTAAGTATGCATGAGCTACACTATAAGATAATACACAGGTGGTATAGGACCCCAGTTATCATTTCAAAATTTGATAAGGACATTTCCAGAGTTTGTTGGAGATGTGGGCAAGGAGAAGGAACTTTATACCATATGTGGTGGGAATGCGAACAACTAGGAGACATTATTCAAACTCTTTTTGGAGTAATTAAGGAGATACTAAATCTCAAAATCGCCCCATCGCCTCAAATATTTTTATTTCATATTGGTTTACACAAATTACAAAGAAAACAAAAGATGCTAACAGTTCAACTAATATTACCCAGTAAACTGGTCATAGCTAGAAACTGGAATATTAACCCCTTCGTGACAAAGGCTGATTTTACTTTTTGTACCCTTCGTGACAATGGCCGTTTTAACATTTCTGCGCTGCTCGTGTTTAGCTGTAATTTTCTTCTTTCCCGTTTACTGAACCCACACACATTATATATTGTTTTTTTCAGGACAAGAAGGGCTTTCTTTAGATGACATTGTTTTGATTGTATCATATTATTTACTATTAAAAAAAAAAAAAATATGGTGAAAATTTTAGAAAAAAATGACTGTTTCTAACTTTTAGTTGAAAAATCTTTTACTCATCTATGAAAGGTAATGAAAAAACCTGCTAAATAGATTCTACTATTTGTCCTGAGTTTAGAAATACCCAATGTTTTCATGTTTTTTTGCTTTTTTCTGCACATTATGGGGCAAAAAGTACAGGTAGCGTTTTGCTATTTCAAAGCCATTTTTTCCAAATCTGGTAATTCTTCCCCTCATGTGCCATTTCGGGTATCTTTGAAGCCGGCCAATGCAATTTACCCCATCAAGTCATATATTTTTGAAAACTAGACAGCCCAGGGTATTCCAAATGCTAGTATTTTAACCCTTTTCAAGCTTTAATTCTACCATCAGCCTTTGTCAAACTTTATGGTAGTAATTTTTTTTGCATTTGTTTTTTCACACATTTTACTTTAAGTATGAATAAACAGGTTCTGGTATATGTCACTATCACAAAACACCCCAATATGTGTTAAGCAACATCTCCTGAGTACAGCGATACCTCACATGAATGATTTTGCCTGGCTGTTTGGGGGCAAAAGGGCCACATTTGGGGCATGCGCATTTTTCAATGTTGAACTTTGGCATTTGGGGATCCACTGCCCATGCCCTATTTGGTACATCTTTGAGCCGGGCCATTTCAGTGTGCCCAATAAAGCCATATATTTTTAAAACTAGACACCCCAGGGTATTTCAAATGCTAGTATTTTAACTCTTTCCATGCACCATATCGACCACCAGCCTTTGTCAAACTTTGTGGTAGTCATTTTTTTGCATTTGTTTTTCCACACACATTTTACTTCAGGTATGAATTAAAAGGTTCTGGTATATGTCACTATCACAAAACACCCCAATATGTGTTAAGCAACATCCCCTGAGTACAGCGATACCTCACATGAATGATTTTGCCTGGCTGTTTGGGGGCAAAAGGGCCACATTTGGGACATGCGCATTTTTCAATGTTGAACTTTGGCATTTGGGGATCCACTGCCCATGCCCTATTTGGTACATCTTTGAGCCGGGCCATTTCAGTGTGGCCAATAAAGCCATATATTTTTGAAAACTAGACACCCCAGGGTATTTTAAATGCTGGTATTTTAACTCTTTGCATGCACACATTTTACCACCAGAATTTTTTCAAAGTTTGCAGTAGTATTTTTTTGTGTGTATTTTTCCCCCACACACCTACTTTATGTATGAATTTACAGCTCCTGGTTTATGCCGCTGTCACATGACACCCCAATATGTGTTCAGCAACATCTCCTGAGCGCAGTGATACCCCACATGCATGGGTTTCTCATTTTTGGGGGGAACTAAAAGGCCACATTTGGTACGTGTGCATTTTTCTAATTGGAAATTAGATGTGTGGCCATCCTTCCCCCCGTGTTATTTGGGACATTGTTGAACCCAGCCAATTCAATTTACCCCATCAAATCATACATTTTTTAAAAGTAGACACCCCATGGGCATTTAATATGCCAGTATTTTAACTCTTTCCATGCGAGAATTGTTTTAAGCTAATGTGCTAATTTTAGGACTTGCTCACAAAAATATATTTTTTATATATATATTTTATTTTTTTTGCCTTTTTTTAAAAAAAATTTCAACTTGAAGGTTCCCCTGATAGTGACATCAGTGGGAAATTATTTTTACATTTTACTGTTTTTTTTACTATTTTTTTCTAATTATTAATTTTATTTTATTTTTTAATTTCTTTTTACTAACCAGTACCTGTATTCAACCTGCAAGTGGAGCCAGAGTTCTCTAGAGGGTCAGGAGACCGTCTAGCGAACTTTTTCACCTTTATTGGTTTTTTTCCCGGGCCGCCGCCATCTTGCAGATGGCGAAGATCACCGGCAGTTGCGGCTGTGACCGCTCTCCGGAGCGGTCACAGTCCATCCACAGGTAAGTGTTTGGTGTCGCTGGATGCCTCCTGATCGAGGCATTCCAGCGACACCATTTAAGTTTAGGAGGTGATCGTTGATCGCCTCCTGAACGCTTTTAAAACGGGCGTCCGCCGCCATACAATGTATGGCGGTTGTTGACGCCCCGGGGAGGGGCCAGACATGGCCCCTGGTGCCGATCGTGGCGTTGCTGAATGCCTCGAGGTCGAGGCATTACAGCAACGCCGTTTGGGTGCAGAAAGCGAACGTAGATCGCTTTCTGCACCCGTTTAAAGGCGTGCCGGTTCTGGCACGTCATTTGTCATAATCGACTTGTTTTTCCGTGCCGTGCCAGAACCGGCAATTGTCATTAAGGGGTTAAGTAACTTAAATATTTTACTAATCACAGGGGCGTCCAACATGCGGCCCGCGGAACCTCGAGGTGCGGCCCGCGTGAGATCGGTAGCCAGGATCACAAGAGCCCTGCTCCTTACTTGTGGGAGGGTCTATTCTCTGCTTCCTCTGTGGGGAGAACGAGGGAGGCCGCGCCCCCTGCTGAAGTCTGTGAGCGGCATCGAGAGCTGTAGAGCAGGTAAAGGGGGTGGGGTAGGTTGTGTGAATGAGTATGTCTGATTGAGGGAATGAATCTGTGAATGAATGAATTTGTGTGTGTGTGATAGCATGGATGTGTAAGTGCTGGAACCTAGGCATGATGGGACTGTGATTGCTGTTAGCAATCACACTCCTATCATGCCAAGTCAGCCAGTACATGCTGAAACCTGGCTAGCTGCCCCCCTTGTGTATTGATGCTGCCAGCAGTATGGGGTCTGCACTTACAGCCACCCTGTACCAGCACGTATTGGCTGACTTGGGATGATAGGAGTGTGATTGCTAACAGCAATCTGCTAACAGCAATCACAGCCTAGGTTCCAGCATTTACTGGTTGCCTGGGTATAAAAAGAGTGTGTTTGCTGTTAGCAATCACACTCCTATCATGCCAAGTCAACCAGTACATGCTGAAACCTGGCTAGCTGCCCCCCTTGTGTATTGATGCTGCCAGCAGTATGGGGTCTGCACTTACAGCCACCCTGTACCAGCATGTATTGGCTGACTTGGGATGATAGGAGTGTGATTGCTAACAGCAATCACAGTCCCATCATGCCTAGGTTCCAGCATTCACTGGTTGCCTGGGTATAAAAAGAGTGTGTTTGTTGATTTCTTTGTCCAATTGTGGTGTGTTACTTTTAATAAAAGTGTGGTTACACACTAAAATTGAACAAAAAATACAATGCCCAGCCAACCAGTACATGCTGGAATCTGCGTATGCCTGAGATTGCTGTTAACAATCATAATATATAATTTTTTTGTACAATTTTGGTGTGTAACTTACTTTTATTAAAAGTGTGTGGGGGGGTCACTTTCAGTTTCGGCTAAGTGAACCCTGAATTTTCGGTTTTGGTCCAGAATTTTCATTTTAGTGCATCCCTAAAATAAATAGAACTATTTTATTTTTACTTATCCAGAATCCTGAATTTGTAGGCCCAGAAATCCCAGAAATCAGTGAGAGGAAAAGTAAAGGTTTTGTCTCATTTACTTTATTTTAATCTGCATATCTTATTAAAGGCCATATTTTCTCTCAGTGAAAAATGAGTGCGGCCCTCGCACGTATACAATTCTGATGAAGTGGCCCACTGCAGAAAAAACTTGGACACCCCTGACATAGTGATTAGAAAGCTGGGCTCCATTGACTTGTATGGTTGAATGCAGTACCTGTATTCAACCTGCAAGTAGAGCCAGAGTTCTCTAGAGGGTCTGGAGACCATCTAGCGAACTTTTTCAACTTTATTTTTTTTTTTTTACAGGACGGCCGCCATCTTACGGTGAAGATCACCGGCAGTGGCGGCTGTGACCACTCTACGGATAAGTAAGTGTTTGGTGTCGCTGAATGCCTCCTGATCGAGGCATTCCAGCGACACCATTTAAGTTTAGGAGGTGATCGTTGATCGCCTCCTAAATGCTTTTAAGCCCCAGATGTTGTCCGCCCCAGATGTTGACGCCCCGGGGAGGGGCCAGACATGGCCCATGATGCCGATCTCGGTGTTGCTGAATACCTCGACATCGAGGCATTACAACAACACGGTTTAAGCTTAGAAAGTGATCGTTGATCACTTTCTAAGCTTGTTTAAGTCACATGACGTGTCAGGCACGTCATAGATCGTTAAGTGACTGTTTTGCGTGACATGCCTGACCCGGCAATGGACGTTAAGGGGTTAAAAAGTCTAAATCACCTCTCAGTCCTAGTGCACCTGGAAGGTCCAATTCCCTGAAATCTCGGATGTCCTCAATCCGCCACTCCGCTGTACTGCAGAAGTCAAATCCTCCTGAAGACTATCCCATTACAATCCCTGGAAGCCAAAGTCATAGCCCTCCATGGGCTCTGTACCTTCCAGGCACCAACCCAGCTGGGCTGCATACATCGTAACGCCCTGTATCCGTCATCACGCATCATCTCGGTTTGGACAAGCCCGTCTAACTCGGACACCCATTCCTCCCTGGGCTGCTTTCCCAGCAACGGCATTTGTGCCTCCAGCTGGAACCAGTAAATGTCCTCGCTGGTGGGAGGCACTTACCCTGGTATTCCTGTTGTCGACGGATGATCCCTCCACCGCAGCTCGTCCTCAGCCGATACAGGTCCGTCTTGTTGGGCCCATGCCTCCTGCATACGCGCCATCTGAACTCCATTTCCATAGCCGAGGATCCTGGCGTTGCTCCTTCTCTGTCCCAAGGGTGACCAATCCTGGTGGTTTGGATGTCCCATTTGGAAGGAAGCATCCCGCCGCTTAGCACCAATGTGACAGGACTGACCTGTACCCCGACTGGGTACTCCCGCCAAACGTTGCTTCCTCCTGCCGGGACACCAACAATTAACCCCTTCAGTGTCAGGCAGAACCAGCGTTGTAGATAGAAGGGGGGACGTCGCTGCACCGGAGCTGCGTTGGCACTGTGGCTATCCAAAGCTTAGCTACACAGCGTGGCTATTGTCCTGAAAAGGACAATAAAGGATCATAGCAGCCCAAGCATCAGGCAACACTCATGTTGAGGTGAAAACAGGACTTTTTTTTTTGAAAACCAAACACAAGTAAGAAAAGGGGCAAGACAAATATCACATGATCTATTTACCATGTCAGGAAGAAAGTAATTAGGTCAAATCCTGCAACACAATGTCCGGGGGAAGGACAGAATGACATGAGACATAATAATTACATTAATTGGGGTTAATTCCCGTCTTGCAAGGGGCTCTGCTGCTGGTGGCCTACCTGGAAGCCCAGGCAGACGAGCAACAGCAAAAACGAGCCCCCACAAGCCCTTTGATGACTCAAAGAGACTTCCTGCAATTGCTGGTCTATAGACCAGCAATTGCTTCCCAGCTGCCAGAAGCAGCTTCAGGGACAGGGGGAGAGGGTTCTTCGGTCTCCACATGAGTGTGGAGACCAGCCCCAATCCTCCCCTGCTGCCTGATCGCTCCCTGACAGCGACAGTGCAGCGTTAACCCCTTCAGTGCCACAATTGTGTATGTATGGCGGTGGGTTTAACCCCTTGATGACAATTGCCGGTCCGGGCACGTCACGGAAATTCATGTCGATAACGACAAATGACGTGCCAGGACCGGCACGTCATTAAACGGGTGCAGAAAGCGATCTATTTTCGCTTTCTGCACCGAAACGGCGTTGCTGTAATGCCTCGACCTCGAGGCATTCAGCAACGCCATTATCGGCACAAAGGGGCCATCTCTGGCCCCTCCCCGGGGCGTCAACATCCGCCATACTTTGTATGGCGGCGGACGCCCATTTTAAAAGCGTTTAGGAGGCGATCGACGATCGCCTCCTAAACTTAAATGGTGTCGCTGGAATGCCTCGATCAGGAGGCATCCAGCGACACCAAACACTTACCTGGGGATGGACTGTGACCGCTCCGGAGAGCGGTCACAGCCGCAGCTGCCGGTGATCTTCGCCATCTGCAAGAAAAATAGTAAAAAAACAGTAAAATGTAAAAAAAATTTCCCACTGATGTCACTATCAGGGGAACCTTCAAGTTGAAAAAAAGTTAAAAAAATAAAAAAAAGGCAAAAAAAAAAAATATATATATAAAAAATATATTTTTGTGAGCAAGTCCTAAAATTAGCATATTAGCTTAAAACAATTCTCGCATGGAAAGAGTTAAAATACTGGCATATTAAATGCCCATGGGGTGTCTACTTTAAAAAAATGTATGATTTGATGGGGTAAATTGAATTGGCCGGGTTCAACAAGGTCCCAATTAACACGGGGGGAAGGATGGCCACACATCTAATTTCCAATTAGAAAAATGCACACGTACCAAATGTGGCCTTTTAGTTATCCCCAAAAATGACAAAACCATGCATGTGGGGTATCACTGTACTCAGGAGATGTTGCTGAACACATATTGGGGTGTCATGTGACAGCAGCATATACCAGGAGCTGTAAATTCATACATAAAGTAGGTGTGTGTGGGAAAAATACACACACAAAAATACTACTGCAAACTTTGAAAAAATGCTGGTGGTAAAATGTGTGCATGCAAAGAGTTAAAATACCAGCATTTAAAATACCCTGGGGTGTCTAGTTTTCAAAAATATATAGCTTTATTGGGCACACTGAAATGGCCCGGCTCAAAGATGTACCAAATAGGGCATGGGCAGTGGATCCCCAAATGCCAAAGCGCAACATTGAAAAATGTGCATGCCCCAAATGTGGCCCTTTTGCCCCCAAACAGCCAGGCAAAATCATTCATGTGAGGTATCGCTGTACTCAGGAGATGTTGCTAAACACATATTGGGGTGTTTTATGATAGTGACATATACCAGAACCTGTTTATTTATACCTAAAGTAAAATGTGTGTGAAAAAACAAATGCAAAAAAATTACTACCATAAAGTTTGACAAAGGCTGATGGTAGAATTAGTGCTTGAAAAGGGTTAAAATACCAGCATTTGGAATACCCTGGGCTGTCTAGTTTTCAAAAATATATGACTTGATGGGGTAAATTGCATTGGCCGGCTTCAAAGATACCCGAAATGGCACATGGGGGGAAGAATTACCAGATTTGGAAAAAATGGCTTTGAAATAGCAAAACGGTACCTGTACTTATTGCTCCATAACGTGCAGAAAAAAGCAAAACAACATAAAAACATTGGGTATTTCTAAACTCAGGCTTAAAAATGACCATTAATAATTTAAATCTAATTTCGCACATTGCTTTTAGCCAAGAAACTCATTATAGACATGATAAAGAATATAGACTTCTAGATAGGAGATTCACTATCTCCTTTGTATCCAGCTATCCATCCAACAGAACTAAGGGGGTAGCAATTCTTGTGCATAAAGCTGTTTGTTTCCAGCCCTTGGAGGAATGACGAGATAAGGAGGGACGTTGTATATTTATTAAAGGCTACATTGGTCCCCAAAAAATTACATTTGCAAATCTTTACATTCCCAACAGGAATCATGGATACTATATTATTCCCATACTCAATAGATTGGGAACTTCAACATGGTCTTTGACCCTTCACTGGATACCTCCTCGGGCAGGTCCCATATTAACTCAACTAATGGATGCGTGGAGGACTTTATACCCTGAGGATAGGGACTACACCTATATTTGTTCTAGCCATAACACATACACTAGAATAGACATGTTTTTATTTCACACTTTCACTGCCCCTCCTTCACTCTGCTAGAATAGGTGTTTCTACCATAAGCGACCATGCTCCAATGTTTTTACAACTCAATCTGACACATCTTCCTAACACTTCTTGGAGTTGGAGACTTAAGAAGTCTTTATTAGACAATCCTCACCATGTTGCGAGTTTAACATCTCATCTTAACAATTACTTTGTGGAAAACAAAGTTTTCCCCTGTGATCTGGGTAGCCCACAAGGCTGTGGCTAGGGGTCACCTGATGAGACTAGGGGCTTCGGTTAAGAGACAGCATTTAGACTCTATCCTCTCACTAACCAAACAGATAGCTAGATTAGAAACGCAACATAAATTAACTCTCCTTCCATCACTTCAGATTCAATTATCAACTCTTAGGTCTAGATTGGCATCTCTATTAGACACCAAAACTAAGTGTAAATTTTACTGACGAGGCATCAGTTTTATGAATTCGGAGACAAACCCGGCAAACCACTAGCCAGAGCCCTGCATGCGAAGAAAGCACAAACCTATCTTCTCCTCATTAGAGATTGCAACAATAAGTTGCACTTTCAGCCAGACAAGATTGCAGAATGTTTCCAGCATTATTACTCCTCTTTATATAATTTGCCTCCCCTTTTGGGATGCCGCCCTGACACGGAGTGGATTACTGACAATTATATCCATAAAAACCTTGAGAACTTTGACTGAGGAGGACAGCAAACTTTTAGATAGTCCTATCTCCTTGTCTGAAATAGAATTTGCAGTTAAGAACTCCCCCGCAGGGAAATCCCTGGGCCCCGATAAGAAAATCCTCTCTTTTCTTGGTCCACAGATGGTTCACCATTTTAACGTTTTGGTGTCATAAAAATGAATATTTTACCACGTTTTTTATATTTATTCCAATCGTTACCTATTCTGCTTCCAAGAACATACTTTCGTAAATGCCATAGTGCATTTCTTCACTATATATGGAGGAATAAATCTGCGAGACTGTCCTTCTCTTATTTAACAAGGCCTAAACTTCGGGGGGGGGTATGGGCCTGCCTAATTTGGAGTTATACTGGAGAGCCGCTCACCTATGCTGCAGCGGATCTCTATAGAGGAGGCGTTTCTCACTTACCCTATCAATGTTCATCTGTGGATCTCTGATCCTATGCGGTGTGTCACCTATCTAATCCACCCTTTGATAGCCCCAACGTTGAAAGCCTATAAGAAAATTTTAAAAGAGGGCATGGTCTCGAGCTCACCCGACCCATTGTTATCTGGCCATCCAGATTTTACACCTGGTCATTCTCCAGAACATCTTTTGGCCTTCTTACCCCTAATACCTCTGCACTTACTGGCCTCTATTTTGCTTCATCATAATGATATTCCCTACAAGTCATATAAAAAGTCTATCACTTACCATTTGCTTAATGCAGCCATTACGATCCTCCCCAGATCCTGGATGTCCGCTAATCCCCCTTCTACGTCAGCGTGGTTCAATCGTGTGGAATTCATTTATCACACAGAAACCCTCTCATGGTCCGCCAACGGCATGGTTCCATTGGAGGTCCTATGTCTCCATTTTAGAGAACTGCCCCTGTTCTTTATTCACCTAGTCCCAATTTTAGCATGGAACTTGGATAAATCCCCCTATATACACAGATCTTATCCACGCATATTTTTTACTCTACAACTTTACATTTCAATTTAGCCATTTTGATATGAATCCCTGTCCAACACCGGGTCGCAGAAAATAGTCCATATGTTATTATTATGTTTTTGTTATTATATCTTCTCATTTCTATGCCTCAAGGTATCCCTTTCTGTACCTTTTTTCCCCCACGACACTATCCTCTGGTTGGATATACGTTGGGAGTTGTGAATGGGGGCAGGAGGGTTATACTTTTTAGATGCTGTGTTATGATGGGATATAAGGGAATTTTTTTAGGGTAAATCAAATTTTCTTTATTTTCAATCCAAAAAGGAGTACAAAAAAAGGGGGGAGGGGGGAACAGAGGGAAATCATTAGGAAAACATAAAATCATGAAGCAGCATTATACAAAGATCCAGAGCTATAGGTGTACGGCCCAACAAGATCGATAAAAGCTTTAAAAAGATTAAAATTGGAAGTGGGAGCATATTTTAACCCCTTACTTAAAACAGATATCTGAGTATGGTTAAAAGATTTATCTGTTAGATTAAAAATGCCTAGTTCTTTTTCTGTCTTATTTTCTTTTAATCGGGGAGATGATCCTATCCTTCCTTTTTTGTTTTCTCCTTCCCCCTCTACATCTTCTAATGGGCTGTTGCATTTCTTTCTTTTCGTATCTGTGCGAATCTCTAAAAAACGCTCCTCATAGTCGGATTCGCAATCTGAGGATAGCAGGTAAAATGTATTGCTTTTTAAAACTTCACTATAGGTCATTGTCAGTCTCTTTCTCAAAGGTGACCTACTTCTTAGTTTGTGTACTGCAGCGTTTCTGATATTTGGTGACTGGTGTGAACTAGGCATTTTTAATCTAACAGATAAATCTTTTAACCATAATCAGATATCTGTTTTAAGTAAGGGGTTAAAATATGCTCCCACTTCCAATTTTAATCTTTTTAAAGCTTTTATCGATCTTAACAAATTTACTAGAAATGCGACTTTAAAAAGATTTTATAAAATTAAGGAAGAAGTTTTTAATTTAACTAGAAATAGTGAAACCAGCGAAAATATCTCTAAAACAAACCTCAAACCTAAATCAATATTTTACCCTCAACATTACAAATCCAGCGCTATAGAGACCTTCGAAAAATGTGTCATTAACGATTTAGAAAAAATAAGAAAAAGTAAATACGACTATAACAACTTCACCATAAAAGAGAAAAAAAATCTAAGAGAGCTATACAATGATAAGGACATTATCATCAAGCCCGCTAATAAAGGTGGGGGGTTGGTAATTTTAAATAAAATACAATACGAAAAAGAAGCTTATAGACAACTGAAGAATATTAAAGTTTATAAAAAACTGAAAAGCAACCCAGTTGAACAAATAGAAACAAAATTAAAGAATATTTTAGAAACTGGATTAGAAAATGGTTTTATTTCTAAATATGAAGTAAGGTACATAACCAACCCCAACCCTGTAACCCCTGTAATCTATTTTAACCCCAAATCCATAAAGATGAGGAAAAACCCCCCAAGGCGCCCCATTGTATCAGGAGTAAATTCTATTCTTTCAAACTTGTCAGAATTCATAGATATTATTCTCCAACCAGTCGTAAAAAAGACAAAAACATATCTAAAAGACACGATTAATTTGCTGCAACTTTTAGACAATTTTATGTGGGAACCCCATTTTATTTTGGTCATGTGTGACGTACAATCTTTATACACTATTATCTGTCACGATTTAGGTTGTCAAGCTGTAAGAAATATACTTGAAACAAATGAGGATTTTTCTGCTAATTTTATAGATTTTATTAATGCTGTTTTATTAATTTTAGAAAATAACTATTTTTGATTTGATGATTCCTTTTATCTACAATTTACTGGCACTGCTATGGGAACCAAGTTTGCACTAAGTTACGCCAATCCATTCATGGCGAACTGTGAAAATGAGATGATCTGGACTAACAACCAGTGGAGTGCAAACTTGGTTACCTATAGCAGGTATATAGACGATATATTTTTTTTTTATCTGGGATGGAACCAAACCTGATTTAGATGATTTTTAAAAATGTTTAAATAATAATAATGGGGGTATCGTTTTAACTTCCAGTATCAGCCAAGAATCCGTTACGTTTTTAGATTTAGATATTTACATACAAAATAATCAAATTAAAACCAGAGCTCATTTTAAAAAGGTCTGTATCAACACCTTCCTAGAACAATCAAGCTGCCACTATGGGCCATGGCTCAAAGGTATCCCTAAAAGCCAAATGTTGAGACTAAGGAGAAACTGTACAGATACCCCTGTTTTTAAATCCCAAGCACATTTTTCTAAAAAAAAAAAAAAAAAGACTGGCGGAGAAAAAACTATAATGGACAGAAAATACAGAACACCATAAACAATATAGAAAAGACTGACAGAAGAGAGTTAAGGAAGATAACTTCATTTTACCTATAGTGACAGACTTTAATAACAAGAACAAAACTTTTAAAAGGATTAATAAGAAAAACTGGGACATTCTAAAAGAAGATGATGTTTTTAAAAATATATTCCCTAACAAACCTAAAATTGTTTTTAGAGGAGCACCAAATAGAAGCTTTAAACTACACAGGTAACAAAAAAGAAATAAAAGGGACATTTTTAAATGAAGAAAAAGTTTTTTTCAAATGTAATACATGCTTAGCCTGCAAGTCAACCGATATAACACAATGCAGACAAGGTTCTTTTCAATCTAATATCACACAGAAAGAACACAAGATAAATGAATGTATAGCTTGCAACACTAAATGTGTTATTTATGTCCTTGTGGATTACAATATGTGGGTATGATGACCAGATGCTTAAAAGTGAGAATAATGGAACAATGTTGAAACATTAAAAATGGCGTCACTACCCACAGTGTCTCTAAACAATTTTTAAAGCATAACAAAGATCCCGATTTTTAAAAAAAATTTAGCGATTAAAAAAATACCTATCCCTTGGAGAGGAGGCAATATCAGTAACAATTAGATAAAAATTAGATGTTTTGGATATTCACCTTAAAAACATTGAGACCAAATGGTTTAAATGTAGATTTTGATCTACATCTCTTCCTTTAAGTTTTTATCAAGTTTTACTATTTTATTGCCTTCTGTCACTTTAACTGCTAACCACCTGTCTCTTACACAGAGTTGTCATAATACTATTATTTTTAAATTCCCCCCCCCCCCAAAAATGTAAAAAAAAATAAAAAATGGCGGAAACTACATTTCGCAAGATCCTCTGCTTTGTTTACAAGAAACGGCAGTTTTAGTAAATGTACTTAATTTTACTAATTTTAAGGATTATTAGATTAGATTTAAATTTGTTTTACATTTTATTCGTCTGTAAAATAAAAAAAGATATTTTTATGTTGTTTCTTAACATTAAGAGCTATCTTTAAAAATATAAATAATTCGTTTTTTACTATTCAAAATTAAGTTTTTTTACCATGGGCATCATATATCAGATGTGTATATACTTTGTAAACCACTCCTGCCGGGACACCAACAAGTAACCCCTTCGGCGCCAGGCAGAACCAGCGTTGTAGATAGAAGGGGGGGCGCCGCTGCACTGAAGCTGCGTTGGCACTGTGGCTATTCCGAAGCTTAGCTACACAGCGTGGCTACAGCCCACCCCAAACATCAGGCAACACTCATGTTGAGGTGAAAACAGGACTCCTTTATTAAAACCAAAGACAAAGCTATAGAAAAGGGGCAACACAAATATCACATGATCTAATTACCATGTCAGGAAGGAAGTAATTAGATCAAATCCTGCAACACAATATCCAGGGGAAGGACAGAATGACATGAGACATAAATAATTACATTAATTGGGGACGTAGACGTGGAATGATGATTTGAGACAGACAATGGCCAGGACACAGGGATAACAGGAGCTCACAGGATTAACAGCTACCTGTTATGTAATTGATAATTAGGTATGCAGCAATGAGAGCTAGTCATACCTACAAGGGGTTTTAAGACAAGGGCTAACTCACACAATAACAGGGGAAACACTTCACACCTACACTACAATCAACAATGCAAAGACAATCAGCCTTCTTCCTACCACAGGATGTCCAGCTGACATTACAGTTTTGAGACTGAGTGCTAAAACATGGGGAACATCAGCAGAAACTGAACCCCTGTATCCACACACAGAAGTCTCTACAAGGCCTGGGCCCATAGTCGATAGGGAGGAGGCTGGCTCTCAGGCCTCTCCAGGGGCCCCAGTGAAGGAGGGGTCTGTCACACTTCTCCCCCTTCCAAATAGGACTGACCCAGGAGGAAACCCCAAACGGGTTGACTACGTAGTCAGTTAGTTCACTTAGCCCATCAATGCCCTCCCGAAACTGGTGCCTCAAATAATTTGCCCCTCCAAAAGTGGTACTCCCCGCCCAACCTCTGACTCTGCAGAAACATACAACTGCCACTGTTGAGAAGTCCCTACAGCACCTTCTCTCTGGAATCTTCCCAGCCGCTGGGGAGTGATGATGCCTGGTGCTCCTGTTGCCACTGTGGTGATCGGTTGGCAGCGCCATCTCCCTCGGCTCCCTGAACTGGGATCTGCGGCTGGGAAGGGAGGACAGGTTCCTCAGCTCCTGAATCTGTGAGCTGCCGCTGGGGAGACTGGCCACCTGAGCCATCTCCTGTGCACTTGCTTGGCTGCTGGGGAGGGATGCCGCCTGCACCCCCTCCCTGATGCACCTTCTGCCGCTGGGGAGATGAGCAGGCTGCACTGTCTCCCAGGTCATCCAACAGCCGTTGTGGAAATACCTTTTGATTTTTACAGCAATCTATCTTTTTGGGTAGGAGTGTATTAGCACGGCACATCTTGACGTGGCAATATATGCCCACTCTTCATTGCAAAAGCACTCCAAATCTGTCAGATTGCGTGGACATCTCCTGTGCACAGCCCTCTTCAGATCACCCCACAGATGCTCAATTGGATTCAGGTCTGGGCTCTGGCTGGCATTTGGATGTGTGCTTTGTGTTAGAGGACTGCATTGGGAGGTGGGCCCCGCAAGGCTGCCTTCTCGCTGCTTCCTTACAGTGTCTCCTATCTTGCTCCGCCCAGGAACAAAACAGAGTCACATGATGTGACGTCACTTCCTGTGACTCCGCCTTGTTCCTGGGCGGAGCAAAAGAAGAGACGCTGTGAGGGAACAGCTCGAGGGCAGCCTTGCGGGACTGCGTGGGAAATCAGGTAAGGAGGCAGGCGTGATTGGCCACAAATGTGGTGGGAGCGGACGTGATTGATTAAAAACAGGCTCTAGTGAGGAGCCTTTGTTAATCATCCCCAGAGTGCCTTTGTCCCCTCATTCACTAAACCATACCTCTCTTTTACTTACTCTCTGTAGTTCAGGTATAGAACAACACATGGAAACAGCACGTGCAACTGAATAGGACATAAAAACCCTGTATTTGCAGGTATACATAAATAATGTATGAAAAACATAGCATTGCAGGTATAAATCAACAGAACACACAAACCCAGCATTGCAGGTATAGATCAACTGGAAATCACATGTACACTCAGCACTGAAGGTATAGGACGTGCCATCTTTGTCCCCAAACAGCCCAGAATGAGTCAACATTGTCCCCAAACAGCCGAGTGTATGCCATCTTTGTCCCATAAACACCCTGCCTGTACCATCTTGGTCCCCAATGCTTAAACACCCTGCTTATACCATCTTTGCCTTTTTGACAAATCAATTATACACCTATGATTCACACAAACACTTTTACAGTCACTCATTAATTCACTTTCATTCACACAATCATTTATTCTTTCACACAAATTATTTACTTCTCTCACTCATTCACACAATTCATCCATACATTAATGCTCTCACTCATTCACACAATTCATCCACACATTAATTAATTTATTCTCACTCATTCTCACAATGTTTCCACACATTAATCCATTCACTCTCTCTCTCTCATTCTGACTCTTTATTTCAATATTCTTGCTACCCTCCTTTCTCCCTATCTACCCGTTCTCCCTCCCTTCTGCCCTATGTACCCCTTCTCACTCCCTGCTGCACTATGTACCCCCTCTCACTCCCTGCTGCCCTATCTATCCCTTCTCACTCCCTGCTGCCCTATCTATCCCTTCTCACTCCCTGCTGCACTATGTACCCCTTCTCACTCCCTTCTGTCCTATCCACCCCTTCTACCTATCTACCCCATCCTCAACTATCTACCATCTCCCCCTTTGAAGTTCACTTACCTTGTAGAAGTCATGCGGTGGGATCACGAGGCCTCTGTCTACCTGCTCTGCCACGGTGCGCGCTGCCTCACTGCTGAGCGCCAGAGTATGACGTCATATTCCGGCACTCAGCATGAAATGCCGGCACCGTGACCGAGACAGAGGCCTCGCAGAGCCGGCAACTCTGGTGGGAGACTCTGCAATGGGAACAGGAATACCAGGGTAAGTGCCTCCCAACCAGCGAGGATATTTACTGGTTCCAGCTGGAGGCACGAATGCCGTTGCTTGGAGAGCAGCCCAGGGAGGAATGGGTGTCCGAGTTAGACGGGCTGGTCCAAAACAAGATGATGTGGGATGACGGATACAGGGCGTTACGATGAAACGCAGCCGAGGTGGGTTGGTGCCTGGAAGGTACAGAGCCCACTGAGGGCTATGACTTTGGCGGCCCGGGATTATTATGAGATGGTCTTCAGGAGGATCCGGACTTCGGCAGTCCCCAATGAATGTAATTATTTATGTCTCATGTCATCCTGTCCTTCCTACGGATATTGTGTTGCAGGATTTGATCTAATTACTTCCTTCCTGACATGGTAATTAGAGCATGTGATATTTGTCTTGCCCCTTTTCTTACTTGTGTATATATAGCTCTGTATTTGGTTTTAATAAAGGAGTACTGTTTTCACCTCAACATGAGTGTTGCCTGATGCTTGGGGTGGGCTGCTATGATCCTTTATTGTCCCACCTTCTATCTACAAAGCTGGTTCTGCCTGGCGCTGAAGGGGTTAATTGTTGGTGTCCCGGCAGGAGGAAGCAACGCTTGGCGGGAGTACCCAGTCGGGGTATAGGGCGTCCCTTCACATATGCACGTCTGTGAGGACCTGCATAGAGATCACTGTGTGATCGGTGCAGGGGGACCGCGGGGAGGAGAGTGAGAAACCATGTCTCTCACCCTCCTCCCGTGCTGAAACAGGAAAAAAAAAAGGTTATTCATTTAAAAAATAATAATAAAAAAATCATTAAAATAATAATATAAATCATAATTTAAAAAAATAATAAAAGTGAGCTAAGTGATGTCATTACGACACCACTGGGATTAACAACATGTTCAGGAGGTCCCTAAGAGGACCTCTAAACATTTAAAAAAAATATATATATAAAAAATTTAAAAAATATATATAAAAAAGATAATAATAATAAAAAAAAATTAAAAACCTTACATCCCATTACCCTAGCATAACATCTACCCAGTAGAACCCTCCTGCCCCCGTTCACAACCCCCAAACCCTTTAAGCCATAAAAATGTACACCTGGTTCCCTGGTGCTGGGAAAGTATGGAAAATCTATATAAATTAGGTTTTTCTGAAATCAGGACACCTGAATTGATAAACTTGAAGGGGATTTTCTATCACTCTACCTAATTTTGTAAGGATTCAGAGGGAAAATTTTAAAACAAATTAGGTGTTTTTTTTTCTCATTTTCGCTAGCTTTTTCTAAATTTTCAGCTGATCATCCAACTATGGTATCAAAAGAAATCTCTATCTCTCCTTGAAAAAACAATATATAGTTTACATGGGTGCACTATTCACAGGAAAGGAGAATAATCACTGAAAATGGCAAAATTGCTCTGGGACTTGAGGTACCAAAAACCCCTGGGGTTAAAGCGAATGCATCACTGATGTAAACAATACTTTTACAATCTTGGTAAGCCAATCAAATTCAGGTATACAATAATATACAATAGCGCTACGGAATTTGATGGCGCTATATAAAACAATAAATAATAATAAAAATGCTTCCCTGTACCATGTTAATGTATATTAGGGCGTGCGAGCTACAACTGCCAGTCACCAAAAAACTCACTCTTCAGTGAATGAACACCATGTAATCAGATTCAATACATGCATGGGAGCATTGGCTTGTCCATATTTTTCCATAGAATTAACTTACAATTTTATAGTTATCAAGTACCTATATGTAACCATGATAACTAAAAGATAACTGCTTTTTAATATCTGCTTGGTGTTGGAAGAAATTCTTACTAGGTGCCCAAATTAAGCCTTACAGTTGAAACTCTATGAGACCTGTTATCCCCACGCATCATCGGCAATGCACTGCTTACGTCTGGTAACCTCCTCCCCGCCCCCCACTCAGGATCTCCATCTTCCTTTAGCAGGGTTGAATGTGTTCGTCGCTCTGCATTTTTCCCTAACTCCCGTATCTCCTGCCTCTAGGATTGTGTTTCTTGGTGAGCGGCCGGTGACAACGACTCCGGCGGAAGGAAGATGGCTGCTGAGGGCATGATCCTCACTAACCATGACCACCAAATCCGTGTCGGGGTCTTAACAGGTAAAGCTGGTTCGGGGGGTGTTTGGCCCTCCTGCGTGTATGTTGCCCTCCTCTTATCAGTGA